>BSBK01002161.1:565000-1165000 GCA_027943335.1 Chamaecyparis obtusa | reverse complement strand
CTTTGATGAAATAACTAGAAGAAAGCTCATATTATGGAATGCTGATGGATTTTTCAATCATCTCGATAAGAGTCTCAAGCTGAGACTAAAAAATGTCTTAATAGATCCCAGATCACATTTTTCAGTTCCAGCTTGGACTATTATTAGTATGACTGAAGGAATATCATGCTCAGTTTTGGTGCACTGTCAAAAATAGATATAGCAACATCAACAAGATCGATAAATAAATGAATCTCATAATTGAAGGCTCACTTTCATAGTTCACATTTTCAAACTGTAAGTAAAAATAAAGTTTTGATAACTTACAATTTTTATACAGTTTGTTCATAATTGTTTATTATAGTCAAAGGCCAAGTTCTGGTTATGATTCTACCAACAAAAGAATCCATGTCAGTAAGAGTGAAGAGCTTCATATTTTTGTCAAGAAGAGACCTTAATGAAGATTAAGTGAAACTCAGGTTTCAAAACCGAGTTCATGAAGTTTCACTTTCTATCTAACAGTCATAGTTTTGTGTGTTACAAAGCCAAAAGGGAATTTATCAGTCACTAGTCGTGACTGGTAGATAGGAAGAGATGTATTACAATGTTGTGACAACAATAGTCATTTGAATATTTCAATATGCTACAGTCAAATTCCAAGTGCAAAGAATGAGGTCACAGGTCGTGATTATCCTTATGAACAAAAGATGTAAGTATTGGTTAACTTACAGCTAAAACCCTACAATGCTGAGTTATGCTAGTATGCTGCTTAGAATCTAAACATCTTAGTGACTGAAGGTAATTCATAAGATAGTGCACTATTAAAAAATAAAGAACCCACATTAGCAGTGTGTTGTTAATTAAACAAACTTCATGAAAGTTCCGGTCATAAGCAAACTGCAAGACAAAAGAGCCAAGTTCATGATTCAGAACTCATAGTTTTAGTGCCTTTCACACAAGCAGAAAGTCAAAGGAAAGGCTGAGTCTAAGTCACGACACTATCAAAATTACAAGAAGCCCACGTCAAAATTGGGATATGTAAAACAAAGGATTTGTGCCTAAAATGTTATAGTGAACTTAAGAAGAAAGAGCACTTACCAAATGAAAGTTAAGTTGCTGCCAAAGACAACTCATAGTTCTAAGCCCTAGTTGAAACTCAAGAAAGAGTCATGGGTTTATTAAAATGGTCACTTTGAATGAAAGCCGTGACTTGTGAGAATGAAAGCTCACATTTCCAAACCCGCAAACAGAGGAAACCCAATAGAGTCATGGCCTTGTGCATTCAATAAAAGGTAAAATTGATGTCACAAGCCATGGAAGATGAAGTAATTTTGAGTTCCATAATACTAAGCTTTAACTCTCACCCGAGAGTTGTGTATTCATTGCAAAAGGGAAGGAACCGTCAGTTACAGAGTCTAATAAAGCCTAAACTCACAGTCACAAATAGATGAAAGCAATGATTTACCTATTTAAGACTGAGATGTTTGAAGGAGGAAGCCGAGTTCCTATGTTTTGTGATTGAAGTAACAATTTAGTCATGGTTATGGCAAAAGAGAACACCAGTCAGGGCTATAGCCGAGGAAAAGAAGATTCAGATCAATACTCCAATCAATAGAAGAGAGCTTGAGTTCCATTAGTTAGAGGGCCAAGAAACTTGAAGACCACTTAACATTTAAAGCTGAGCAAGATGGAGATACAATGGGCTAACAAGAAATCAAATGCCAATTGATTGGTTATAACAATAAGCTCAAGTTCTTCAAGGAATGTTGAGTTTCATTCAAAATATGTCTAGAATAAAGCTAGGGTTTGCAGTCTCCTTGTTTCTTCTCGGTGAAGACATAAACACAGGTTTCAAAAATGAAATGAGCGTAATATCTTTGGTGTCCACCAAGCATAATGCATTGAATGCCTTCATTGCAGATGTTAGTCCTTGCAGTTTTTCAAAAACTTGCTAATATGCCACCTCATCCCTATTTTTCTGAGTCATGTGCTAGTGGGTCGAGTTTATTATTCCCCACTCTACATTTTGTCTATACTTAGTATTTTTATGGGATAGGTTATTTGTTTAATATTAGGTTTATATCTAATATTAAAATATTTTAGAATTTTGGCAATTATTTTTGTAAAAGGTTTTTTTAAAAATCTTTATTATAAGCCAAAATTTTAGGCATTTTTGGAGGGAGTTAACATAGACTAATCCTTGGCACAATTTTTGGCTAAAAATTGGGCATTTTTGGGAGTTTGTATTTTTGGATTTGAGGCTAAGGCATACTATAAGGATGATTTTTAGAATCATTTTGGGGGGTTGCGAGTTTTGGGAGAGAGGCTAATAGTGAACATATTGTTCCTATTTAGTTTTTGAAGCCATTTTTTGTAATTTGATTATCAGTTTTGTGAGAAATAAAGCAGGTGCTCTTTGGTTCATTTGATTTGTGGTGAGATTTTAAGATGCTGATTTCATCTTTTCATATAAGTGTTATTATTCAACTGTAATCCAAAAGAAGTGAATGCTTGTTTATTCCTCCTTAAGGTGATCAATTTTTTTTGCTTAAACCTTGTATGGGAAAAGTATGTTGTTAACTGTTTATCTATTTGTGGTATATCCCTAATAGTGAAGTCTGTTAGCCTATATGTTGGACAGAGATTTGAATAATCAAACTTTTGGTCTATGATTCTGAGCTGTTGTTTTATCATTCCAATCTGAACATATTTTGGTGTATCACCCCACATTCATTTCAGTTTAAAAGTTCTTTCTGCCCTTTTCCTTATCAAATTTTCAATTAGGTGGTGATATTTCATACTTAATAGGAACTGGCCTAGAATCCAGAGATTCCTCCTTATTCATAGTCTACCCATAGCTAGAGGAGGTTTCCATTGTCAGGATAGAATTGTTGTGTAACCTTAATGCTTGAGTTAGGGTGACAATTCTAAACCATAACAGTTTTTGGCACGCCTGGTGGGACAAAGAACTGCTTCTCAGTTCTAAAATATGAGTTCTATGGTTGTTTTCAATTCATTTTCAGATTTGAGTGTTTGTTTTAATGAGTAGAACTCCTACAAGATCAAACAAGGAATGTTTTGTTTATCAATAATTGGAGCCAGGGAGAAAGGGAGGAAGATCATCTAGAGGTGGAAGAACATCACAAGATTCAAGAGGTACTCAATTGAATTCAAATTTTTCATCTTTTGATAACCCCATTTTTGAAGACCAAGCTGCAAATTTAGATGAACTTGAGGCTATTATTGAAGAAATTAGTCTTTGTGAGAATTTAAGTGTTCCTAATCATTCCAGATCAGAATTGCCAAGTTTTGAAGATTTATTTGTAAATAATTCTATTTTTGGAGCTTCTACAAGTGGTATTGCAGCAACTCCTCATAATCTAAAGACTTATCAAAGGAAGGTAGTTCAGCCTACCCAGCCTTCTGTTACACCTGCCATTCAGCAAAAAGCTCCTCCACATCAAGCAATGGCAAGAAATCTTCCTTTTGTTCCATTTGATCAAGGTAGTCCTTTGAGGATTGCAAATCATAATGATATTCCATTTGCTGCTTTGAAAAGCTTGCCAACTTTTACTGGTGAAACACATGTTACAGCTATTGAGCATATCTGAGATGTTGTAACTCTTTGCAATGTTCATCATATTACAGCTGAGGACATAGCTTTGAAGCTATTGGCTGCATCACTCAAGGGTAAAGCCCTTGATTGGTTCAGAACTCTCTCATTGGACTCTATTGCTACTTGGGATGCCTTAGGAGAAAGGCTGTCTAAATGTTTTGAGGACAAATTTGATAACCTGTCCTTGGTGGAGTAACTAACTACTATCAAGAGGGCCCCACAAGAGGAGATGAGTGATTTCAATCTCCATTTTCAGAAGACTTGGAACAGAATTCCTATTACAGTAATACCTTCGACTGAGTATGCTTTCTTGTATTATTTGAAGAGCTTAAATAGAGATATCTCTGTAATGATTCAATCTATGGGAGGAGTGTCTTTACCCCAATCTTTTGATACTGCTATTAGAGCAGAAAATAGTCTTATCTAGGTAGGGAAGATAGCTCCTAGACCTCCTATGCCTTTCTTTCCTAATATACAATCCAATATGCCATTGGTTGTTCCACCATTAGCTCTTGTCCCATCATTTAAATCTACAAAGATAGTTCCTACAAATCCTCTGAATGAACTACATAGTATTAAGGACAACCAACAAAAAATAGAAAGTTTATTGCAATCTTTTGGAAATGATTTAGTCACCCTTAAGAGTAATCAAGCCCAAACAAACCCTACTGTTCAAAATCAGTTTGTTGGTTCTTCTTCCCAATATCCTAATCAACCTAATTTTTAGGCCAATAGACAGAAATTTCAAGGCAATGCTAATCCAAACAGGCATAATTAGAATGTGAGGCCAAATAGATAGTACAATCCAACACCTCTTAATACTGTTAGGGATATTGTTCCTACTGAGAATAATATTGCTACTGACTGGTGTTTTCCATGCAATGAGCCACATGACCAGTCCACATGTTCTAATGGAATTCTTAACCAAGCTCTTATGGTACAAAATGCAATGAATTCACAATAGAATATATCTGTTGAAGAGGTACAAAATCAACCAGATCAAAGTGCTACGGATACCAATTTTCTAAACTGGCAAGAAGAAGAATTTTGTGGTCTAATGAAGATTCATCAATAGCAGCAAATACTAGAGCAAAAAAGAGAGCCCTTGAAGTAGATCAATTAGCTGGCAATGTTCCTTCTCCACCACTTTCTTTTTTAAAGAATCCATCAGTTTCCTCTAATAAAGATCAAAGTCAAAGGAATGCTGATCAGAGTTCTCCTAGGTCCTCACATAAGGTACAATTTTTTGTTCCATTCAATATTGTTGATACAATGAAAAAATAAAATGTTACTTTGTCTACATGGGAAACTTTATCTATTCCAGGGTAGATTGAGATTTTAAAAGAAGAGTTGTCTAAGCTAGCAGTTAATTCATAGAAAATAGTACAACAACCACCAAGTGTAGTTATGACTAATTTTGAGCCTCTTAAGGTTCAGGAAATTTTTTCAAAAGAAGAGAAAAGGCCTGCTAAAGTACATCAACAAGCAATACCAAAAGTGAAGAGGGCTGTAAACAACAAACAACCACCAGTAAATATTGACAAGAAACTAGAAAATGTTCAAAAGACATCTGAAAAGGAAGGTAAGAAACCTACAAATGATAAACCTCCTACTTTTTATGTCTCATTGATTATTGGAAATAAATTAGTTCATAACTGTATGGTTGACAATGGTGCAACCAACACTGTCATGCCTAAGAAGATAGTAGATTTGCTAAATTTAAAATATAAACCTCTTGAAAAGGGTGTAGTCTAGCTTGATGGAACTTCAGTTAAGACCTTAGGGGTCATTAAAAATACAAGTTTGACCTTACACTCTTGCCCAAATTTCTCAATACCACAAGATATATATGTTATTGATTTACCAGCATATTTTGCTATGTTCATGTCCAGAGACTTTACAACAAAGATAGATGGCTATTTTTCATCAAATTGGTCACATCTATACTTTAGAACTAGATATGGTACTAAGGTGACCATTAAATCAAAATTATTGGCCAAAGATCATATAGAGACTTACAATCCCAATCCCATTAATGCAAGATGTGTGATCATGGATTAGGGTGAAATACCTGATTATTCAGCTTATAATACACAAACTGAAGCATATCCAGACATTGTTTTAGATGAATGGGCTACTAGGAATGAACAAAATGATGATATGTTTGATGCTAGTTTTGGAAATTACATGATTTTAGAGTCTGATTTAGTAATGCCTAATTTGATTAAAGATCCAGAATCTGAATCTGATGTATCTAACTAGCTTTGCGATTTGTATTTTGATGGGTCAAGGAATAAGGATGGAGTTGGTGCAGGGGTTATGTTGGTGTCACCTAATGGTGATAGATTTTATGTTGCATTCAAGTTGTCTTTTCCTTGTTCTAATAATGTGGCTGAATATGAAAGTTTAATTCAGGGATTAGAATGACCAAGGTTGAGAGGTATTAAGTGTTTGAGAGCATTTGGTGATAGTGAGCTGATAGTAAAACAGGTGAGAAGTATTAATACTATTAAAAATGATCTTCTTAAGATGTATAAATCTAGAGTTTCTGACATCCTAGATGAGTTTGATGCTTTCAACTTGATTTCAATTCCTAGAAGGGAAAATCTGCATGCTGACAGGTTGGCTGGTATTGGTGCTAATGTTTCAATAATAGAAAATAAAGGATAGATTTTAGACCAGTCACATGTCAAGATAATTGTTAGGCCATCTATTCCAGATAATAACACTTATTGGCAAGTTTTCAATATTGATGAACATATTTTGAGTTTTCTGATAGAAACATATGGTTTTTCAACATCTAGGAATAACAAAATCAATCAGCAAATGAAAGATTAGATTATTCAGTTGAAAACCAAAAAGCTTCCAAAGGGATTGGTTATCCTGGAATCAACTTTTAACTCTGATGATCAGTTTAGGAAGGGTAAAACCAGCCTGTTGATCAAAGAAGATCATTATAAAGAAGTGGAAATTTTTAGAGACAAGCGGTTAAAGGTTGGTAAAATTAATTCCCCTAAAGAAAAAGAATTTTTTATTGATTTTTTTAGAGAGTATAGTGATGTTTTCGCATGGGATTATTATGATCTAAAGGTATTTGATCCCCAATTAACCCAACATACTATAGAATTGGAGCCTAATGCTAGGCTAATTAGATAAAGGCAAAGGCCTATAAATCCCAAGTTAGAGCCATTAATGTTAAAAGAGCTGAGAAAACTCCTAGATGGTGGTATTATATTTCCTATTAAGCACACATCTTGGGTTTCTAACTTAGTTCCAATAAGGAAGAAGAATGGGGAGATAAGACTTTGTGTAGACTTTAGAGACCTTAATAGGGCATCTCTGAAAGATAGACACCCTCTTCCTTCCATGGAAAAAATTTTACAATATGTTTCTAGTTCTAAAAGATTCTCACTTCTTGATGGGTATTCTGGTTATAACCAAATTTTACTCAAAGAATTTGATCAGTTTAAAATAGCTTTTGCAACTAAATGGGGTATAATGGCTTACAGATTGGGTTATCAAATGCCGAGGCCACTTTTCAGAAAGCAATGGACATGGCTTTCAAGAACTTAATGTATAAGTTTTTTTTGGTATACCTAGATGATGTGACAATTTACAACAAGGTTGCAAACCAGCATATTGATCATTTGAGATAGATTTTGCAGAGATGTAGAGAATTTGGGATTTCTTTAAACCCAAAGAAATCTGTATTTTCAGTTCACGAGGGAAAACTCCTAGGATACCAGGTGTCCAAAGAGGGTACAACAATAGATCCTGAGAGAATTCATGCAATTTTGGAAATTTCTTTGCCTAAACACAAGAAAGGATTGCAGAGTTTCATTGGGAGAATAAATTTTGTAAGAAGGTTTATTCCTGATATTGCAAATCTATTAAAACCACTAACTGCTATGCTTAAGAAGGATGTCCCTTTCAGCTAGATTGATGAGGGAAAGAAGAATTTTGAATTGATAAAATAGGCTTTGTCTTCAGCCCCTACTCTTGTTAATCCTGATTTTACTAAAGATTTTATTCTATATGCTTATGGTGGTTCTGATACTATTTCAGCAATGCTGGTTCAAAAGAATGAAGAAAAATAGGAGCAGCCAGTTGCTTTTTTCAGTAAAGGTATGGATGACTATGAGAAAAGGTACAGTTTTGTTGAAAAGCATGTGCTAGCTATTATTAAAGCTTTGAAGAAGTTTAAGCATTTAATAGCAAGGAATAAAGTTCACTTAATGGTTGCACATCCTAGTATCAAAGAGCTTTTGTTGAACAAAGATGTTAATGAAAAGAGGGCTGGTTGGATAACAAGAGTTATGGAGTATGATGTACAGATTCATGTGACTAAGCTGGTTAGAGCCAAAGGCCTTTGTGCTCAAATGGTAGAAGAGGAAGAGCAAGTTGGAATTACTGAAGAAATTGATAATTTTCAAGGTGATGTTGTATTATTTAATGATCCTTCAAACTGGTTATCAGATATGACCAGATTCTTGCAAACTCAACAATGCCCAAATAATCTTGACAAGGCAAACAGGAGATACTATAGGTTACAATCTATTCCTTATGTTCTTATTGATGTTATACTTTATAGGAAAGATTATTTTGGGATGTTTCTCAAATGTATTGATTCAGTAGATCAAAGTAGAATTTTATCTAAATTTCATGATGGATCTTGTGGAGGAAATTTTAGTCCTAAGACTACAGCTTGGAAAATACTAAGGGCAGGTTATTATTGGCTTGATTTATTTAAGGATGCTTATTCTTGGGCCAAAAAATGTCAGAAATGTGTTGTGTTTGCAGGTAAACAAAAGTTGGCAACATTACCATTAAGACCAATTGTGGTAGATCAACCATTTAACAAGTGGGGAATGGACTTTATTGGTCCTATAAATCCTAATTCTAGTGCTGGTCATAAATGGATTTTAACTACTACTGATTATTTTACAAGATGGACTAAAGCTATTGCATTAAAAGAGGCCACTGGATCTACTATATTAAGGTTCTATGAAGACATTGTAACCAGGTTTGGAGTTCCTCAATCAATTATCTCTGATAATGCTATGGCTTTTATTGGTTTAGCTATTACAAAATGGGCTGTGACAAATGGGATCTGTTTAAATACTTCTTCTAACTATTATCCTTAGGGGAATGGTTTAGCAGAGTCTACTAATAAAAATCTGATCAGAATTATCAAAAAGACTTTACAGGAGAATAAGAGAGATTGACATTCTAAATTGAAGGCAGCCTTATGGCTGGATAGGATTACACCTAAACAGGTAATTGGGAATTCTCCTTATGTCCTGGTTTATGTTAAAGAGGCCAAATTTCTAGTTTCTACTAAATTTCTAGCATTACAGTTGGCTGACCAAATGTTTTTGTTTGAAGAGGAAGATCCTCTTAGGTTGAGGTATGTTGATTTGTTAAAACTTGAAGAGGAGAGAAAGAAGGCATTGGAAACTATGGAACTAAAGCAAGCACAGACTAAGAGGTCATTTGATAGGAAAGCTAAGTACAGAGAGTTCAAAGAAGGTGATTTAGTACTTAAGTGGGATGTACTAAAGAGCAGGCTAGGACAACATGACAAATTTGATAATTTTTGGACAGGCCCTTTTGTTATAACAGCCTGTAAGGAGAACAATGCTTTTCAGTTGTCCACAACTGAAGGGGAGGAACTGCAAATTCTAGTTAATGGAATTCACCTCAAGCTTTTCTTTAAGGATTAGGTTAGGTTCAGTTTTCAATTTAATAAGTGTTGTCAAAGCTCTAGGTCTCTAGGTTGCATTGAGTCTAGTTTAGGTGCATTTTCATTTCAATAAATGGTTGCATTTATGGTTTCAATTTTCCTAACTCTGTTGCCCTATGATAAAGTCTATAGGTCATGTCTAGCAGGTTGACATACAGCAGCAGTCACCAAAATTGCTACTCAAAATTACAACATACAACACAATAAGCATAAATAGGAAAAGGTTGTACATTTGTTTGTCAAATTAGCATTGCCTTGTAGGTTTTGTTAGTTTACATTTCATTATTTAATTAATTTTAGATGTCATTACTGTACTCTAAGTATTGATCATTGTTGTCAAAGATTTAAAAATAAATAATGATCATTAAATTGTGCATTCAAACTGAATGTAGTATACAAATGTCTTTCCATGTTCATATTTAATATCAATAAGTAGAGTACATTTGCAGAATTGAAAGAAAATATTGAAGTATGGAATAGGGGTCCCATGCATTGCCTTAGTGTTGATGTGAGTCTGCTAGTTGTCTGCTGAGTCTCAGGTCCTAGGGTCTTCAAAGTCTAGGTCTTCATCTGCATTTAGGTCTTTAGGGTTCATATCTGCATAAAAGTGTGAAAATGTGGTTAGATCCTATTGGATCTAAGAAATGCATAAGGAACAAATAACATACTGTAACAATCAAGTTTTCAAAAAGCCGCACATTAATCCAGAAAATTAAATGAAATAAGGAAATGTACACTAACACTCACTGCAAGGTAGTATTAAAGGGACTTGTTTCTGTAAACATGAAACCTTTTACTATTTATGATCATTCTGGTGTATGTTGTCCTTTCTATTAACTAGGCATCTGAATTAAAGGGACTTAGTATGTTCAAGTTGAGAAACCTTTTTCAGATGATGCAGTATTTTGATAAATTAGTGAACATAATAGTCTGAAAATTGATTGACAAAGTTGTTTATTATGTTAACTAATCTAACCAATTTAAAATGATGTTGTTTGAAAGCTTAAATAGATTATTTTGTAGAAAATAGTTGACTAGTTTTCACATTCAGTCATAGAAAAGGATGCAGATCAAGCTGAAATTTCAAAGTAAAGTGCTACAAGAAGTGCTAATATTCAAATATTCAAAGATCAAGTTACAAAATGCAGCTACATAAATACTGGTACAATATATATCCTTTTTGTTTCAAAGGTACAATTTTAATTAATTTCATTGTTGGTGCTGATTATAGAAAGAATGCTTCAAGTTTGAGGCATAAAGTTGTGAAATATTTTCAATTTGTATATAGTGAGTGTCACAAGCCCGTGCTCGAACTTCATTAAATATCAAACATTTTATCTTGTTGCATTTATCATACTTAAGGATCACATTCAACATCAAATAAATAAAAAGGACCGAGTTCAAACATTCTAATATGAATCAGCAGAGTGCATGGTATGCTTTTCAAAGAAAAAAGATAGTGTATTTTATAATCTGATGTTCCCGGTGATGTGTGTGCACATTTATTTTAGCATTAAAAATAGAGATGTAAATGAACATGAGCTAAAAGCAAAAGAAATTTCACAGGAAGGAACTTGCTTATTTGTTGAGAAAAGTGATTCTTATTTCTTGATGTCTTTCAGTCGTATTTTTAGTCAACTCCTAATATTTGTGAAGCTTATGACTGAAAGATGTCATAGTAAAACTGTATACATGTATCACACCTTTCAGTCCCAAGCTCACATCTTTGATGAAATAACTAGAAGAAAGCTCATATTATGGAATGCTGATGGATTTTTCAATCATCTCGATAAGAGTCTCAAGCTGAGACTGAAAAATGTCTTAATAGATCCCAGATCACATTTTTCAGTTCCAGCTTGGACTATTATCAATATAATTGAAGGAATTTCATGCTCAGTTTTGGTGCACTATCAAAAATAGAGATACCAATATCAGCAAGATGGATAAATAAATGAATCTCATAATTGAAGGCTCACTGTCACAATTCACATTTTCAAACTGTAAGTAAAAATCAAGTTTTGAGAACTTACTATTTTTATATAGTTTGTTCATAATTGTTTATTAAAGTCAAAGGCCAAGTTCTGGTTATGATTCTACCAACAAAAGAATCCATGTTAGTAAGAGTGAAGAGCTTCATATTTTTGTCAAGTAGAGACCTTAATAAAGATTCAGTGAAACTCGGGTTTCAAAACTGAGTTCATGAAGTTTCACTTTCTATCTAACAATCATAGTTTTGTGTGTTACAAAGCCAAAAGGGAATTTATCAGTCACTAGTCATGATTGGTAGATAGGAAGAGATGTATTACAATTCTGTGACAAAAATAGTCATTTGAAGATTTGAATATGCTACAATCAAATGCCGAGTGCAAAGAATGAGGTCACGGGTCATGATTATCCCTGTGAACAAAAGATGTAAGTATTGGTTAACTTACAACTAAAACCCTACAATGCCGAGCTATGGTGGTATGCTACTTAGAACCTAAACATCTAAGTGACTGAACGTAATTCATAAGATAGTGCACTGTTAAAAACAAAAGAACCCACATTAGTAGTGTGGTGTTAATTAAACAAACTTCATGAAAGTTCCAGTCATAAGAAAACTGCAAGACAAAAGAGCCAAGTTCATGATTCAGAACTCATAGTTTTAGTGTCTTTCACAGAAGCAGCAAGTCAAAGGAAAGGCCAAGTCTAATTCATGACACTATTGACATTACAAGAAGCCCACATCAAAAATGGTATATGTAAAACAAAGGATTTGTGCCTAAAATGTTATAGTGAACTTAAGAAGAAAGAGCACTTACCAAACGAAAGATGAGTTGCTGCCAAAGAAAAATCATAGTTCTAAGCCCTGGCTGAAACTCAAGAAAGAGTCATGACTTTATTCAAATGGTCACTTTGAAGTTACAGTCATAAAGCCATGACTTGTGAGAATGAAAGCTCACATTTCCAAACCCACAAATGGAGGAAACCCAATAGAGTCATGGCCTTGCACATTCAACAAAAGGTAAAACTAATGTCACAAGTCATGTAAGATGAAGTAATGTTGAGTTCCATAATACCAAGCTTTAACTCTCAACCAAGAGCTGTGTATTCATTACAAAAGGGAAGGAACCATCAATTACAGAGTCTAATAAAGCCTAAACTCACAGTCGCAAATATATGAAAGCAATGATTTACCTGTTTAAGACTGAGATGTTTGAAGGAGGAAGCTAAGTTCATATGTTTTGTGATTGAAGTAACAACATAGTCACAGTTATGGAAAAAATGAACACCATTCAGAGCTATAGCCTAGAAAAAGAAGATTCAGATCAAGACTTCAATCGATAGTAGAAAGCTTGAGTTCCATTAGTTAGAGGGCCGAGAAACTTGAAGACCACTTAACATTTAAAGCCGTGCAAGATGGAGATACAATGGGTTAATAAGAAATCAAATGCCAATTGACTGGTTATAATAGTAAGCTCAAGTTCTTCAAGGAAGGCTGAGTTTCATTCAAAATATCTCCATAATAAAGCTAGGGTTTGTAGTCTACTTCCTATTTCTTCTTGGTGAAGACATAAACACAAGTTTCGAAAATGAAATGAGCATAATATCTTTGGAGTCCACCAAGCATAAGGTATTGAATGCCTTCATTGCAGATGTCAGTCCCTGCAGTTTTTTGAAAACTTGCTAATATGCCACCTCATCCCTATTTTTCTGAGTCATGTGCAAGTGGGTCGAGTTTATTATTCCCCACTCTGCATTTTGTCTACACTTAGTATTTTATGGGATAGGTTATTTTTTTAATATTAGGTTTATATCTAATATTAAAATATTTTAGAATTTTGGCAATTATTTTTGTAAAAGGTTTTTTTTAAATCTTTATTATAAGCCAAAATTTTAGGCATTTTTGGAGGGAGTTAACATAGGCTAATCCTTGGCACAATTTTTGGCTAAAAATTGGGCATTTTTGGGGGTTTGTATTTTTGGATTTGAGGCTAAGGCATACTATAAGGATGATTTTTAGAATCATTTTGGGGGGTTACAAGTTTTGGGAGAGAGGCTGATAGTGAACATATTGTTCTTATTTAGTTTTTGAAGCCATTTTTTGTAATTTGATTATTAGTTTTGTGAGAAATAAAGCAGGTGCTCTTTGGTTCATTTGATTTTTGGTGAGATTTTAAGATCCCAATTTCATCTTTTCATGTAAGTGTTATTATTCAACTGTAATCCAAAAGAAGTGAATGCTTGTTTATTCCTCCTTAAGGTGATCAATTTTTTTTGCTTAAACCTTGTATGGGAAAAGTATGTTGTTAACTATTTATCTATTTGTGGTATATCCCTAATAGTGAAGTCTGTTAGCCTATATGTTGGACAGAGATCTAAAAAATCAAACTTTTGGTCTATGTTTCTGAGCTATTGTTTTATCATTCCAATCTAAACATATTTTGTTGTATCACCCCACATTCATTTCAGTTTAAAAGTTCTTTCTACCCTTTTCCTTATCAAATTTTCAATTAGGTGGTGATATTTCATACTTAATAGGAACCGGCCTAGAATCTAGAGATTCCTCCTTATTCATAGTCTACCCACAGCTAGAGGTTATTTCCATTGTCAGGATAAAATTGTTGTGTAACCTTAATGCCTGAGTTAGGGTGACAATTCTAAACTTGAACAATCCTGTTAAAGATCCTACTCACCCTGTTAGAAGTGACCTTGTTAAATGATTTAGCTTTCCAATTGTAATATTTAAAAATGGGGTATGTGTGGTTATATATAGGATTGGGGAAGATAAGGTATTCCTCCTAACCTCAAATTCCCAAAGGAAAGATCCAAGTTGATTAACCATAAGAAGATGGTCAATGTATAAATGAATCAATTGATGGAGAATATGAAGAAAGGATTAAAACCTTATATTCTATTATAGAAAGGAAATATTGAAATCTTAATTTAATTGAAGAAAAATCCTAACCTCAAAATACGACAGATCTAGAAAATGCTATTTTCTGGTGTCTGTACTTAGTTTCAGGAAATTTTGCAACTCGATCTGACCAAGAAACATAGAGACAAAGAAAAACCAAAAACCTTCTACTTTTTTGAGAAAGGTCGACCTTGATAGGGGCACAATTGTGCCCCTTTATGTTGACTTTGACCTATAGTACTCTGACAGAAATTTTGTTTGCAGATCCTGAAAGTTTGCCAAAAAGGGTGTCCAGATTTGCACTATAATTCATTGTTTCGTACCTGTTCCTGGAAGAAAAATGGTTTTATTTTTTTGGGGGAGGGGTTTTCCTTAGTCAAACCCTAATTTAGGAATTAACCTTGAAATTGAATTGAAATTGCAATAGTAAACAAAGTAAATGGAGCAATTCACCTTGCTTATGTTAAAACCCTTATGGAGGATTCAAATCCTTGAATCCACAAGTATGGATGCTCTAAATGAATGTATAATTGGATGTAGGATGTCTCAAATCAATTGTCTTTAGATCTTCAACACCAATCTTGAATGGATCTTGGAATAGGAAGAAGTTTGAATGGATGTGGATGGAGAAATCTTCTTGAATCCTTCAATGGCTACCAATGGATCTCCTTGATGAATTGGATCTTGAATACTTGAATGCTTGAAAATTAAATGAATGCTTGAATGCTTTCCTTCTCCTTCTTTCTTTATTCTTGATTGCTTGATTTCACTTGAGAGATATGAAAGATGGTTTGAAATGAGAAAGGAAGGCTTTCTTTTATACTAGTCTAGGGCAAAAACTTCTAGAGAGGCCTACATAGGAGAATTAAATTCTTATTTAAACCTTTACCCCTAGAAATGGACCTAAATTAAATATAATTTAAGAGTTTACCATGTCGAAGCCCAAAATAGCTGACCTAAAAATGGGAAATAAATCTCTCTGAAACCCAACATCTGAAAACTCTCAAATTTTGAAATTTGGACCCTAGGTCAAGGTCGAGGTCAACCTTGACCCCGAGGTCAAGAATCTCAGGGTTTTAGGTCAGGATGCCAGAATAATGCAAAAAATAAGTGGAAATTGGGGTAGAATAGGGGAAAAATCTAGATCCAAGTCAAAGACCCATTCAAGGCATTTGACATGACAAACCACTTACTTGTAGAGATAAACCAGTCCTAAATGGAAGTGCTTCCATTTTCCAATGATACATTTAGCCCCCACTTTAGCAAGAGTATGGACTTGATGCAAATTCCTTGTAAAGGAGATCACAAAGAAAAATAAAATTTGATTGAAATCAAAGGGACAAAGAAATCCTCAAGCCCCTAGGGACTCAAGTCTTTGTCAAATCCAAGATTACAATAAGAGAGACATCACTAGAAAATAAAGAGAGAAAAGGGGAGAGAGGAGTGGCTAGCTCACCCAGTAAGATGTGTGTATCTCACGGTGAATCACAAAAAGGATAGGATGGCCCACCAAGAAAATACTTGGTAGTCACCCCATAAAGTTGTACACCTTTTGGTGGCTTTGTGCATGTATATAGTGCATCTTCTGGTAGCTTTTATGAAGTACCCATGAATCCATATCCTCATATCATCATAGAATACATTTTTAAAATGTGTATCTCTTCAGGATTTAGCAACTTATGTGTGTTACCTTATGAGGATTTAGCATATTTGAAATTGGAAATGTGTGTCTCTTCAGGATTTAGCAACTTATGTGCGTTACCTTCCGATGATTTAGCATGTTTCAAAAAAAAAGGTTAGAACAAAAATGTATAATATAGAATGAGGGGGGCCATGTATATGCCCCCCTCCTTAAGATGGAAAAATACATACTATTTTGACATGTTAAGGAAAGAAAAGAACAAGGATAAAGCCTTCTTCAACATCAAGACAATATCCATAGACAACACCTAGTCCAAGCCAAGAAGGTCACAACTCCTATGAGGCCATGGAAGGGATGAATGCAAAGAAATATCATGCAAGAAGGGAAAAAGCAACCCTTGTGAGGGATAACACACTATTTAGCTTCCAAGGTGAGAGATTTATCAACCATAGAAACCCATGTCAAAAAATGAAATAGGTTATGATCAAGGACAAAGATCCTCAATGAAAACCAAAATTTTCATGTATAATTGGATATCACATAATAGATAGATACTACTTAACCAAGGGAAAAGTGGATCCCAGAAAGAAAGAAAAGGAGATGGTATCCTTGCCCCCCAAGTGTAGGAACAAGGATGTAAGGGGACCTATTATATCACTCACAACACTATACAAGACAATGATCCCCCATTGCTTACATAATGTGGAGCTCCATAATAGGAACAAAAATGTTATTTAGAGAAAACAAGATTGAAATACAACTCTTTACCACATGATATATAAATAACCTTACTATTAATGAGCTGCATAATCTTATAATGTAAAGCTTGAAATTCATTAGTAGAGTGATCATGAAATCTATGATACAAACAAAAAGGAAGAGTCTTCAAGTGTGGACTACATTTCTTTTTGTGTTTAGGTCTAGTAATCATCTTAGCACGAAGGAGTTTAGGCAAAAGAACTTCTTGGTCAAATTCCTTCATAGGTTCATCATGTTTTAAAGTGATATTTGAGATGTTGTTAAAATTTATTTGTTGTTGAGGATTAAATCCCAATCCATAAGAATGCTCATGCCCCCCATTCTGTAAAGGTATTTGAATTCCCTATTTATGCTTACCACATCCTTGACCATTAAATCCTTGGTTAACTAGGAAATGATAACCAAGACCATAACGAGAAACCATATCAAAAGGAGTCAATGGAACTTCAGTAGTCACTATGTCATCATTAGTAGGTTTGAAAGATTCATTGTGGGTACAAAATTTATTATGAAGGGCGTTAGAAGTAGAATCAAAAGCTTGTTGTTCAAACTCTCTTTGTTTCTTCATAAAATCAAGATTAGAAACCTTATACTCTTCAATAAAGGTAGGATTAAAATCCAAGGTTCCCCAGTCATCACCAGGAAGAGAATTAGAGGAAGAAGGATTAGGAATAGGAGTATTGTAGGTTTGAATATTCAAACAAGGATTCGGTGCATCATCCGCATGAAGTGTATACATCATATTGTTATGAATAAACTTGACTTTATGGTGAAGGGTGGAAGGGACATCATGCACCTCATGCAACCAAGGTCTACCCAAAAGGAGGTTATAATTAAGAGGTCCAGGTATAACATGAAAAGGAGTATTCAGGATGACAAGACCTACTTTGATAGGTAAGGTAATGATTCCCAAATTATTCTTAGCAATGTTATCAAAGCCATGTATAGGAACATTGTTAGTTTGAATAGTTGAAAGATCAACTTTAATTGCTTTGAGCATGTCCATGCTACAAATATTAAGCCCAGATCCATTATGAATCAAGGTCCTATGAATGATACTCTTATTGATAGTAACAAAAACCATAAGAGCATCATATTGATTCTAAACTTCTTTAGAAGGTAAATCTTTTTGAGTAAATGTAATGTTAGGAGGACCCGAGGTAGCATGCATGTAGTACTATAAGAAGGAATTAACGTTCTCTTGATTAGGAGGTGGAGTGGGAAGAGTTGCTAGAGATTTTTGCAAGGCTTCATGGTAGGTAGGTGAAGTTTGAAGAAGCTCCCATAAAGAAATCTTAGCAGGGGCATTGTGCAATTGGTT
This sequence comes from Chamaecyparis obtusa, assembly GCA_027943335.1. Classification (NCBI taxonomy): domain Eukaryota; kingdom Viridiplantae; phylum Streptophyta; class Pinopsida; order Cupressales; family Cupressaceae; genus Chamaecyparis; species Chamaecyparis obtusa. The sequence continues at coordinate 1,147,043 of BSBK01002161.1, read as the reverse complement.
TACCAAATCATACTCCTTGCTAAGAAGTCGGGGTGGAGGAGGAAGAATGGGTTGAGTGTAAGGAAACTCAGGTGCGGAAACAGCTTCCTACGCTAATCTCTATAGGAGAGTATTGTGAAAATTATTATAAATCCTTACAATTTCAGATTCGTTAACTACTTTAACAAAGATATTGCAACCACATACAATGCATACAGAAAAATAGAGAATGACACAATGATATACCCTGGGGAAAAACTTTCGGTAAAAAACCCCAGCACTCCAAAACCTACACAATGTATTATCTTCAACACAAAGATTACAATACACTTGCAATGCAAGTTCTTTCAGGAAATGAGAGACAAAGCCAACAAGACTTAAATTTCTGTTATATCTCTCCCATAGGAGCAGCATCATATATATAGACTCCTCTAGACCCAAAAATAGGCACAACCACCAAGAACCATGCGTAAAGCCACATGTACATAGTTGTTACATGCAATACAAGAATAGGCATCCATCCCTAGAATAGACTATGACAGCTTGTCATAGAATCTGCCAAAAATAACGGTCACAAGAGAAGTGTAAGAGAATCTGTCATACCAACCTATTTTTGGCATATTCTCTTACACACACCAACCACTTCTTCTTGGGCACCCAAATAGGCCCAAGTCATAAGATGCTCTTACAACTGTCATAACACATTCCTTAAATAGTTCTTACGTGTCATAGGAATCTATCATGACTGTTTCAGTCATGATCTCCTTACACACAAGATGCCGACACATCAAGTGGAGTGACACATCAACATGCCAACTAGACATGTACACTCACACTTAATTACATTATTTGCAAAAAATACATTTACAAAACAAATAATAAGAATAGGAATTATCCAAGGTTGAGACACCTTATTCCTAACATTCTCCCACTTGTCGAACACCTTGTAAGAGCAACAGGAACATAACAGGAACTTTAGCCGCTATAGGCCAAAAAGCCCATAGACTCTAAACACCATCTGAACTTCTCAGTGCCCACTGGTTTTGTTAATGCATTTGCAACATTCTTCATAGTATCTACCTTCTCCAAATTTACCTTTCCATCTTCCACCATATCTCTCACAAAGTGAAACTGCACATCAATGTGCTTCGTTCTGGCATGGAAAGTTGGATTCTTTGCAAGGAAAATAGCGCTCTGACTGTCACACCAAATAGTAATTTGTTCTGCATCAACACCAACATCAGAACACAATCTTCTAAGCCAAATGGCTTCTTTACAAGCATGAGTAGTAGCCATGTACTCAGCTTCTGTAGTGGACAAAGCAACCACAAGTTGTCGCTTACTCATCCAACTGATGGCACCACCAAACATAGTGAACACATAAGCACTGGTGGATATCCTACTGTCAATATTACCTGCCCAATCTGAATCCACAAACCCATGAATACAAACTAAATGCAGAGATCCAGAAGAGTTACCATGATAACATATGGAGTAATCTGATGTACCCCTCAAATATCTGAATACTCACTTAACTACATCCCAATGTACCCGTCCAGGATTAGCCATAAACTAACTCAGGACTCCCACTGCTTGGGCAATGTCTAGTCTAGTATAGACCATAGCATACATAAGACTGCCAACTACACTAGCATGAGGTACTCTACTCATGTCCTCCACCTCACTAGGAGATTTTGGACAATCATCTACAGATAACTTTGTTCCCATAGAAATAGGAACACATAGTGGTCTACAATCTGCCATGTTGAACCTATCCAACACATACTTCACATACTTACTCTGACTCAACCAAAGTTTTCTATTAGACCTGTCTCTACTAATTTCCATACCCAAGATGTACCTAGCTGCCCCAAGATCTTTCATCTCAAACTATGCTGACAACTGAGATTTAAAATCAGAAATCATACCCTTACCCTTCCCAAATAGCAACATATCATCAACATATAATGCAACAATAAGAAGGCGGTCATTTTCAACTCTGAAATAAACATAATAATCTGATTTTGATCTTACAAATCCAATTGACAACACAAAGGCATCAAACTTAAGGTACCACATCCTAGGAGATTGCTTCAAACCATATAGAGATTTCTTTAATCTGTAAACTAAGGATTCTTTACCTTTAACAATGTAGTGCTCAAGCTGTGACATATAGATCTCTTCCTCCAAATCACCATGAAGGAAAGCTGTCTTCACATCCATCTATTCTATCTCTAAATCATATGATGCAGCAAGAGATAATAGAAATCTAATGGATGTCAACTTTGCAACGGGAGAGAATATTTCACCATAATCTATTCCCTCTACCTGTGAATACCCCTTTGCAACCAATCTAGCTTTATATCTTTCAACACTGCCATCTGCAAAGAATTTCTTCTTGAACACCCATTTACAGCCAACAGATTTTCTCCCTTTAGGAAAAGGTACAAGGTCCCAAGTTTTTTTTTTCTCCAATGAAGCCATCTCATCATCCATAGCCTCAATCCAGGAACCTTCATCTTCCATGCCCAAAGCCTCTTTCACAGATCTAGGCTCATCAGTGTTAGTAATCAAAGCAAAGGCACAACTGGAATCTAACATAGAATAACCAAACCTTTCTAGTTGCTTTCTTTCTCTCGTGGATCTCCTCAAGGGCTGCAGTTGAGGTTGTTCTTCCTCTTCTTCTGAACTATCAGAGCTGCTAGAGCTCTCCTCATCATTAGACCCAACATGGTCTCTCTGTTCAGTCTTCTTAGGGGTAGGAGGCAACTGAACAACATCTTTTTCCTTTTCTTTTTCATCTGGTTGTAGCACAATAGGAGAAGATGTTAGCTCTCTGAAAATAACATTTCTACTATACAACACCTTACTAGTCACGGGATCCCAAAGCTTGTATCCTTTCACACCAACACTGTATCCGATGAAAATACATTTAATAGCTTTGTTTTCCAACTTAGATCTTTTCTCCTTTGGAACATGTGCATAAGCTTCACAACCAAAAACACAAAGATGTCTAATTGAAGGCTTCTTACCAAACCATACCTCCATGGGTGTCTTACCAACAAGTGCTGATGTAGGAGATCTGTTAACCAGATAGCAAGCAGTGGCCACAGCTTCGGCCCAAAACCTTTGTTCTAAACTAGCTCCACTAAGCATACTCCTAGCCTTCTCCATCAATGTCCTGTTCATTCTCTCTACAACTCCATTTTACTATGGGGTATAAGGAGTTGTCTTATGCCTCTTGATACCTTGTTCTTTACAGAACTGTTCAAACTCTGCTGAGTAAAACTCACCACCATTGTCAGTTCTCACACACTTAATCTTCTTACTAGTCTAATTCTCTACAAGAGCTTTAAATTCCTTGAGTTGACTAAAGACTTGTGTCTTACTTTTAAGGAAATAAATCCACATCCTTCTACTGTAATCATCTATGAAAGATACAAAAAATACAGACTTGGAGATTGAAGGAACTTTTACAGGACCAAATACATCAGAATGAATAAGATCCAAAACATCAGAAGATTTGTAAGAACTAGAGTAAAACTGAACATGATTTTGTTTACCATAGACACAGTGTTTGCAGAATTCAAACTTGAGATTGAAATCATTTAACCCCTCAATGAGATTTTTATTTTTCAGGGTTCTAAGACCCTTTTCACCAATGTGGCCAAATCTCATATGCCACAACATTGTCTTTTCTGCAGGAAGCTTAGCTTCCAAAGTGTTTGCACTACCATCGGAACCAATAGCCACAAACTTCTTCACTGCTTGTTCAGATGGTGAGGATGAAGAACTATTACATAGAGGAATACTTGCATCTAGCTGAAATAAGGTACCTCTCCTAGTACCCCTTGCAAGCACTATCGATCCTCTCATCATCTTGCATCCTTCTTTCAAAAAAAACAACTTGCACACCTACATCATTCAGCATACTTATAGATAATAGGTTTCATGCCAAACCTGGAATGTGCATAACTCCGTTGATTCCCTTTACTCGTCCATCAGAAAATTTGATAGTGACCCTTCCACATCCAACTATCTTTAGGTAAGAATCATCACCCAAGTACACCTTTCCACCATCAAACTCTTCATATTTTGAGAACCAGTTTCGATGAGAGGTCATGTGAAAAGATGCACCCAAGTCAACCAACCACACATCATCAGATGCATGGGCTGCCAAAGCTGTGATGAATGCGTCACCATCTTCTTGAGATCTTTCTGAAGCTGAATCTGAACCTTTCTTCTTCTTCTTCGGCTCTTTGCAATCTTTACGAAAGTGCCCAGATTTATCACAGTTCCAACATTTTTCCTTGGACTTATTGGAAGTCTTTAACTTCCCATAGGATTTGGATCTTCCCTTATTGTTAGACTTATTGTCATTTTTCTTCCCTCTTTCAGTGGATCTCCCACGAATAGTAAGGGCTTCTTTTTTTGAAACAGAAGCCTTTCTCCGCATCTCCTCTGATAGCAGTGAAGACACCACATCATCCATTTTGAAGGTGACTAAAGTGCTTCTGAGAGCCATCACAAGATGGTCCCATGAATCCGGTAAAGAACACAAAAGTGTGTAGCAACGATCCTCCTCCTCTAACTTGACACTAGCTGATGTCAACTGTGCAGCCAATAGATTAAATGCATTTAAATGATCCGTTAAGGATCCACCTTCCTCCATTCATAGAGAGTACAATTTCTTCCTCAGGAATAACTTGTTCACCAGAGATTTGGCCTGATACACAGCCGCAAGTCTTTCCCACAAACTATTTGCAGTTTTCTCATCTAGAACATTCAGAAGGACTACATCGGTTAAACAGAGTCTTATGAGACCCTTAGCTTTACGGTCTTTGATATCCCAATCTACTTGAGCTATAGTTGCTGGTCTTGTAGCATTTGAAGTTGCTTCCCATAGGTCACGATCTTCCAACATGTCTTCCATCTTGAGTTTCCACAACTAGAAATTAGTGCCATTAAATTTCTCCACCTCCATTCTTCCATATGATGAACTTGCCATCTCAATCTGCAAATAAGATTCAGAATGCTCTACAAAAAACTCCCACTCAAACTTGAGATTAGCTCAAAAAACCCTACCCAACAACTAGGATCAAAAGTTGATCAAGCTCTGATACTACTTGTAAGGAAACTCAGGTGCGAAAACAGCTTCCTACGCTAATCTCTATAGGAGAGCATTGTGCAAATTCTTATAAATCCTTACAATTTTAGATTTGTTAACTACTTTAACAAAGATATTGCAACCACATACACTGCATACAAAAAAATAGAGAATGACACAATGATATACCCTGGGGAAAACCTTTCGGTAAAAATCCCCATCACTCCAAAACCTGCACAATGTATTATCTTCAACACAAAGATTACAATACACTTGCAATGCAAGTTCTTTCAAGAAATGAGAGACAAAGCCAACAAGACTAAAATTTTTGTTATATATCTCCCATAGGAGCAGCATCATATATATAGACTCCTCTAGACCCAAAAATAGGCACAACCACCAAGACCCATGCACAAAGCCACATGTACACAGTTGTTACATGCAATCCAAGAATAGGCATCCATCCCTAGAATAGACTATGACAGCTTGTCATAGAATCTGCCAAAAATAACGGTCACAAGAGAAGTGTAAGAGAATCTATCATACCAACCTATTTTTGGCATATTCTCTTACACACACCAACCACTTCTTCTTTGGTGCCCAAATAGGCCCAAGTCATAAGATGCTCTTACACCTGTCATAGCACATTCCTTAAATAGTTCTTATGCATCATAGGAATCCATCATGATCATTTCAGTCATGATCTCCTTACGCACAAGATGCTGACACATCAAGTGGAGTGACACATCAACATGCCAACTAGACATGTACACTCACACTTAATTACATTATTTGCAAAAAATACATTTACAAAACAAATAATAAGAATAGGAATTATCCAAGGTTGAGACACCTTATTCCTAACATTGAGAAGGTGGTAAAGAAGTAGAAACCACTGGATTAGGTTGAGGGTTATTCCTTGTATGATAGGTGTGAGCTATCAAATTTTGATCATTGAAAGAATCTAAAGACTCCATAGGTTTACCTTTGATATTAATGAAAGGACAACCTTTGATAGTCAACAAGGGTTCTAGATAAACAATGTTAGTTGTCTCAACACTACAAATAGATTCACTAGAAGGAAGCAAAGAAGACATCCTAGGAGGAGATGAAGTAGGATCGTGATTCTCCATAAGATCATCACTAAGAGGGAGAGAATTAAGGGAATTCATATCATTCTCTGCTAATGCCTCATCACTAGAAGGAATCCCAAATGGAGGTAAAGCATCTATAATGTCATCTTCTTTTACTAAAATATCTGCATAAGGGGAGTGTGTTTTAGAAAAAGAGTCACCATCATGTATGATTATGTCATCCATTAATAATTCACCCTCTTGTATCAAAGCTTCTTCACAAAGAGGGGATAAATCAATGTCTTTATCCAAGAGTTCATACCAAAAAGTAGATTCATCCACAATGGTTTCATGAAGAAGAGAGTAATCAACATCCAAATCCAAAGGTTCATCCCAAATAGGAGGATTATCATCCCTATCAATAAAGCACTTGAAAAATACTTGAAACATCTTGTGCAACATGATAACAAATAAAGAAATGCATAGAAAATAGATCTAGATATATCCAAATGTATTCAAATGAAATTTATAAGCATGAAAAGGAAATCGAATACCACAAATAAAATAGGGCATCTAATTCCACAAAATATAGGGGGTAAGCTTGTAAATATTTTTGTATTTTTAAAGAAATTTTGCTTTTTTTTTGTATTTTTGAAATATAAATATAAGAGCATAAAAGAAATCTACTTTTGTAAGCATGTAAGATCTAACAAAAAATGTAAGTCTAACACCAAAAAGAAAGAGTTGTCGTAAACGGGTTCACAAAAATGTAAGATGGAGGTGAAAACACAAGATAATACAAAGGGAAATCTAACACCAAAAAAAAAGAGTTGTCGTAAAATGGGTTCACCAAAATATAAGATGAACGTGAACACACAAGATAATACAAAGGGAAATCTAACACCAAAATGAAAGAGTTGTCGTAAAACGGGTTCACCAAAATGAAATATTTAAAAATGGGGTGTGTGGTTATATATAGGATTAGAGAAGATAAGATATTCCTCCTAACCCCAAATTCCCAAAGGAAAGATCCAAGTTGATTAACCACAAGAAGATGGTCAATGCATAAATGAATCAATTGATGGAGAATATGAAGAAAGGAGAAAACCTTATATTCCATTATGGAAAGTAAATATTGAAATCTTAATTGAATTGAAGATAAATACTAACCTCAAAATATGACAGATCTAGAAAATGTTGTTTTCTGGTGTCTGTACTTAGTTTCAGGAAATTCTGCAACCAAATTTGGCCTGGAAACACAGAGACAGAGAAAACCCAGAAACTTTCTGCATTTCTGAGAAAGGTTGACCTTGACCTAAATACAAGTGCACAATCATGCCCCTTTATGTCAACCTTGACATGCATTGCTCTGACAGAAATTCTGTTCGTGGATCTCGAAAGTTTGTCAAAAAGGGTGTCCAGATATGCAATATAATTTGTTGTTCCGTACCTATTCCTACAAGAAAAATGGTTTTGTTTGTTGGAGGGGAGGGTTTTGCCTTAGTCAAACCCCAATTTAGGAATTAACCTTGAAATTGAATTGAAATTGCAATAGTAAACAAAGTAAATGTTGCAATTCACCTTGCTTATGTTGAAACCCTTATGGAGGATTCAAATCCTTGAATCCACAAGTATGGATGCTCTAAATGAATGTATAATTGGATGTAGGATGTCTCAGATCAATTATCTTTAGATCTTCAACACCAATCTTGAATGGATCTTGGAATAGGAAGAAGCTTGAATGGATGTGGATGGAGAAATATTCAACAAGAGGGCTCCATAGAGATTGAATCCTTTAATGGCTACCAATGAATCTCCTTGATGAATTGGATCTTGAATGCTTGAATGCTTTCCTTGTCCTTCTTTCTTTCTTATTGATTTCTTGATTTCACTTGAGAGATATGAAAGATGGTTTGAAATGAGAGAGGAAGGCTTCCTTTTATACTAGTTTAGGGCACAAACTTCTAGAGAGGCTTACATAGGAGAATTAAATTCCCATTTAAACCTTTACCTCTATAAATGGACCTAAATTAAATATAATTTAAGAGTTTACCATGTCGAAGACTAAAACAGCCGACCCAGAAGTGGGAAATAAATCTTTCTAAAACCTGACTTCTGGAAACTTTAAGATTTTGAAATTTGGACCCTGGGTCAAGGTCAAGGTCAACCTTGACCTAGGTCAGGGTTTAGGTCAACCTTGACCTAGGTCAGGGTTGAGGTTGATGTTGACCTAAAAGGTTGACCTTGACCCTAAGGTCAAGAATCTCAGGGTTTCAGGATGCTAGAATAATGCAAAAAAGAAGTGGAAAATGGAGCAAAACAGGGGAAAAGGCTAGATCCAACTCAAAGAACCATTCAAGGCATTTGACATGATCCAAAACCACTTACTTAGAGGGCTAAACCAATCCTAAAGGGAAGTGCTTCCATTTTTTGATGAAATACCAATATGTTAAAATCAAAAAGTAAAGAGTGATTTGATGTTTGCACTCAATGCATAACTGATCCAAAGTATTCTTGATCAATTGCACTACTCTGAACACTTTAGTACCTTTGTACTATCTTCAAAAATCTCTATCACTTACCACATACCATCGCAAAAATAAACTTAATGATTTTCATAATCACTTTTATACTTGTTCTAAGTCAGTGCTAGAACCCTAAAATGTTTTAGAAGTCAGACCTCAAATCCTACTTAACATATGAGTGAGCATGCCAAAATCAAAATTCAACATCCTTGATGTCATCCCAAACCATCTAAACTCAAAAACATGTCACCCAACCACTTACATTTTATGACAACACCGATCTAACCAACTATAGTAACTGATACTTTGTTCTAACTATCTGTGTCACTTCAATCCTTAATAACTTGTTGAGTTCTTTGAACTAACTGATGTGATCATGGAAGTGTATAAGATAAATATGGGCCTCTAATTTAGCCTCACACTTCAACATAGTCATTGTTCACTAGCTGTAGACAAGAACAAATATGGGATTATTCATCTTGCCTTTTTGAATGATTCAACCTGTTTCATCCTATCCAAGTAGGGTTCAAGATTTTCTCTCATAATTGAGAGTCTAGCAACCATAGACTAGTACTAGAATGGAGGATTTATGCAGTTTAATCTAGAAATGAATGTGCAAGATTAATCTAAATGAGTATGAAATTAATCTAGAAATGGGATATGCAATTAATCTGAGAACTTTGAAAGCAAACTAGATTAAGAAATGAAGTGCATATTAAGCTAAACATGATATTAATCTAAGATGATTATCAAATTAACAATGCAAATAAAATCCTTGAATGTAAACAAGAAGCAATGAGAATGTGACATCACTTCATTGCTCAAAAACTGGGATCCTTTGAATGAGGAATGAGGGTTCTTTTATAGAGTCCGAAGTTCAATTGACGGTGGAGATTGAATCGGACGAACGGTGGAGATTAAAAGGGAGTTCAGTTCAGAATAGCATGTTTCCTCCAGAGGGGCAGTCAACTTTTTGCTTTTGCCTATGTGGAGCTTTTAACTATTTTATTTCCTTTTTGAATTCTTAATTAACTCAAAGTTTCCTTTTCTGAGCTGAAGAGAAGATTTTGGAGAGAATATTTAATTTAAATAAATACAATGTTGCTTCATAAGTGGATTTTCTCAATTATTTAAATAATTAAATTCATTTATTGAGATGAGGATATTTATTTAAAACTAAATATTTATTTAATTCCTTTTTTCATGTATATTTTAGCTAAAGGGGGTGGATTTAATTTAATTAAAGTGCTAGGACTTTATAATTAAATTAATCAATCATCGGGTTTATTTAGCCAATTTTTAGTTGTTACTTAGGAATTAAATATATTATATGATTGATGTAGATTTAAGGTTTTCTGCATTTGACACTAAGTCAAGTAGTATCAATCAGAAGACAGAATTGCCTAGTACAATAGGACTTTGATGATTAGAAATTGATAAAATTAGACTAAATGCAACAAAATTGGTTAGGATTGCAAGATGCCAATTTTGGGGTATTACATTTTGCCCCTCTTTGAATTGATGTGCGAGCAGCGCATTGATTCAAAGAATAGTTTGATGTGACAATTGATGAGGTTTTCAGGATTATCTCCAAAATGAAGCTTAATCCTTAGACATCGAGGTTAGATTGCCAAGATACTGATAAGATCAAGTTGTAGAACCATCTCCAGAATGAAGCTTGATTCTTCGAAGTCTAGGTTAGATTGCGAAGACATTGGTCAGATTATCACTTTTAATAAGAATGTCCCTAGAATGAGGCTTAATCTTTAGGATTCAGGGTTAGATTTCCCTAATACCTGTCAACTAAATGATAACTGATGTAGATGTTTAGGACTATCTCCAAAATGAAGCTTAGTCCTCTGAGACCCAGGTTAGATTTCCTAGATATTGGTCAAAAAAGAGCTTTCGAGAGCCATCTCCAGAATGATGCTTGACTTTCATGGATCAAGGTTAGATTTCCCTGATACCTAATAGAGATTTTGAGAACCACCTCCAGAATGAAGCTTGGTTCCCATGGGTTTGAGTTAGATTTCTCAGATATTGAAAGATATTTCGAGAACCATCTCTAGAACGAAGCTTGATCCTTAGGGATTCAAGATTGTGGAACATCCAATTTTGACCATGAGGTACGAAAAATTGAACATGCCCCAAGTGATGAGATGCCCTTAGCGATGGGGAATTTTGATTTTGATTAGATTGATTCGAGAATGATAAGATTCAATGATGTTATCATCATGCCCCCTTAGTAGCGAAATGGAAAGATGACATGTTATAAAATCAATTGACAACAAAAGGTTGCAAATAGAGATAAAATCAGAGGTCTAGAAGAACTCTGAACAGATTATGAAAGAATCAAGAAGATTTAGAAGCGATCGGGAGCAATGTGGAGGTCTAGTTGAGCAAGTTTGACCAAAGTTGACCAAAATGGGCTAGAGTTGACTAGAGTTGACTTTTAATGAAAAAGATGAAGAAGTCAAGAAAATGATGATGAGATGTGATTCTTTCAAGAATACGACATCAAAAGGGCGACTGCACAAGCATCTGATCACCTCAGTCTAAGAAATTTTAAAATGCGAGTTTGAGCTATCTAGGAGTGTCAGATTTTGAATTCGATCCCAAAAATGGATTTAGAGTGGTCGATTTAGCCAAGGCTGAAGTTTTTGTACAAAATGGAGCACTTTTGAAAATTAGGTCAAAGCCTATATAAGGCCCAAAAGGGTCATTTTCAATTCATTTGAAACCTTTGACTTTATGAGAAAATGAGAGCTCTAAGTGAAAATGGAGATTGTGCCAGTGAGATTGCATAGGTTTGAGTGCTCCCAACATCACAACCAGTCAGCCACGTATGACCCACCCATGAGTAGTAAAAAAATTAGCCTATATTTCAATTTCATGATGCATTTGGATAGATTTAGCTAGGATTCTAGGTCTTGTTAGGACTTTCTCACAAGAACTCAGCAAGAAAATGGGTTCCTTGTGTGGGCTGGTGAGGATTCTCGTATGAGAAAGTTCAAAAGAGGAATTCTTTGCATGGGTCTCTCCATAGGCTCGTGCAAAATGGACCCAGGGCTCATGCAGGAAACCCTTCGTAGGGATGATCTCTCACACAAACTGAAGCACAGGCTCACACGACAAAGAAATCTCACTCAAGATTCCTACTTCCTCGCACAAGAATCTACAGTAGAGAACCAAAATTTGTAAACCATATTTTGCAAAAACAAGGCAAGTAGATCATCAGATAGCTAGTTTTAGGATAGGTGAATAGCTTCAATTCTATTTTATCTATGAGAATCATCATGATTGAGATATTGATCATGTGTTGTCACTTGCATTATAGGTTGACTTCCCATACATTGTGTTTCGATCTCACCACCCAGTCATCGGTGAGCTAGTGTGATGATTAGATGATGCAGAGTTCACCCATATAGATGGCTTAGGGCTATCATACTTGCATGATGTACTTGACATTCAAGTGAATCATAGACTACTGGGGGCACTTGTTGAGCATTTCCATTCAGAAACAAACACATTCCACTTTCCGCAAGGAGAGATAACAGTGACACTGGAGGACATCTACCAGATCCTTAGAGTACCATTCCACAGGCGGTGCATGGAGTACGACACACAGCTAAGAGCGGGCATGGTAGCACTATAGGTGATCTTCCAGGATGATCTAGTCATGGGCTAAGCAATCCCTTCGGAGGATATGATCAGAGATTATAGTCTCAGACATAGGTTGGAAGTGGTATTAGCAGCATTTTCGGGCTGCTATCTGATGCCAGATAGAGGTCAGCACAAACTAGAGTGCGGGTAGGGCATGATGTTATAGCGGATGTTAGAGCAGCCTCTCGTGAGATATGGATGGGGCAAGTGCATGCTGGCATAGATGTATCATGAGATGCATGAGATCATGTATTGAGATGCTCAAAGCATGGAAACATGAGTCTTTGTGTTACAGGTATGTGCCTGGGAGCATCTCCTCGTGTGCAGGCCAATGTTGTAGGACACTAGACAACCCTTGGAGCCATACATTTATAGGTACAATGACCCTATGACCCAACTAGTGCTGGGTAAGATTGAGCAGTGGTGGGCTCAGTTGGATGACATGGTTGCAGTTACATGGTGGCCATGGATAGGTACAAAGGTCTAGGATGATGCTAGGATGGAGTTGCAACACATGTTTTGCTCATGTCCTCTAATTGGCCATACCATATCTATCATTGAGCGCTTTCCATTATCACAGGTCTTGTGGTAGTTTGGTAGGCCACAAGATGTATCTCTAGAGTACTTCTCTTACACTTGCTTCATTGATGATGTGAAGAAGGGGTGGTTGGCAAGGTTGGATCAGGGCCGATTGATGATTGAAGCACGGGTAGCGCCACCCCGATGGGATTATATGGAAACAATGGTAGATGGGGGGATGACACTAGTATATCGGGATCATCTAGTCATGCATCCCTTCCCCTAGTTCATAGATCTAGTTGGCATGGGCCATCGAGTATAATAGGTGGTGTAGCAGTAGGTAGCTCAACCTCCACCATAGTAGTAGGTGGCACAACAATAGGTACCTCAGCCACCACCATAGCAGTAGCAGGATCATCAAAAGATACCTTGATAGAGGGTGACACAGGTGGCCATCCTTGCTCAAGGGATGAGAGTATATCTTGGGGCAAGTAGTAGTGGTGCACAGGAGAGATCCACCTTGTAGAGGATGGAGGAGATACCACAATAGGCTACTAAGAAGGAGTCACAGGATGAGGTTATGCAGGATCATACCGCACAAGGTCCCCATCCTAGAGATGTAGTCACACAGTTGTAGTTTGTGCTATGTAGGAGCTGAGATAGGGTTCAACAGGTATAGAGGAAGGTGAGTGATTTTCACAAATAGGTCACCATCCGAGATACCTGGGTAACAGAGAGAGATGGGGGGATCAGGGGGCTGCAGGAGGAGCTGGCAAGGTCTCAAATAGAGACTTGATATGAGGCTGCACAGGCATTGTATTATTATGCAGCTTACATTGGTGTAGTTCCTGAGTTAGCTAACTAGGTGCCATGATTTTTAGAGTATGCCAGAGCACCAGAGGTACCACAGGGACCCCTCCATAGGTACCACTGTAGGTAGATATTGTTAGGAATAGTCCCAAGAGATAACTAAGAGGGGGGGGGTTGAATCAGTTATCTACAAGATTCAATTCTTTATCCAATTACGTATACTTAAACATAAAGCATAAACACAATGAAAGAGCACTTGAACACAACACCAATATTTTGGTTACGGGGAAACCCAAATAGGTAAAAACCCCGGTGGGACTTGATACCCACTAATATTATGTACTAGTGTATAATGATCCTTGCTAGAAGATCCTTTACCCTATTAGGAGTAGCTTTACAATATATTAAGTACAGTAGACCTGGTCAAGGGTCAGACCTTGTTAGGAGTCTTTTACAATTGTCCCTGTTAGGGAAGAGGATGCACTATCCAAGAGCTCATTTCTCAAATGGGCGAAGGCTACAACCTTTTGAATAGCAGACACACACTATATCTAGATCTTGGTGAATTGTGCTTTGACCTACTATCTAGATTAGTTACAATGAATAGCACAAGTACTTTACTTGGTCACATAGACCTTCTTCTAATGTCTCAACACTTTGCACACTCTCCTCTGCTCTACTTAATCAACCATGAACCACACTCCAGCAATCACAAATGAATGCCTATAAATATCTTTCCTCCAAATGATATAATCAAGTCAGCCTATTAGAACCACCTTGAAATCATATTAGAGAAACCATAATAAACTCCAACAAACATTCTGTTGGCTCTATTATGCACGCAACTCAATCTGGGACCTGTCTAATAAAATAAATGTAGATGCACACTACACACTGTTGGCTCTACGAAAACAACTGGAACTTTCTCTATAAGTTGAATTAACTCATGCGCTCTTAACTAAACATCAATAACACTTATCCAAGCTTAACTCCAAGGGCACATACCCTCAAGATAGGTGCAACTCAAGAACCAATAAAATCTCTGTCGACTCTTCTAAACAAACATAGGAAACTACTACTAGCGAATAGTGACTTCATAACTTCACTTGCGTTCATCATCAGACTATGTGTCCATAACTAAAACATCACTAACATGTCTTTAACATATATCCAAGCATACAAGCCTCCATGATAACTATACGTACAACTATAGACAAAACACTGTCTATTACTCTGTCAGGAACACTGCTGACACCGACTGCTATATAACTGTATGTACTAATAGTTAACCTCTGTGCCCATGATATGATGTTGATATCATGTCCATGCTACATATATTGAAATCTTATTACATAAGACTTCCACGCATGCTATTTTCCATATGTTGTCATCAATGAAAAACATACAGTCAGTACTAGCCTGCTAGAAAATCTCCAACAATCTCCCCCTTTGGCATTGATGGCAACATGTGGAATGAAAAACCACCACCAACCCAAATGATCATTTCTTTTATAACATTCTTTGTTTCCTCTTCAAAACTCCCCCAAAGATGAATCCTCCATCTACTACAATATTTTCTAATATTCTCCATTTCCTCAACTGTGTTGCTGTCATAACTAATGCTGCTCCCCCTTAGTATATTACTCCTTTTTTTATTTCTATTTTTCATGACTCTATATATACTCCCCCTTTGACATCAATGGAAAAGGGTGCCATTCATTTTAAGCACCAGTACTACTCCTGAGGTAGAGTAGTCAACCTTCCACCAGTCCTTGAGGACTGATGCCTTTCCTTCTTTCTTCTAAGTAGAAATAGGGAAGGGAATGACTCCCAACTTCTCCCTGAGGTACTCAAAAGTATCCTTATGCAAGGGCTTTGTGAATATATCTTCCAACTATTCTTTAGTACTCACATAGTCCAACTTGACTTCTTTCTTTTCCACTTTCTCTCTTAGTAAGTGATATTTGATCTCAATGTGCTTTGTCTTTAAATGCATTATAGGGTTCTTTGACATATTGATAGTGCTAGTGTTATCACAGTGAATGACAATAGGATAATCAATCTGAATTCCAAAATCTTTTATCATCTACTTGATCCAAACAATTGTAGAATAATTCAAGGCTGCTGCAACATACTCTGCTTCTGTTGTTGACTGAGAAATATAATTTTGTTTCTTTCTTGTCCAAGTGACAACTCTATCACCAAGAAACACTACTCCACCTAAAGTACTCTTTCTGTCATCAACACATCCTGCCCAATTTGCATCAGTGTACACATGAAGCTCAACATTTTCTAAATTAGGATACCATAGACCATAATCTATAGTGCCTTGCAAGTATCTAAATATTCTCTTTACTGCCACGAGGTGACTTTGTTTAGGCTCTGCTGCAAATCTTCCAACTATGCCAACTACATTGGAAATATCAGGTCTAGTTTGAGTAAGATATATGAGTTTACCAATCATAGACTTATACAATGTTATATCTACTACTGGTGAGTCATCTTCTTTTGTAAGCTTGCATCCAGTGATCATAGGAGTTCCTACTGGATTGCAATCATCCATCTTGAATTTCTTCAGTATCTCTTTCACATACTTTGACTAGTTAATGAAAATTCCTTTTTTTGTTTGCTGCAAATTTAGTCCAAAAAACTACTTGATAGGACCAATCATATTCATCTCAAACTCATTCTGCATTTCTTTGGCAAATTCAGCACTGAGTTTGTCATTACCTCCAAAGATAATGTCGTCAACAAATATAGCTATAAGAAGTAAACCTTCAGATGTCTCTCTAATGAATAGATTACAATCTGCTGCTCCTTTCTTGAATCCAATCTTTGTTAAGTATCCATCTAGTCTCTCATACCATGCTCTAGGGGCTTGCTTAAGTCCATAGAGGGCCTTCTTCAATCAGCATACCATATCAGGTCTATCGGATAAGGTGAATCCTTCTGGCTGCTCAATGTATACTTCTTCTTTCAAGTCTCCATTCAAGAATGCTAACTTGACATCCATATGATAAACTTTGAAGTTTTTAATTGTAGCATAAGCTAAAAACAACTTAATAGCTTCTAATCTACTCATAGGTGCAAATGTGTCTGAATAATCAATGCCTTCTCTTTGCGCATATCCTTTACATACTAATCTTGCTTTGCTTCTTACTAATGTACCATATTCATTTATCTTGTTTCTGAATATCCACTTTGTTCCAATCACATTTTTATCACTAGGTCTAGGGACTAGTTCCCAAGTGTCATTCTTAACAATCTGATCCAGTTCTTCTTTCATAGCATCATTCCAATCTAAATTATTACAAGCATCTTCAACACTTAAAGGTTCAATCTAAGATAGTAAACATACTACTTCATTGCTAGCTAAGTTCTTTGCTTGTGATCTTGTTAAGAATTTTCCACTCTGATCTCCAATGATGTCTACCTTGGAATGATTTATTGATGTAAACTTTGGAAATTTAGGTGATGCTGATTCATCAGCCTTAGGAGTATTTTCTTTGCTTGTCTTAGGGTCATTGAATAACACATCAATACTATCAAACATTTCTTCAATAACTGTCTCACTAGTAGAGGGTCTAGGTTCTTCTTCAATCATGGGTGAGTAATCATGATATCTTTCTTGAATCATAAAATTTTCATCAATCTTTACATGAGCACTTTCAATGATCTTTTTCAATCTTAAATTGAAACATCTATAAGCTTTACTTTTAGTAGAGTAACCAAGAAAAATACCTTCATCACTTCTTGCATCAAACTTGCCTACTGCTTCATCCCTCTTGATGGAGCACTTGCTTCCAAAGATTTTGAAGTATTTTACTATGGGAACATTACCAAACCATAGCTCATAAGGTGTTTTGTTAGCACTAGGCATTAACTGAATTCTATTGATTGTGTAGACTGATGTATTGACCGCATCTCTCCAATAGGTGTGTGCAACTTTTCCTTCTATCATAATGGTGTGTTTTGTATCAAGGATGATCCTATTCCTTCTTTCTACAATTCCATTCTGCTAAGGGGTTCTAGGTGCACTTAATTTTCTCTTTATGCCATGTTCTTCGCAGTACTCATAAAATATGTCAGAGGTGAATTCTCTTCCTCTATCCTATCTCAAACATTTTATCTTTAGTCCAGATTCATTCTCAACCTTAGCTTTGAATATTTTGAATTTCTCAAAATATTCTGACTTATCTTTTAAGAATGCAACCCACATCATCCTTGTATATCATCAACAAACAAAATGAAATACCTTTCACCATAGTATGATCTTGTTTGAGTTGGACCACATAGGTATGTATGAATTAGATCCAACTTGTTCTCTATTGAATTCTTCTTCCTCCTG
Source organism: Chamaecyparis obtusa (assembly GCA_027943335.1). NCBI lineage: Eukaryota > Viridiplantae > Streptophyta > Pinopsida > Cupressales > Cupressaceae > Chamaecyparis > Chamaecyparis obtusa. Next base: position 1,129,019 of record BSBK01002161.1, on the reverse strand, counting down.
AATGAATTTCTCACATGCTTCCCCATCACACATTCCTTGCATATAGTATCAATTGGCTTTGCTATGCTAGGTAGATCTCTTACTGCCTTTACATTTCTTATCTTCACTATGTTATCAAAATTGGTATGACATAGTCTTTTATGCCATAACCAACTATCATCAACTTTAGCAACAAAACAACTTGCTTTTGAATTGAGTTGAAAAACATTACATCTTGTCTTTGTGCTTGATGCACTCAAAACACCATATTTGTTTTTAATGATGCATTTGTAATCTTTGAACTCCAACTGATAGCCTTTTACAAGTAACTGTCCAACATTGAGAAGGTTCTGTTTCAAACCATCAACATAAAGAACATCATCAGTACTATTCTTTCCATCCAAAGTCATGGCTCCTCTACCAACTATAGGTTTAGGAGTGTTGTCTCCAAATATGACCATACCTCCATTGTATTTGTCCAAATGAACAAACCTACCTTTATCAGCTTGTTAGAGCTTAAATCTATAGATGATTAATAATTCATGAACTCATATAATCCCAATAGATGCATCTAACAAAATTACAAGCACTAAGGTATTAAGGTTATAAAAAGCTTCTTCACTTTGATTATAAAAACTCAGGTGGGTTTACCTATAACAATTCATTCTTTGAAATGAGCTTTGAATTGAGAATTAGCTCCTTCACTATTATATTTTCCTTCTCAGAATTGACTTAATAAGACATTGCAACTCTTAGTATGGCCCAAAAAATCTTGATACACAAAACTATGATAGAAATTATGAAAGCAACAATATTGAACATTGGTTTAAGGATATTCACCCTTCTTCTTTTTAGAGTTGAACTCAAGGAAGGTTAACCTCATTCAGTGCTTCTACAAAGCATTACAATATACATCTATGAACTTGTCATAGAATAATTCAGATTAAGATTGTATAGATAAAGTAAAATGAATCAGTTGTTTCTATCTTTAGGTGGCAACATGTGTAGATGTATCTCAAACTAGTGCCTTATTCTACTTGGGCATTAGAGTCAAACCCTATCTCCACAAAAATCTACCAAGACAAATATAATAAAACTCAAATGACATGCCTAAGATCCCCATTCTTTTAATTCCTATCACTGTCATCAAATTCATATATGGACAATTAATTCCCAGAGACCTCCCTTAAGATTTTACTCTTCCCTTGATAGAAACTTAAGTTTAACCCCTATATTCACCTTGTGAACATTGCATTGAAAAAGCCTTACAATTTGAATGCATAAGAAAACTAAAGTATCCATACACAAAGACAATAAGTAGTAGTAATAGAGGTCCGATATGCTTTGTATTAATATCAAAATGTGTTAATACAATATTCTCTTGACTTCAAAGAAAACAAGGTTCTATATTTTTAGAACTTCTTTACAAAATGTATCCACCTTTAAATGAGCAACAAACTTTCTATATATAATCTTAGCCATCTTGGAATCCTCGAAAGGATGCAACAAGCTTGGGATGGCTAGAAAATATCTTACACTAGAGACAAGATTACAAATTGACAAAATTTGATTGTAACAACAGATTACAAATATCTATTTCTCAACAATTTTGTAGGTGGCACCTTTGTCTAAAGATATTTCAGAGCAGTTGCTAAATTTTTTGCATGAATGATGATCGCCATCCGGCTAACTTACATCATCCTCTATTTGAAACATGCTCTCCCTTGATTTCTGGATCAGGTGCCATCTGTAGCTCTATTCTTCTTCTTCCTCTATAAGCTGGACAAGTGGCCTCTTCTTCTTCTTTATTGTCAACTTCTCCCAAGCTGCTACATCATCATCAGATGGCCAATTGTAAGTCTGCAATTCCTGTAGTAAGCTGATTTGCTTATCCCACATGGAGTTAGTTATATTTTTGGCCTTTTCCACAAAGCGTATGCAATCATTATCAATTTTAAAAGACTATCAATTATGTTGTTACATCTCTCAAAATCCAAAGTATAGTTGCTACTAAGGAAAACATCCTGTGAAATCACCAACTGATCCATTGATAGTTTCCATTCTTCCAACTTAATCACATTTCCATTGTTATCACATATTAGAGGTAAATACCTACTGTAATTCTTATCAAACATAGACAACTTAGCCTTCACATGGTTGGACTTACCTTTAAAAAACTTTGAAACAACACTAACTAAGACAATCTTCTCAAAAACTTTAGTCACTACCCCAGGGATCTCAGGCTTGTGTTCTTGTAAGCTATCAAGTTTATCAAATAAAAAACTTCTCCTGGACCAAATACTATGAAGTGGCTCCAGAGCAGCCAATGATTCATTCACCTTTCTATTGGCCTAGTCCAATTGACTAACTATTGATACACTATTTGCATCCTTTCAATTATTTTATCCCACTTGTATTGCACAATCTTTGACATAGTGTCCAAAGATGCCTCTATCCTTATCTTTTCCAAGTCCTCAGCAGGTTTCTCAAGTACTTCCACATCTATCTGAACAGGGGCCTCAATTTTCATAGAAGGAGGAGGAAATACCTTTGAGGCTTCTTCAAGCTTAAATTTTACTTCTGCCAACTCATCCTCTAATTGTTTGATCTTCATCATTTTCAAATCTCTATCCTTGGCCACTAGGTTTGCGCTTTCAAACAATTTTGAATACCTCTCATACAATTGAACTATCTTTTCTTCATTCAGGTTAGCCCAATGAGTTACTACCTCAGAGACTTCAAGGTTAGTTGTATTTTCCACAGTCCATATGATCTTATTCCCTTCCATCTTATCCTATATACTTAATAGAGATGTCTTTTGGGTCCTAGGGGCCATAACCACATTGCAACAGCTTGAGATTTAGGGTCATAGCCACTTCCTCTTATCATGTCACCAATGTGAACCTCATATGATAGGCTACCCTATGGTTGCTTCCTTATTTGATCTATGATGAATGCGTAAGTTAGATCCCATCTTGGAGTCAATAGCATTCCACTTGACTTAACCAATTGTCTAGCTTCATCTACAGTTATAGGAGCCAGGCTAGGATCATAAGAAGCTAAAGCTCTCAATGTTTCTTCACTTGGCTCCACACCTTTAGGCATAGCTTTCTTCACCTCTTGTTGCTTGTCCTAAATAAGAAAACTCTTGAATTCATCAGTTTTAATAAATTGTTCATCACTCAAAAATTCCTCCTGATAAACCTCTCTGATATCCTTTTCTAACCATAGGGACTATTCCTTATCTGTTTCATCAGTGGCCACCTTCTTGCCTGCTCTTATTATTTTTATCAATTGGTGATGGTAAGCCCTATCACCTAGCACTAGAGCAGATGCTCTGTCAATTATTCTCTTTTGTTTTTCTTTCTTTGAAGGCTCTCCTTCCTCAAGTCTCTACTTCTTCAAGGGTGGCTCTGGAGGATTGTATGTTTCTAGTTGATCTTCAACAGGCTTAGCAATCTATACATCCCCAACTTGTGGTGGGCTATTCCCTTCTGGGGACTCATCAGAAGACTCCTCTTGATCAGAAGATGAATAATCCATCCTTTTCTTTGGTTGCTTTTGATCAATTAATTTCTCCAACTGATTTGATAGAGTGTCATGCATCTCTATCATCTTGTTAATTCTCTTCAAATAAGGAAGGTCAGGGAAGAAACCCTCAAAAGGAAGTTGGGCTGCTGTCACTTGTTTTAATAAATCTATCAAATCAAAGTACCTGTTCCATCTTCTTTTAACCTCATCACTCTCTATAATGTTTCTGATTACATCTTCCTCATCTAAACCTTCATGTTCCCTAATCACACCAATGTTTGGAATATAGACCATCCTGGTAGTTTTGATAAAGTCCTTAGGATCTACATGTCTACAAGCACTAGTAACCATCTTGAATTGATTTAACCATGCAGTGATTTGAGAAAATGCCCTCTTTCCTACCAGGAAGTCACCTATCTTGAATTGCCTAGGTGTGAATGTACCCTTCCTATGAGTGGCTAGAAGTTCTCTATCTATGCACATCAACTGCCAAACAAATTCCAAACAAGCAACTCTTGGAGGCACAAATTTTGGTAATAGATGTGGGGGTTGGGGGCAACTGTAGACTCTCAAAATTTTAGAATTTTCCCCCAAGTAAAAATCACCCCAATTATGGTCTCCCTCCCACTTGTCCACAAAATGCAATGGTCTTAAGAGCCTAAGGACCCTTGGGGATAGCCTTGTGACATTGATGCCTAACATCTTTATAATTGGAAAGATAATGAAATTCTGAAAAGCACAAAAATTCCCTTCATTGGAAGTAGAATTCCATAACCTCACCCATAATTGTACTAGATTATACTGGCCTTCGAAGTTAAACCTTGGTTTCAGCATGTTCCAATCAAAGCTATTGATGTTGAAGAACAAAATTAAGTGCATTAATAATGAATAATGCATGAACTTAATTGGACTCTTACTTTCTTTGATAGAAATCAAACCCTCATGCATTCTATCAATTATATACTAAATGTAATCATAATCACTATTTACCAAGGAATTCTGGATGTCTAAGATTATCATCAACAAATCAGCTAGCAAGAACTTTGCATCTCCATCAATTCCCAAAACCCTACACAACCCATAACAAGTCTGCCTCATATAATGCTGGAGGGATTTAAATTGGTAAGGGGCATTCATGTGAGTAGGGAGGGGAGCTATATATTTATCCTATTTTTGGATGTGCTTTGTCATTTGGTCCTTTATTGTCCCTATGTTATTCTTGTACCTCTCCCTTTGTTTGCTCAAGTCAATTTCGATGGAGGAAGATGTATAGAAATTAAAAGCTTTCATAAATGAACCCCTATCAAGAGTAACCAAAGGTGACTGGTCCTATTTTCTAATTGTTTTGGAAATAGGGTCATAATGCCTAGCTAATGCAACAATTAGATCCACATCTAAAAATACATTAGGAACAACTAATTTTCCCAAACCCAAAGCCCAACCATTACACACAAGAACATGCCTATCTCTATTTCCATAAAAGAAGTTGAAAATAGTATAACCTATGCTATTTGGTATGACAGGATCTCTGCAAAGCCCTAGAACATCTTCAATAACATCATCGAGAGCTCTTTTATTCTGGCTGGAACCAAGCAGCAATTTCATGAATTCATCTAAATAGTTCAGCTTTCCTTTATCTTCACCATTTTTATTTTTGGCTTCACTCCTGGAAGATGCTATGCTCCTCTCAGGTTGACTCATCTTGCTATAGAATTACCTTCAATCTTTGCAAATTGGTTTACTTGGCACTCAAAAACTGCTTCAAAAAGACACAATTCTCTTCGACTGATTTCGGACACAGGAAACAATGAGCTCAACTTATTTATCGATATGGATCAAATATGTATAACTACCACAATCATTGCAAATCAATCCTTAATTTATCCCACATTCAATTTCACATATCACCAATTTTCAAATTAGAGCTAACCGATGCAAAGATGTTGACAGATAGATTTAAAAACTCAAAAACAAGGCAAAAAGGCAATGATTAGTACTTTGCACTTTAACATCCTATTTACATCATGAAATCCTTCTTTTAAATTGATTGGATGGCTTATTAGTTTACTCTCTAGCTTGAAATTGTACTTTATCCATGCAGGCAACGGTCTTTTTCTTTTCTTTTATTACCTTTTCCAACTGAGCCCATTCAGCGAATCAGCGATTGAAAGCTTCTCGTGATCACTTAATACAATGTTAACCCTAGCTCATATTCAGAGAACTGGCGACCAAAGTCTTCATAGGTTCTTGAAATACAATTCTTAACTCTTCATCCACTTAGCAAATCAATGAACAAAGTGATCACCTTTGAGCACTTGACTGCAGTTATCATTTGGAGAACTAGCGAATAAGGCCATCTCCCATTCTCTTAATGTCCTGGCTAACTGTCAACTTTCTTGGAGATTTGCCGAACAAAGGGTTCACACATTTGCTTAATGAAACACTTAACCACCTAATTATTTAGAGAAATGGTGAAGCCTTTACTCTCTGAATCGCTGAATCTTTCCTTAACCGTCACCTTCATTCTGAGACTTAGCGACTGTATGCTTCGCTCATTCGCTAGATGTTAGTGCTAACTGCCCGAATATCTGGTGACTTGGAAAATGTGGTTAGTTGACCATTTCACTAAAACATATGATCCTTAAGCATTTGATTATGAGACTCAGTGAACAAAGGGTTTGCTGAATCTTGTAATACTTCAAACATTGAATATTTCATTACGCGATTAAGCGACTGAAGACTTAAAATTTTGCTAATCCTTTGATCCGCCCATTTGCTAAATACTTCTAGCCTTTACCTTTATTTTAAGAGAACTCACAACCACATGAGTCACTGAATCACCAAATCATTTAGCATTTCACTAACTCATTTTGAGAATAAGCGAACACAAAAAACATTACCTCTACCAAACTCTTTTCATCAAATTGTCAGAACCGCTAGACTTGGAGGATAATAATACAAGTACTCAGTCGCTCATTCGCCAAATCAAACATGTAGGACCTAGAAAATACTTGAGATTAAAACATAACTATTGATCTTTGACACTGATCCACGGTATTCGCCAGGTCACCAGATAACTTAACCTTTAACCGCTTGATGCAGAGAATGAGTGATAATCGTTGTCGCAAGGTCACTGAGTGTTAACACAAAACCGTCAAGGAATAAGTGAATAAGAGATAGTACATTCACCAAGTCGCACAAAGTTTTCTAATGATCGCTAGATACTTGGAGACTCCACAACTGAGGATAACACTTAACATGGTTCCAATCTATTCGCTGATTCACTAAAAACTATATAAGACATGCAATGACACTTTCCAATTCAGTGAACACTTGAGACAAATAAGCACGTGCATGGCTAACCACCTAAGTGACTAAAAAAGTAACAATGAAATAAAAGAATTCAGGGCTAACTTGAGGATTTTGACATGAATTTGAAAATCTATAAGGACAAATCCTTAGGGTAAGGGTTTTTTCGAGCTTGGTCATGACAATTTTTTATGAATTTTACAAACCCTAGACCAGGCAAAGCACTTACAAGGAGACTAAAAAAAAAATTGGACAAAAAGCTCAGAAAATTAAGAATATATCCAATAGTGGCTCTATCTGAGGATGCTTGATTGAAAGATCATAGCAAGAATTTATGAATCTCCGGGAGGCAGACCACTAAACCCTAACCAGACACCTATCATGTGATATGAACAACCACTATCTATAATCCAGTCTATCCTTATATCTACTTGGGAAATCAATGCTAGCTCTTGATTTACTTTCTCATCTTTAGGAACTAACTTACTATTCATTTTGTCTACAATAGAAATGGATCCAATTTCTTCTTCACTAGATTCTTCATCTGAAACTCCATCTCTAGCATAGTAGCATTCCTTAGAATACTTAGGCTTGTAATCCTTTTTGAACTTTCTACCTCTAGTGGGACACTTAGATGCAAAGTAACCAATCTTATTACATGAAAAGCACTTAAATGGTAATTGACCTTCATATTTTCCTTTTCCTTTCTTTTCTCTTTTGGCAACCATAGAAATAAAATAATCTAGTGTTTTATCTTCATCACCATCATCAAAATTACTAGAAGTGTTTACAGATTTCTTACCATGAATTGTTGCTTTGAAAGCTGTCTCACTCTTTGGTTCTGTCTTCAATCTTGAAGTCTCAAAAGCTGAGATCTTGTTGATCAAGGTCTCTCTCTTGAAATTTGATGTAAGCTGCATGGTCTCATCAAGGATGTTGATCTTGCTTTCATATTCTAGAGTAAGAGTAGTCATCACTTTATCCATAATGTCCTCCTCTGATATCTCTCCACCATTGTTCCTAATTCTAGCAACTGCTTCATAAATCCTCTGATTGTAAGCTTTGATGTTTTCTTCAAGAAACATCTCTAATGCATTGTATCTTTTCTTCCATGTCTTTTTGCATGCATCCTTTTCTTGTTTGTCTCCTTCAAATGTGTCTTCTAGGTGCTTCTATATTTTGTGGGTTGTATCTACCTTTTTTACTTATGAAAATTCACCATCAGATAGGGCTTTGATAAGGGATTCTTTAGCAATAGCATTATGATGAAACAATTCCTTTTGTGTGTCAGTAGCATCATCTTTTCCAAGGTCTTCTAAGGTAGGAATATTGGTTTCTTTGTTGGTTACATTAAAAACTTCAAAAGAAATGCACTACAAATGGGTTACCATCTTGTTCTTCCAATCAAGATAATTCTCTCTATCGAACTTAGGACTTTCTTTCCTGAAGTATGCCATCTGATCAACCTCAAGCAGTTAAACTTTCTCTCTGAGGCACTTGGCTCTGATACCAATTGTTAGGAATAGTCCCAAGAGATAACTAAGAGGGGGGGGTGAATCAGTTATCTACAAGATTCAATTCTTTATCCAATTAAGTATACTTAAACATAAAGCATAAACACAATGAAAGGACACTTGAACACAACACCAATATTTTGGTTATGGGGAAACCCAAATAGGTAAAAACCCTGGTGGGACTTGATACCCACTAATATTCTGTACTAGTGTATAATGATCCTTGCTAGAAGATCCTTTACCTTGTTAGGAGTAGCTTTACAATATATTAAGTACAATAGACCTGGTCAAGGGTCAGACCCTATTAGGAGTCTTTTACAATTGTCCCTGTTAGGGGAGAAGACAAACTGTTCGAGAGCTCACTGCTCAAATGGGCGAAGGCTACAACCTTCTGAATAATAGATACACACTATATCTAGATCTTGGTGAATTGTGCATTGACCTGCTATTTGGATTAGTTCCAATGAATAGCACAAGTACTTTACTTGGTCACATAGACCTTCTTCTGATGGCTCAACACTTCACACACTTTGCTTTGCTCTGCTTAATCAACCATGAACCACACTCCAGCAATCACAAATGACTGCCTATAAATATGTTTCCTCCAAATGATATAATCAAGTTGGCCTATTAGAACCACCTTGAGATCATATTAGAGAAACCATAATAAACTCCAACAAACATTATGTCAACTCTATTATGCACGCAACTCAATCTGGGACCTGTCTAATAAAATAAATGTAGATGCATGCTACACACTGTTAGCTCTACCAAAACAACTAGAACTTTCTCTGTAAGGTAAATTAACTCACACACTCTTAACTAAACATCAATAAAACTTATCCAAGCTTAAATCCAAGGGTACATAACCTCAAGATAGGTGCAACTCAAGAACCAATAAAATCTTTGTCGGCTCTTCTAAACAAACACAGGATACTACTACTGGCGAATAACAACTGCATAACTTCACTTGCGTTCATCATCAGACTATGTGTCCATAACTGAAACATCACTAACATGTATTCAACATATATCCAAGCACACAAGGCTCCATCATAACTATTTGGACAACTATACATAGAACATTGTCTGTTACTCTATCAAGAACACTGCTGACACCAGCTGCTATATAACTGTCTATACTAACAGTTAACCTCTGCGCCCATGATATCATGTTGATATCATGTCCATGCTACATATACTGAAATCTTACTACATAAGACTTCCACGCATGCTACTTTCCATTTGTTGTCATCAATGACAAACATACAGTCAGTACTGGCTTGCTAGAAAATCTCCAATAGATATGCCACCTCGTCCACTTGCTCTAGGTTGTGATGGGCAGAGCTAGATGTAGCATTGATGTAGTATATTGTGATGTATCTGATACATAGGCATTTTTATTGTAGCCCATTTTTGAAAGACTATGCTCGAGTAGCACCATTTTTGTACGCTGACATTTTGATCGATATATATATGAGCTCGATTCTTTTGGTATCATCGTATATGTCACTTATTGCTTTGGATGTTTTATGCTTTATGAGATGTATCCTAAATGATTAGATTAGTAGATTTATGACATGTATGAAAATGTAAATGAATATGTATGAGATGCACATGGTTCCTTTATGTATGGATCAAATGCACATGTTTCTGTTATGTATGTATGTAATGCAATAATAGATCGTAGATGAGTAAATTCAATGTATGCTTTGATTTATAATGAATGCACATGTAGATGAATATGTAGATTTAGATGTATGATAATGCACTTTGTGGATGCAATGTATGAAATATTTGGTACTAACATCTCATGTAGAATACCACAATATATGATAGGTACTAACCAAATGAACTTTTCTTGAAGATTGAGGGCGAGGATCGAACACTTGTGCAGTCATGATGAACCCAGGATGTGAGATGAGAACCCTCAGCATAAAAATCCAAAAGAATACAAAAAATGAGCCTTAAAGTGCTGTCACAAATGCAAAACTAGAATGAGAATGCAAGCCTAAGCTAGATGCAATCCCTAGGAATAAGTTGCTGGACCCATTATATATTTATCATCATAGAGATTTTATTATAGGATGGTCACATGATGTCATACAATCCTCACTGACATAGTGATCATGAGAATATGAATATGACATTAGTCTTAGGTTTGTCAGAATAAGGTGTAAGCATTAAGGTACAAGAAGCTAGAATGGCTTGAACACCTATTCCTTTTGATTTAGCAAGTTAACATAAGCAGCAAAGCACAGTTGCTAGGATGACCTGAATGTTTCTTGCGTACAAACATGCCAAAAATGTGAGAGTTCTTTATTTTGCTAAGTGAATGAGAAGCATACTAATAATTCTCACAGTGGCCCTTACATTCACTTCATAGGATGAGCGTTTGAAAGTTCACTTGGAGCAGAAAGAAGTCACACAAACAGACAAGGAGAAGAACCAACCTCACCAAAGTGTCCATCTAAAAGGATTCAAGGTACACATGGCCATATAACATGAGATAGATGCTCTCACAGTGGACACCCATTTTATGTGGATTCCTTGGAACATTGGAACTAAAATCGTTAAATAGAAAGCAAAGAAAAGATCATGCCCCTAGTCTTCACAGATCTCAGTCAGAATAGACATCTTTGAGTTGCTCAAGGAGGAATGATGAATTTAAAATACAAGCACACAAAAAGAAAATCATAGCATGTCTCAGAGAGTCACAATTCAGTTTCAGGTTTAGCGGATTGGTTTCGGATTAGAAGTATACATCGTATGTTAAAAAGTCTCAACATGATGATGATAATAGGAAAATGCAGTGAGAACCACTGGTGACTAACGTGAGAGATAGTCTCAAGGAGAGATCGTAGTGTGAGCTAAGTATCAATAGTTAGATGCAGTGAGAACCACTGATGACTGATACAAGGAAGATCCTCAAAGAGAGAGATCTTAGGACTAGATAAGCATCAGTAGATAGATGTAGTGAGAATCACTGGTGAATAATGTACAAGTGATCTTCAAGGAGAGAGAGCTGATAGCTAAGCATCAGTAGATAGATGTAGAGAGAACCATGGTGACTGATGTGAGAGATCCTCAAGGAGAGAGATCTGATAGCTAAGCATCAGTAGATAGACATAGTGAGAACCACTTGTGACTAATGTGAGAGATCCTCAAAGAGAGAGATCTGATAGCTAAGCATCAGTAGGTAGACGTAGTGAGAACCACTGGTGATTTATACAAGGAATATCCTTGAAGAGAGATCTTAGGACTAGCTAAGCATCAGTAGGAAAATGCAGTGAGAACCACTGGTGACTGATGCAAGGAAGATCCTTTGAAAATGATAGGACAGTACCCCCTAGCTAAGGAAGGGTGCCCCTAAGTATGACTAGTTTCAATGCATGTAGAGTCAAGCATAGTCTCGAAGGTAACTAAGAGCAAGTGCATGAGCTAGAAAAATAAAAGTAGGAAAGCAGGCAAGCAACTGTATAGAGCCAAGCGGTGTTGCGATAGGTATGGCATTGCGGAACAAGAGGTGCCTATTTACTAGGTTTTCACCATCTTGGTAGGAATTTATTGCTTTTGGTACCATGACGCCTATTTACCAGGTTTTCATTGATGGCACATTTTCTTCTTTTTCAATTTTTTTGTATTTTTAGATATTTGATTTTTTATGTATTTTTGGAATTTTCAATTTTTTTGTTTGATACATCAAAGTGCCTATTTACCAGGTTTTCACTAAGATGATCATTCTTTGTAGGACTTTTTCTATTTTTAGGATTTTCTTAGAGTATATGTATGTACATGGAGCATTCTGAAGATGTCTCAGCTATAAAATCACTTCAGATGCAGAGCGTTTAATGACTCTTTGAGTTGTTCTCCTTTAGTAGTAGAGAGTTGATATGCACTAGACCCAAATGCTATAGTAACAATATACAGACCAAGCCAATTTGGTTCAAATTTTCCCTTCTGGATCCATTATTGTTGATTCTTAGGGTTTTCTCTCAAGATGAGATCACCCACTTGGAATTCCCTTGGTGTTACCTTCTTGTTGTATCTCTTGGACATCCTCTTTTGATATGTTTAGAGGTGATCGAATGCCACTTTTCAAAGTTCATCAAGTAGCTCTAGCTCTTGTAGCTGAGATATTCTAATGTCATCATTAGTAATGAGGCCCTTTAGAGAGACTCATAGAGTAGGAATCTCAACCTCAATCGGTAGCACAACATCCACTCTATAAACTAAAGCAAAGGGTGTGGCCCCTGTCGGTGTTCTTATACTTGTGCGGTAAGCCCATAGAGACAAATTAATCTGGAGATGCCAATCTCATCTAGATTTGTGAATTGTATGGTGTAGGATCTTTAGCACCACCTTGTTGGATGCTTCTACCAATCCATTACTGTGGGGATAATAGATGGAAGAACAATGCTGAGTGATTTTGAACTTAGAGAAAAGCTCTTTCAGATCTTTGTTCTTCAACTAGCCCCCATTGTCAATGATTATTGAGGAGGGAACACCATACCTGTAGATGATGTAATTCAGTATAAACATGGCTATAGATTTTCCATTTTCTATGGTTAGAGGGACTGCCTCGACCCACTTAGTGAAATAGTCTATAGAAGTGATAATGAACTTGTGTCCATTTGATGAAGAGTGATGAATCTGACCCACCACATCAAAGACCCATTTCTGAAATGGCTAGAAAGTGATGAATGGAATTAGCTCCTTGGTGGGAGCATGAATTAGATTCCCATGAAGTTGACACTATTTACAAGCCTTAACATATTTGGTAGCTTCCTTCTCCATATCTAGCCAATAGTAACCAACTCTAATAAGTTTACAAGCCAGTGTCAGACCGCTCGAGTGGGATCCACAAATACCTTCATGCACCTTAGCTAATGCACGCTTAGGCTCGTCAGTTTCTAAAAACCTAAGAAGGGTACCATTTAGACCTCACCTATACAAATCGTTAGTGTAAATGATAAAAATATGTTGGATCTATCTTTATCCTTTACAAAATATTTATTGTTATATATCTATGTGAGGATGGGAGAAATATAGGATCTATCCCTAAACCAAATTTCCTTAAGGAGATATCTAAATTGACTAATCAAAATGAAGTGATCAATACACAAATGAATCAAACTACGGAGAATGTGAAGAAAGGAGAAGATCTTACACTTTTCTATAGAAACTATGTGCTTGAAATATTAAATGAATAGAAGACAAATACTAACCTCAAAATAGGGCAAATTTGGAAAATGCTAATTTTTTATGTTTATGTTTAGTTTCGGGGAATTCCTGCAACTTGCTCCAGACTGGAAATGTCGATACAGAGAAAACCTAGAAAAATTTGTCTTTCTGAGGGAGGTCAACCTTGACCCAGATAGCGGGGCACAATCTTACCCCTCATTGAAGGTTGACCTTGACCCAAAACAACTCCAATGGAAATTCTATTCAAAAATCTTAGAAGTTCACCAAAAAGGGTATCCAGATCTAAACTGCAATTCATTGTCCTCTACTTGTACCTGTGTGTGAGTGATTTACACCTTCATGAAATAACAAGATTTAAAGAGAATTTACACTATTCAAAGCAAACTAATCTAAATAATGCACAAATTAATCTAAATATCTCATGGTTCTCTAAAATAAAGTGGTAAATGAGGCTCTCAGCTATGATCCTCACTAGTGACACTCTAAAGATGAGAATTAAGCTATATGATATGCAAATTTAGATCTAATTATCAAATTCTAGCTCTAGTTGATGTGTCATAATTATAAGGAAGTTTAGCTCCTGCTTGAGCGAAAGCTAGAAAATATGTGTCTTTATCCCACTTCAAAAGTAATTCCATTATTTCCAGAAACACGGGACTTTGGGATGCTTCAACAACGTCATCTTCAGACACCTCCTCACTTTGATTCCTATGGAGATCTTGATCTTGACTTTGATAATTATGCTCCATAATAGGATTGATTTGTTTCTCAAATAAACTCATCATTATGGATCAATCCTTCCTTCTTTAATTTCAACCTAGTTGGGTTGGTTTGGAATGGGTAAATGGTATTGATCAATTTTTTAAGATTTAAAAATTTTAATTGTATTTTGATCAAGTACTTTAGAACTTCTTGTTTGAAGAGTTGAAGACAATCTCAACACACACATCAATAATTCACCATATCCCTAGATCATTCTAATGTGTATATTCTCAAATGTTTCCACGGGTTTGATCACAAGAAAGACTTCCAAGCAAGCTACCTAGCACAAATTTGGCTTTTAAATGGCTCTATTAGGTAGTTTTGCTATTTTACCGTTATGTAGTAAGTTTTCCGTTCAAAATAGATCTTAGCTTTTTATCCCCCAACTATGTTAAGGGGCTTCCCACATGCACAAAAGCACGATTTTGCGCAATCCGTTAGGACTACTAGAGGAAGTTTGAAAGAGCTAAAATCCTTTTTGTCGTGTACCCCATTAAGGATACCCGCATTTCATTTTATAGTGGGTCGGATTCTCGCGGCAAAAGCAAGTGTATCCCACTTTGGGCTGTCCCTCTCACCGGCCCTTTTAAGGCAATCTCGGGAGGCGAGCCCACTAAGTTTTAAACATGTTCATTTGAAAGCATGAAAAGTGGATTTGGTAGAGCAAATTTGGGAATTTGATTCACTCAAAGAGTGAAGAGCATATCCCTATTGCTTTTCCCTTATCCCAAACACTCACAATCAATTTGGTTCTTTTTCAACCCCGTGACAAAGGGGTTCTTAGAATTGAAATGTTTGTTCTTTCCTCTTAATGATTAAACTATGTTTTGAACTTTGAAAATGCCAGAATTTAAGGGAAGTTTTGCAAGCTTGATGAGAGAAATACCTCAAACGATGCTAGCAAAGGCTAGGCGCATTTTTAAGTAGTAAATTTTCGTTTTCTCTCCAAATCCTTCCCTTACCTTAGCAAAACGTTCCCTCCACCAACAAGTTAGTCAACACAAATTCATACAAAGTGAGGGGAAACCAAAATCAAAAAGCTTAAAATGATCAAATTGATTATGCTCTTGATTTATTTTGAACTCAAATATTTGCAAATTAAATCCAAAAGGTGCAAGGTATACTCTAATAGGACGTCCTTTTTTATTTCTTTTTTGCATGCAAAAAAGAAAAAAAAAAATTTTGAGCACTTTTCTGTGACAGAGCATGTACCTGAGACAAAAAAAAATGACAGTGAAGTTAGCATACAGTCCTTATTTTGACAAAATAGTGAAAATACTGTCAGGCGACATTGTCCAGACTACAGGCGAGATTAAATTTAATGAAGACGTGACTACTTTAACCGCGAGCGTCACCAAAAGGGGCTCAAGCGAGATTAAAATAGTCAAGTGCGATATTAAATTTTGCAAATGCGTGAAATCTTTAATACAGGCGACAACAGCAATTACTCTGATACAATTTAAATGCTAGACCAGGCGACATTTCTTTTGCTAAAGGCGAGATCTAATTTAATAAAGACGTAATTACTTTAACCGCGAGTGTCACCAAAAGGGGCTCAAGCGAGATTAAAGTAATTATGTGCGATATCAAATTAAACAAACGCGTAAATTCTTTATCACAAGTGACAAATTAACTCAGATAAGCGACATCTTATTAAATGAGAGTGACATTTAAAATACTCAAAGCGATAAATTAAAAGCGAAATGCAATAAACTCCCTTTACACCAGGCGTAAACTCATTCCTCGGCCGCGGCTTTTAATTCTTTGTAGGCGACATCTAAATAGAAAAAGGCATCAGCTGCTTGTAAGTTAGGCGAGAATTTAATGTTTGCAGGCGTAATTTGTTTGTCCAGAAGCGTGATTCTGCGGTCTAAGAAGCGTGAGCGTTCAGACTCCAAGCGACATCTAAATTACCGCGAGCGACATATCTTTTCTGTAAGCGTGATTTCTTTACTGGCAGGCGTGATTTCTTTCCTGTAACCTGCAAACAGTGAGCAAAATCATGCAATTCTAGCCTAAATTTTGTAAATAACATGGAAATTTTGATAAATTTGAGGCCTAGAGCCCCACGGTGGGCGCCATTTGTGTGTGAGTGATTTACACCTTCATGAAATTACAAGATTAACCAAGAACAACAAGAATTAGAGCAAAATAATCTAACAAATGCACAATTAATCTATCAACATCTCATGGATCTCTAAAATAAAGTGGTAAATGAGGCTCTCAGCTATGATCCTCACTAGTGACACTCTAAAGATGAGAATTGAGCTATATGATATGCAAATTTAGATCTATTCTATCAAATTCTAGCTCTATTTGATGAACAATCTACTATGATCAATGCAATTTAAGCTAATTAGCAATGACAAATGATAAGTGAGTGATATGGATGCAAATTGATAGAGCTGTGCTGCAATTCAAAGATATGGAGTGGATTAATAATGCCTCAAAATGCCTTCTATTTATAAGATTTTCCCAAGGGTAGGGGGTAGAGTGAGATAACCATGGTTATGCTTGGGTAAGGTCAATTGGCTTTGCTTTGTCCCTAAATTGGGGGACAAACATTTAAATGGTTTCAAAAGGCTGGACCATTTCAACAAAAGTGAGTGATTTGTGTCCATTTTGTCTCCTTTTTGCTTTGTTGAGGGAATTTCATATTTTATTAATTAATTAAAGTAATTAAATTTAGCCATGAAGGGTAAGAGGTTCATTTTGATTTTTCATTTCAACAACTATGTCATTAATTGAATTTAATCAATTTCTTAGTGTTTTTCCCCTTTTCAAGCTTTATTTAATCATTTAATCATTTAATTGAATTTTTCTTTGATTTGAATTGCCTTTGTTCCATTTATTGATTTTTAGTGCTATTTTGATGATTTGATTGCACCTTTTGATTGAATTAAGCCTTTGCCAATTTTCCATGTCTACAGTACCTACAAGAAAAATGTTTTTTGTTGTTTGGATGGGGGGTTTTCCTTGGTTAAACCCCAATTTGGAATCAACCTTGAAATGTAATTGAAATTGCAATAAACCAATTAAATGGAACTATTCACCTTACTTATATTGAATTCCTTGTCGAGGATTCGAATCCTTGAATCCACAAGTAGGGATGCTCCAAATGAATGTATAATTGTATGTAGGATGTCTCAAATCAATAGAATTAGATCTTCATCACCAATCTTGAATGGATCTTGGATTAGGAAGAAGCTTGGATGAATATGGATGGATAAATCTTTAACAAGAGGGCTCCATAGAGCTTGAATCCTTCAATGGCTACTAATGGATCTCCTTGATGGATTGGATCTTGAATGCTTCAAGATGGATGAATGCTTGCTCTCTTTCTTCCTCCTTTCTTTCTTGATGATTTCTTGATTTACCTTGCTTGAGAGCTAGATGTCTTGATCATGAAAAGTGGATGTACTCGATTGAGAGATGGAGAAAATGAGAGAGGAAGGCTTCCTTTTATAGTGATCTAGGGCACAAACTTCTAGAGAGGCTGATATTGGAGAATTAAATCCCAATTAATCTTAACCCCTAGAAATGGACCTAGATTAAATACAATTTAAGAGTTTACCATTCTGAAATCTGAAACAACTGACCCAGAAGCGAGAAAATAAAACTTTCTGAAGCCTGATATCCCGAAACCTCCAGAACTTGAAAATTGGACCCAGGGTTAGGGTCAAGGTCAACTCTACCCGAGGTCAGAGTTGAGGTCAACTCTTCCCTAGATCAAGGTCGAGGTCAACCTTGAGCCTGAGGTCTCAGATCTCAAATTCTCAGGACTAGGTTCCAGAAAAAGGATGGAAATGGGTGGAGAGAGAAGTAAAATAGGGGGAAAAGCTAGATCCATACAAAGACTGATTCAAGGCACTTGACATGACCCCAAACCACTTACTCAGAGGGATAAATGTTCTTATCATAGAAGTGCTTCCATTTTAAGATGATACATTAAGCCCCCACTTTAGCAAGAGTATGGACTCGATGAAAACTCTTGGTAAAGGAGATCATAATGATAAGATAATCTTATTGAAATTAAAGGGAAAAAGAAAACCTCAAGCCCCCAGGGACTCAAGTCTTCATCAACTCCAAGAATACAATAAGAGAGACATCTCTAGAAAAGAGAGAGAATAGGGTGTGATTATCTCGCCCAATGAGAAATTATGTCCTATTGTGAACCACAGAAGGAAACAACACAACTGGAAAAATGGAATTGAACCGCCTAGTGAATGTGAATACTCACTAGTCAACCCATGAAAGATTCACCCTCAGGAATATTCTATTCCACAAGAGTAAAACAAAAAACAAAAGAGATCTAGTCTTAAGGACACCTTCAAACTTAAGGGATCAAAATTTGAAACTGGAGGGATCAAGAGATCCTAAATAAAAATCCATGCTCTAAGGATTAGTGACTAATCCATAAAGGGAGAAAAGTATCTTGAAAAATAATATATGTATATCGAAAAGTGCATGTGTGCAGTAGGTGAGCAGAGCGTATGCCCCCACATTACAGTCATTGCTAACACTTTAATAGGAGCAATGGCTTTAATGGAAACACAAAAAACTCCACTGATTACATTTCCACTACGAGATTCCCCCAAACGAAGACAAATCAAGGGAAATACCACATAAACATATAGAGAACACAAAAGGGATCTACCTGCCATGGGTTCAATATGATTATAAGGTAATATATATATGATATTATTGCAAATGAATTGATATTATTCCCCAAATAAAGTCGAACTACAATCACAATGGAGGAAAGATCACATAAGAGATATGAAGAAGAATATTTTTAGACCATGACATGGAGACCAAAAAGAATCAGTGCTACCAAAGACTACACAAGGAAACATTTATGAAAAATAGCATAGGTACAACATAACATGAAACAACATATGGAAGAATAATGATACATATAGAGGAATTGTACAATAGGTTCAATTCCTTTATCACCTTGTACCAACAAAATAACAAGGGTTGTATAAAATAATCTAACAACATTTAGCAAACACATCACGGGGGAAGCATAGTACTATAAGAAAACACAAAATAAAGGCTACCATAAAGGACAAACCAATCAAGGGTGCCACCTACTCTCCAAATCTCATTCTATATTATTTAGGGAAGGTTGGTAACTCACAAGAGGGACTACATCCAACATAGTAGGAATCATAGCCAGTTCCAAACAAGGATCCTCTTGAGAATCATAATGTTTGATACTACGTGTAAGTGTCAATTGTGATGAAAGCATATTAGGTAAATCAATGTCAATGTCAACAGTCTCATATTTATCATTAACATCATCAAGAGTATCTTCTTCATCTAGATTAATCAAAATAGGATCTAAGATACGAATAGGATCATCATAATCTTGCATTTTAACATCATTATTAGCAACAACTTATTCTAACACATCATGCATAGGCTTATCAAAAGAAGGTAAAGAATTTTGAAGAATAGAATTATGAGCTTTATCTTGAGCATGATGCTTCTTATGACGTTCATTAGTAGATTGATTATGTTTTCTCTTACTTGTAATATGTTGAGAACTAGGAGGAGAAATTACCGGATCCTTCATAGGTTCTATAGGAGGATTAGTAGGATTCACAGCAGGCTGACAAGAAATAGTAGGAGCTTGATTAACACAACTAGAAGCCATAGATAAAGGAGGTATGGAAGGTGTAGGAAAAATACCATGATTAAGATCCATAGGAGGTATGCTTAATTCAAGAATCTTATGATGCTTATAGGATTGATATGAGCAGAGAAGATTATTAGGTCGAGAAGGACATGAATTAGGTAATGAAGGCCAAAAAAAGTCAAGGATAGAACAATCCCTGGGCCTAGAAGGTTGGTATAAACTATGATTTATCATCTTCACTTCTTCATCATGAATGAATTTAAGGCATTTATGGATAGGTGAAGCAACAACATGCATGACATTCAACCATGGCAAAGCAAGCTTAACTTGAAACTGATCAGAAGTAGGAACAACAACAAAGGTAGTGTTCACAATTTTTTCACAAATTTCAACCGGTAAGTTAATAGAACCAAATGATGGATACAAAAAACCATTACACATTTGAATCCATACATCAGATGTATCAGAAGAATCACATTGCAAGTTTTTAATACAAAGATTTTCTTCAGTAATAACATTGACTAAGGATGTAGGATCAACAAGACAACCACGAGTAGGTATCTCAGAAATCCTAGCATAAATGTACAGGGGACCATTAGGAGCCTTAATAGTCTTAGAATCATCAAAGGTAATCAAAAGTTCTCAAGGTCTTTTATTCTTAGGTTGCTGTCGCGGTTTAAGTTGAATTTTCAATTTAGGCTTAGGTTTTGGTATAGGTTAAGATTGAGCTTGAGATTGAAGCTAAGGTTGAGGCTAAGGTGGAGATACAGATTGAACAACATGCTCCACTAGATTAATAATGTGATTAAGATCATCCATCTTTGAATCATAAAAAATATCCATAGAAGATGGTTGAGAAATGGTATTAGTATCATGTGTAGGTAAAGGATCCGTATAGATTTGAAGATTTTTATTAGGAGGAGAGACATATTTTTTCCCACTACCATCAAGATTATCAAAACATAAGGCATTAGAGTTAATTAAGTCTTGAACCTTATGTTTTAAAGAATAACATTTCTCAGTTTCATGACCATTCTGACGATGATATTGACAAAAAGCTTTAGGATCAAAGGATTTGGATGCAATCATAGCAGGTAAAAGAGGTCAAATAGGAGGTAAAGTAATCATGTTAGCAGTTAACAACCTATTCATAATAGAATGTAAAGATTCAGAAAGAGGAGTAAATGTACAATTTAATCAAAAAGTAGTGGATGCAAATGTGGCATTGTGAGATGCAACAACTTGATCAACAACTGCATTCGCTTGTTTGTTTATCTTGACATAGTTGTTGAATTTTTGAAATTTGTTTTGATTAGGAGCAGCATCACTCTTATCAACTGTAACAAGAGCCATTGGAGTGTTTCTCTCAAATTGATTCACTTGTAATTGATAACGATGAAGCACTCCACAAAGTTGTTGAAAAGAGGTAAATTCAGTAAGCAGAATCTTATCTCTAATATCCTTTTGAAAATTTGAAATAAACATACGTTGAATATCAATATCAGGAATAGGATAGGAAATCTAAGCATGTAAATGCTTAAATCTACCAATAAATTGAGTCAATTTTTCCTTAGCAGTTTGTTTACAATGCATCAAATTAGTCAAAGACACTTGCGGGCCAATGTTATTTTGAAATTGTTGAATAAAAGCATTAGAAAGTTTTGGAAAAGAGTCAATAGAATAAGGAGGCAAGGAACAATACCATTGTAAGGCCTTGTCATGAAAAGTTCTAGCAAACAACTTGGCTAAAATCCTATCGTCATTAGCATAATCACTAGAAAGGATTTGAAATGTATTAACATGATGAACAGTGTCTCGCTTACCATTATAATTCTCAAGATGAGGCATATCGACTTACTGAGGAATGAGAGTACGAATGATGTCTAGGGACAAAGGACTTCCCATGTCACATATAGGATTACTAAACTTGTTTTGAGTTAAGGATGCAAGTTGTTGTTGTAAAGATGACACAGTTTGAGCCAAACTGATGATTGTTGAATCATTAGAGGAAATAGGAGGAATAGAAACATTAGAAACACTAGGTAAAGTGTATGAAGCTATAGGAATGGAAGACACAAATGGAGGAACACTTGGAACCACAGTTGGAAGAGGATTGGAATAAGTAAAAGGAACATTATGGTAAGAAGGTTGTGATGTAGGAAGGGACACATGAGGAACACTCATAGGAATAGAGGGAACCGTCACAGTCACCAAAGGAGTATAGGTAGGAATAATAGATAAAGGAACAGAAGAAGGTTTGACACTAGTAACTAGAGGAATCAACCCTAAATATTGAGCTTCTTGAGCTAAAGGTTTAACATTTGAATGCACAAGATGAGTAATACCATGCAAGAGATTAACACCTTGATCACTATCACAAAGAACTTTCTTAAGATCCTCGATAGCTTGAATAGAATCTTGATTATGGTTTTCTTGAATAAGCCAATTACCCATTTTATCAGGTTAAGTTGAAATTTTTTGGACTTGTTCAAGAGGAACTCTTAAAGCATCATCCTTATCATGAGATGGGTGAGAAGATTTTTTCTCCATAATAGGATTGGAATCATGAATAATCAAATTGTCATATGGGATCCTAAGGAAAGGAGAGGAAGATTCAGGACCAAAGGCACCCATGAGTCTACAACTTCATATAACTGGAATACTATAAGTAGGACTAGAGGTACTAAAGCTCATATACCAATGCAACACAAATGAACTAAACTAAGAAAACATAAAACATGAACAAATGAATATTTTTGTATTTTAAAGAGATTTTGTAATTTTTTTGTATTTTTGAAACATAAATTCAAGAAATCTAATTTTATGAGCATGGAAGATTTAACATAAAAGACAAATCTAACACCAAAAATATAAAGGGAAATCTAACACCACAAACACAATAGGGTATCTAATTTCACAAAAGAAAAGGGGGTAAGCATGTCAGGTTCACCAAAATGTAAAGGCTAAAAATATGTTGGATCTATCTTTATCCTTTACAAAATATTTATTGTTATATATCTATGTGAGGATGGGGGAAATATAGGATCTATCCCCAATCCAAATTCCCAAAAGAAGAGATCCAAATTGATTAATCACAAAGAAGTGATCAATAGACAAATGAATCAAACTATGGAGAATGTGAAGAAAGGAGAAGATCTTACACTTTTCTATAGAAACTATGTGCTTGAAATCTTAAATGAATAGAAGACAAATTCTAACCTCAAAATAGGGAAAATCTTTGGAAAATGCTGATTTCTAATGTCTGTGATCAATTTTGAGGAATTCTGCAACATGCTTCGAACTGAAAATGCTAAGACATTGAAAACCTAAAAAACTTTTTGTCTTTCTAAGGGAAGTTGACCTTGACCCAGATAGCGGGGCACAATCTTACCCCAGTTTACGACTGAATGTGGACCTCTTATTCAACCATAGACTTCAACATAGTCTTTACTCATCATCCACATATGAAAATGAATATGAATTACCCATTTCACACACCCATATGAATTGACCTATTGCCTCCTATTTATGTGGGGTTTTGAGTAACTCTCAGAATTGAGAGTCCAACAACCATAGACCAAGCTCTAAAATGGAGGATTTTAATGCTAGAAAATGATTGTAATTGAAAGAAAACTAGAATGATAATGCAATATTAATCTAATAAACTTGTAATAAGATGAGCATTAGTCTAAAAACATGGTAAGCAAACTAAATTAAACATGAGAATGCATCATTATACTAAGAAAAGAAATTACTCTAATATGCAATATAGAAATAGCTTAAAATGCAAGAGTGAGACAATAATTCGATAAAATTTTGATGCTCAAAAATTGCCTCCTCAAATGAGGAATGAGAGGGTTCTAATATAGAAGCGGCCGAGTGGAGAATGAAGAGTTTCTTGCAAAGAAACGGTCAACCCTTCGTCTCCTTGGTGGGAGGTGAAACAATTTGGAGAGATTATTTAATTAAATAAATGAAATATGGCCACATGGGTGTCTTTTCCAATTACTTGAATAATTAAATTCAAATGAGGATATTTAATTTAAAGAACTAAATATTATTTAATTCCTCTTGATGTGTATTAGCTAAAATGGGTGGAATTAATTTAATTAGAGTGCTATGAATTTGTAATTAAATTAATTAATCATAGGGTTTATTTATCCAATAAATGTTGATATTTAGGAATTAAATATAGTATGTGATTAATAAAAATAGGAGGTTTTCTGCATTTGACACTAGGTCGAGTAAAGTCAATTGGGAGACAAAATTGCCTAGTGCAATAGGACTTCGATGATGTAGAAATGAGACTAAATGCACCAAAATTGGTTAGGATTGCAAGATGCCAATTTTGGGGTATTACATTTTTCCCCTCTTTGAATTGATGTGTGAGAAGTGCATTGATTCAAAGAATAGTTTGATGTGACAATTGATGAGATTTTCAGGATTATCTCTAGAATGAAGCTTAACCCTCGGAAGTCGAGGTTAGATTGCCAAGACATTAATCAGATTGAGTTGTAGAATCATCTCTAGAATGAAGCTTGATTCTCTGAAGCCTAAGTTAGATTGCAAAGACATCGGTTGGATTACCACTTTTAGTAAGACTGTCCCCAAAATGAGGTTCAAACTTTAGGAGTCACGGTTAGGTTTCCCCAATACCCGATGAGATTAAATGATAACTGATGCAGATTTTTAGGACTATATCCAGAATGAAGCTTAGTCCTTCGAGACCCAGGTTAGATTTCCTAGATAACGGTCAAGAAGAGCTTTCAAGAGCCATCTCCAGAATGAAGCTTGATTCTCAGGGATCAAGGTTAGATTTCCCTAAAACCTAATGAGATTTAGAGAACCATCTCTAGAATGAAGCTTGATCCTCGAGGATCCAAGTTAGATTGCTCAGATACCTAAAAGATAGATGAAAAGATGACAAGATGCAAGACACAAAGATGCCCCTAGTGATGAGATGCCCTGAGAAATGAGGACTTTTGATTTAGATCAGGTTGATTTAAGACTGATTCGACAAGATTCAATGATGCAATCATCTTGCCCCCTCAGGAGAAAAATCAAAAGATGACATGTCATAAAGATGATTGACATCAATAGGTTGCAGATAGGGATAAAATCAGAGATCTAGAAGAACTCAAAATAGATTATAGAAGAATCAAGAAGATGTAGAAGTGATCTAGAGTGATTTGTGTTGACCAAGTTTAACCACAATTGACAAGAATTGACTTTTCATGAAAAAGATGGAGTCAAGAAAATGATGATGAGATGTGATTTTGGCAAGAAAATGATGTCAAAAGGTTGACTGCACAAGTGTCCAATCATGTTGATCCTAGAAAATTTAAAACATGATTTTGAGCTATCTAGGAGTGTCAGATTTTGATTTTGATCCTAAAAATAGATTCAGAGCGGTCAATTTAGCCAAGGGTGAAGTTTTAGCACAAAATGGAGCACATTTGAAAATTAGGTGAAAACCTATATAAGGCCCGAAAGGGCCATTTTTAAGTCATTATTCACTTTTGTCTTTAGCGATTTAGAGAGCTAAAAGTGAGATTGAGAATGTGCTAGTGAGATCACACAAATTGGAGTGCTCTTGACGACACAGCTAGCCGACGAACTATGGCCCACCTATGAGTAGTCGAAAAACTCAGCTTGCATTTCAATTTTTATCACTTTTTGGGAGATTTAGGTCATCTTAGGAAGTATCTTGCCAAAGTTCATGCAAGGAAATGGTTTCCTCACGTAGGTCTAGGAAGCGTCTCACACAAGGGAATACCCAAAAAGGGCTTCCTCATGTGGGGTCACTCCGTGGGCTCACACGAGGTGGTCGTCGATGCTGCATGAGAAACCCTCCTCAAGGGGGATCTCTCATGTGAGCTGAGACAAAGTCTCACACAAAAACAAAATCTCATGCAAGGCTCCTAATTCCTTGCGCGGGAAACTGCTACAGAGTTTGAAAAGTTAATCCCAAATTTGCATAAAATTTGCCAAGTAGAGCATCTAAGAGACATGTTTAGGATAGGTGTATACTTTAAATTCAATTTTTTCTTTGGAAACCATCATGATTGAGATACTGATCATGTGTGATCACTTGCATTGTAGATTGACTTCCCATACATTGTATTTCGATTGCACCACCCTATGATTGGTGAGCTAGTGTGGTGACTGGATGATGTAGAGAGTGCACACATAGACGGGTTAGGATTGTCCTATCTGCATCATATACTTGACATCTGGGTAAATCATGGATTAATGGGTGCACTAGTTGAGCTTTTCCACTCGGAGATGAACACTTTCCATTTTCCACAGGAGGAGATGACAGTTACCCTGGAGGATATTTATAAGATCTTGAGAGTACCATTCCATGGCCCACATGTGGAGTATGACACTCAACTGAGAGCGGGCACTTTGACATTGCAGGCCATATTCCAAGATGATCTAGTAATGGGTTAGGCTATCTCATGGGAGGAGCTAATTAGAGATTACGGTGTAGGGCACAGGTTAGCAGTTATTCTAGCATCATTTTTGGGCTTCTATCCGATATAGATCAAGGACAACATGGACTAGAGTGTGACTGGGGATGCATGCTACAATTGATGTTGGATCGGCCAGCCATGACATTTGGATGGGGCTAATGCATGTTGGCACAGATGTACCACAAGATGCACAAGATTTTGTATCAAGATATGCAGATCATGGCTACTATTGTATTTTTATTGTAGATATGGGCCTGGGAGCATCTTCCCATATGTAGGCTAGTTTTTCATGATATGAGGCAGCCTTTAGAGCCTTATATATATAGGTACATAGGCCCTATGACCCAGCCAGTGCTGGGTAAGATGAAGTAGTGGTGGGTGCAGATAGGTGACATGGTGGCAGTTGTATGGTGACCATGGGTAGTGAAAGAGGTCTGGGATGATGCCAGGCATGAGCTTCCTTATATGTTTTGTTCACATCCCTTGATAGGCCATACCATCAGTATCATTGAGAGATTCCATTTATCACAGGTCCTACGATAGTTCGGGAGTCCATAGGACATTTCACATTAGTATTGCACATATGCTCACTTCGCCGATGAGGTGAAGAAGGGCTGGCAGGCGAGATTGGATCAGGGTAGGTGCATGATAGAGGCAGGAGTACTACCATCTTGATGGGATTATATGGTGGCTATTACAAATGCATGGATGGTTCCAGCATATAGGGATCATTTGTTAGCACATCCATTTCCAAGATTTATAGATCTAGATGGTATGGGCTAGTAGGCACAATAGGTTGTGCAGCCACCACCATAGAAGTAGGTGGTAGCGCAACAATAGTAGTAGATACGACAATAGCAACAACAAATACCATAGTAGCAGGTACCCCGATATAGGACTAGATAGACTACCATTCCTCCTAGGTAGATGGGTACACATTCTGGTGCAGGTAGCAGTGGTGCACATGATAGGTCTACAAGGTAGAGGACATGGGATACATCACAGTAGTAGCTTCCTAACAAGGAGGCCCAAGTCAAGGACACAGTCATGTAGGATCAAGTCACATACGAACCACTTCCTGGAGATCAGGTTGCATAGCTACAGGATGCACTGCAGAGGAGCCAAGATAGGGTGCAAGAGGTGTAGAGAGAGCTAACAAATTTGAACATATAGGTCACCATTTGGGATACCCAGATAGTATAGAGGGATAGAGAGATTAGAGGGCTATGAGATGACCTGGTGAGGGCACAAATTGAGACTTGATATTAGGCTACCCAGGAAGCTTACTACTATGCAGTGTATGTTGGTGTAGTTCCAGATGTAGTGGACCAGGTTCCACAATTTTCACAGTATGCCAGAGTGCCAACATTTCCATAGGGACTTCCATCACAGGGACCACCACAGGTAGACATGCCACCTCCCCCACCTCATCTAGGTGGTGATGGTTAGAGTTAGATTAGGATCTTGATGCATTATAGCCCATTTTTTATAGACTATGCTCAAGTAGCACCATTTGTACACTGACATTCCATTGATATATATATATATATATATATATATATATATATATATATATATATATATATATATATATATATATATATATATATATATATATATATATATATATATATATATATATATATATATATATATATATATATATATATATATATATATATATATATATATATATATATATATATATATATATATATATATATATATATATATATATATATATATATATATATATATATATGAGCTGATTTTTTTGATATCATTGTACATGTCATATATTGTTTTGGATTCTTTATGTTTTATGAGATGTTTCCTATATGATGAATGCATAGATTATATATGAGATGAAAAATGAATATGTATGAGATGCACATGAGATATTAGTTGTGTGTGGTTTTGGCAAGGTGATTGATGGTCAGGAGTGCCTTTGGCCCTGATCGTCATCCCTCCTTGCACTAGGTGGTATCAGAGCAAACTTTGATTGTGTGGCAAATGTGGGATGGATTATTTCTATTGATCTTGATCATGATTCTTCTTGTGAGCCCTAGTTGTTGATTTGGTGTAGGGTGGCAGATTGTGATCTGGCCTACACTTGCAGAGGGTTTGAAGATGGTTCATGGTAAGGAAGTTATGGATCCAAAAATCCCCAAATTGTTGAAGAAGATTGCTGCTAATCTTGAACACATCGAGACAAACATGCATCATGAAAGAAATCTTGGTGGTGAGAAGAATCCAGAGATTGAGCGTGATTCATTTTGGACTAAATTTGATAAGAAAGTTGAAAAGTGGGAAAAGTCTTGGCATCTACGGATGATGAAGAAAGTTGTTCAACTGATTAGAAAGATTATTCAAAGAAGAAAACACATTGTGAAAGTATCTAATGATTTTGTTGTAGTTGATGAAGTATCTTTTGGTTCACATGATCAGATTGATGGATCTGACATGGAACTTGTAGAGCATCTTGTTTTGAGTAATGAGATTGCTGATGAACAGAGTTTCACTTATGTTGCTGAGAATATACAAGTTACTGCTAATGCAGATATAGATGTGGATCTACTTGTTTCTTTGCATGACATAGATGAGGATATTGATGTTCCTGATGACCTAGATGTTGTTACCGACAAAGAGTTAAGCCTGCATATGGATGATAGAGTTCAAAAATTACATATGGTTGCAAATACAATTGTTGATATGGATCAAGATTCATATAAAGTTGATGATTTGGATTTATAGACATATGGTTTGCTTATTATTGATGGGGAAGGAGACACTTATGTTTCTACTGATTTATATTTGGCTACTATTGTGGATTTAGATGATGTTGATATGAATTTCATATTGGGAGATTTTTCTACTGATGGTTTGAAGGAGTATTATGTTGATCAGTTCCTTCCTAATTGGGTTGAGGATATTCAGAAGATCTTATTGTGTGAATGGAAAATGCAGAGATGGCTGATTTTCAGAATTACATTCTTTTATCTGATGAATTGGAAGCCTTTGGTAAAAATGAAGTTTTGGACATATGTTTCTTTTAACACCAAAGTGTAGGACACACTTTTCTATTTACTTGGAGAGTTTGATGCAGTGGCATCTTGGAAGCTCGGTCAAATCCTAAAGGAGCTCTGTAATTACTAGGACTACTCGGTAGTTGTGCTTGTTTTCTTTCCTGGGGTGCTCGATTCCTGTGTTTGCCGAGCCAGCTCGGTCACTTCTTAGAGATTTGTGTATTTGTCAGCTGAGCTCGGTTACCTCTCAACTTATTGCTTCACTGAGTGGTGTTGGTCATTACTTCACTGAGTGCTTACTCTTACTTCACCAATGGAGCCTGGCATTCTGTGTTGCTCGGTCCTGTCGAGTGCTGATATTTTGTTTCTAGGCCGACATGGTCCCTTGGGTTTATTTATTATATTTACTTGGCTGATCTATGGCTAGTAATTTATTTATATTATATTGGGGGCCGACCTTTAATTGTACTTGAGGTCTTGGCTGGGTATAAATATAGATGTTTAGGTTGTCTTAGAGCAGTGAGAAAAGTTAGAAGATAGAGTTTTGTAGCTTGCAGTTGCAAGTTCAATCTGGATAAGTAGCATGAAGTAGGATGGAGATGGATGTTCTTATTTATTTTTGAAGATCTTTCTTGTTTGTAAATGGCCGCAACCCAGAAGGCCTGATAGCTGGGCATGTTGGATGTATAAGTTCTTGATTAATATTTTTAAATTATTCCATCTCTAGATCTCTCTCTCTATGCTATTCTTTATCTCCCATTGTGCTGGATTAGTTGTGTGTGGTTTTGGAAAGGTGATTGATGGTTGGGAGTGCCTTTGGCCCTGATCGTCATCCCTCCTTGCATTAACATGGTTCCTTTATTTATGTATGGATGAAATGCATATGTTGTTTTTGTTATACATGTATGCAATGTGAAATGCAATGATAGATAAATGCAATGTATGATTTGATTTATGCTTATAATGGATGCACATGTATATGAATATGTAGGTGTAGAATGTATGCATATGAGTTTATGGTAATGCACTTTGTGAATGCAATGGAAATGCAATGTATATGGTACTAATCATCTCATGTAGGATATTGCAATACATAATAGGTACTAACCAAAATAATGTTTTGAAGATCAAGAGTGAGGGTCAGACACTTGTGCAGTCAAGATGAACCTAGGATGTGAGATGAGAACCCTCGATGAATAAGTATAGAAGAATGCAATGAAGTGAGCATCAAAATACTATTGCTATGCAAGTCTAGAATGAAAATACAAGCCTAAGCTAGATGCAATCCTTGGGACTTGGTTGTTGGACCCATTAGATAATTATCATCATAGAGTTTTTAGTATCAGACAAGCGCAGGAATTCATACAACCCTCACTGACATTGCAATCATGAGAATATGAATATGACATTAGTCTTAGAGTTGTCAGAATTAGGTGTAAGCATTCAGGTACAAGAATCTAGAATGACATGAACACCTATTCCTTTTGATTTAGCAAGTTAACATAAGCATCAAAGCATAATTGCTAGGATGACCTGAATGTTTCTTGCACACAAACATGCCAAACATGCAAGAGTTCCTCCTTTTTCTAAGTGAATGATAAGCATACCAAAGGTGCTCACAGTGACCCTTACATTCACTTCACAGGACGAGCATTAGAATTTCACTTGTAGCAGAAAGAAGTCACTCAAACAGACAAGGAGAAGAACCAACCTCACCAAAGTTTCCTTATAAAAGGAGTCAAGGTACACATGGCCATCCAACATGAGATGAAGGCTCTCATAGTGGACACCCCTCTTATATAGATTCATTGGATCATTGGAACTAAATTGGCAAACAGAAAGCAAAGAAAAGATCATGTCCCCAGTCTTCACTTCTCTCAGTTAAGATACACATCTTGGAGTTGCTCGAGTAGGAACGATAAACAAAAGAACAAGCACACAAGAGAAAAGCTCAGAAAATCTTAGAGAGTCACAAGTCTAGTTTCAGTTTTAGTTTGTAGTTTAAGAGGATTGATGTCGAATCGAAAGGATACAATGCGAGAAGTCTCAATAGGATGATGAAAGTAGGCAGACATAGTGAGAACCATTAGTGACTATCACGAGAGAGATTATCAAGGAGAGATCAAAGTGTGAATGGAGTATCAGTAGATAGAAGTAGTGAGGACCACAGGTGACTGATACAAGAGATCCTCAAGGGGAGAGATCTGAGAGTGAATGAAACATCAGCAGGCAGACGCAATGAGAACTACTGGTGACTAATGCAAGAAATATCCTCTAAAAGTGATAGGAAAATGCCCCCTAGACTAGGAAGGTGAGCCCAAGTGTGACCAGTTTCAATCCATGTAGAGTCGAGGGAAATCTCAAAGATAACTGAGAGCAAAGGCATGAGCTAATAAACTAAAGCAGGAAAGAAGGGAGAAGTTGTACAGAGCCAAGTGGTGCTGAGAGAGGTATAGCTTTGTGGAACAAGAGGTGCATGTTTACCAAGTTTTCACCATCTTGGCAGAGATTCTATTTTTTCTACCATGATGCCTGTCTGCCAGGTTTTCATCAATGGCACATTTTTTTCTTTTTCAATTTTTTTGTATTTTTGAATTTTTTGTATTTTTTATATTTTTGTATTTTTTGGTATTATCAAGGAACCTATTCACCAGGTTTTCACTAGGATAATAGATGCATCAAAGTGCCTGTTTACCAAGTTTTCACTAAGATGATCATTTTTTAGGACATTTTGCAATTTTTAGGATTTTTTCAAAATTGAGTATGTACAGG
Organism: Chamaecyparis obtusa; assembly: GCA_027943335.1. NCBI lineage: Eukaryota > Viridiplantae > Streptophyta > Pinopsida > Cupressales > Cupressaceae > Chamaecyparis > Chamaecyparis obtusa. Next base: position 1,096,801 of record BSBK01002161.1, on the reverse strand, counting down.
AGCATGCAAAAGATGTCTCAGTTGTAGAATCACTTTAGGTGTAGAGCATTGATTAGCTCTTTGAGTTGTTCTCCTTTAGTAGTAGAGAGTTGATAGGCACCAAACCCAAATGCTACAGTGATAACATACAAACCAAGCCAATTTGGTTCAAACTTTCCCTTCTGGATCTGCCGCTATTGATTCTTGGGGTTCTCTCTCAGGACCAGGTCACCCACTTGGAATTCCCTTTGTTTGACTTTCTTATTGTAGGTCTTAGAAATCCTCTTTTGATATGATCTAAGATGATCAAACAACACCTGCCAAAGTTCATCCAGTAGTTCTAGCTCTTATAGCCAAGATATTCTAATGTCATCATTAGTAATGAGGCCCTTTAGAGAGACTCACAAAGTAAGAATGTCAACCTCAATTGGTAGCACAACATCTACTCTATAAACCAAAGCAAAGGTCATTGCCCCTATCAGTGTTCTTATACTTGTGCGGTAATCCCATAGAGCTGGATTAATCTGGAGATGCCAGTCTCGTCCAAATTTGTGAATTGTGTGATGCAGGATCTTAAGGATTATCTTGTTTGATGCTTCTACTTGTCCATTACCCTAGGGATAATTTATGGAAGACCAGTGCTGAATGATTTTGAACTTAGTGCATAACTCTTTCAGATTCTTGTTCTTGAACTACCCCCCATTGTCAGTGATTATTGAGGAGTGTACACCATACCTAAAGATGATGTAATTTAGTATAAACCTGGCTACAAATTTTTCATCATCTATGGTCAGAGGCACTACCTTGACCCATTTAGTAAAATAATCTATTGCAGTGATAATGAAATTATGTCCTCTTGAGGAAGACGGATGAATCTGACCCACCAAATCAAAGGCCCATTGCTGAAATGGCAAGAAAATGATGAAGGGAATGAGCTCCTTCGCAGGAGCGTGAATCAAATTTCCATGTAGCTGAAACTGTTTGTAAGATTTGGCATATTGTGTTGCTTCCTTTTCCATATCCAACCAATAGTAACCAGCTCTAATAAGCTTACAAGCCAATGTCATGCCGCTCAAATGAGAACCATAGATGTCTTCATGCACCTCAGCTAACACACATTTAGAATCATCAAGCTCTAAACACCTAAGGAGGGTACCGTATAGGCCTTTCCTATACAAGTCATTAGCTATAATGACATAGCGTGAAGCACTATGGATTAGGTGACATTTCTCATTTCGGTTGTAATTGTCCATAACAATCTGGTCACAAAGGTAGGAGTAAATATGATGGTAGTAGGATGAATCATGTCCAATGACTGAACAAATCATCCTAGATTCAAGGGTATTGTAGGCTGGGTAGCATAATGTTTCCACCAGGAATTCATGTCAGAAGTCATTGTATGGCATCTGTAGCATAGAGGCAAGAGTAGCCATTGCATCAGCTACTTTGCTATCTACTCTTGGAATCTACTAGAAAGTGATATGTGCAAAGTATTTTCTTAGATCATTGACCATCCATATATAAGGCACCATCTTTTCATCCTTTGTCTGATAGACATCATTGACCTGATTAATGACCAATTTTGAGTCTCCAAAGATTTTAAGTTCATCCACATGCCATTCTATGGCTATCTTCATGCCATTCATTAGGGTTTCGTACTCAACAATGTTATTTGTACAAGGAAACAACATTTTTCATGCCTTTGGTAAAGAGTACCTTTGTGGGATAATAAACAATATTTTGGCACCTGACCCCTATTGGGTGAATGATCCATCGAAGAAGATATTCCATGTTTGATGTGTGAGAAGCATTATGGACCTATCTGGAAACTCAATATTCAATGGTTGATGATCTGTGAGAGGAGCCTTTGCCAACTGATCTATGATCACTTGTCCTTTGATGGCCTTTCTCTCTACATACTCAATGTTAAACTCACTGAGTATCATGACCCACTTTTCCAGTCTACCCATGAGGGTAGCTTTGCTGAGTAGATACGTTAATGGATCAATCTTAGAAATGAGTCTTGTAGTGTGAGCAAGCATGTAGTGCCACAGTTTTTGTGAAGGAAACACCATTTCTAGGCAAGCCTTCTCTATGATAGAATAATTTTCTTCATAAGAGACCAGAGTTCTAATGATGTAATAAATAGCTCATTCCTTGTTATTATGATCTTCTTGAGCCAACAAGGCACCCAAAGATGTATCTATAGCTGAGATGTAAAGGATGAGTGGCTTCCCATGAATAGGAGGCATCAGTATTGGTGGATTTTCAAGCTATTGTTTGATTTGTGTGAACCCTTTGTCATAGTCTTTGTTCCATTCATAAGTCACACCTTTATGTAAAGTCTTGGTGAAGGGTTGTGACTTATTGGCCAATTGTGCAATGAAGTGCTAGATAGATTATAACCAACCTTGGAGACCTCTCATCTGGCTGATGTTGCATGGTGGAGGAATTTCTATGGTAGCTTGAACTTTCTTAGGATCTACCTCTATGCATTTAGCAGATATGATGTAACTCAATAGCTTGCCAGAAGTGACACCAAATGCACACTTTTTTGGGTTGAGCCTTAGACTGAATTTTTCCATTTGATCTAGTATAGGACCTAGATCTACAAGATGTACTTTCCATTGCATGCTTTTAGCCAAAGTGTCATCTACATAGTCTTCCATTGTTTTGTGCATCATTTCATGAAAGATAGTGGTCACAACCCTTTGATATGTTTTTCTAGTATTTTTAAGTCTGAAGGGAATGACATTCCAACAAAAAGTTTCCCAAGCACATGTGAAGGTTGTCTTCTTTTGATATTCTGGCATGATCTTTATCTGATTGTAACCAGAGAAACCATCCATTAGAGAGTACATTTCATAGCTAGCCATCATGTCCACAATCATGTTGATGTTGGGTAATGGGAAGTCATCTTTAGAAAATTCTTTATTCAAGTCCCAAAAATTTTTGCAGACTCGAATGGATTTATCATGCTTAGAAACTGGAACAATATTGGAAATCCATTCTACATAGTCAATGGCTCTGATGAAACCAGCTTTGAGAAGTTTTTCTAACTTTACCTTGACTAAGAGTGCCACATGTGGATGCATCTTATGAAGCTTTTGTTTGAAAGGCTTAATGCCTGGTGTAATAGATAGGTGATGCATGATCAGATTGGGATCCAATCAAGGCATATCAAAGTAGGTCCATGCAAAATTGACTTTCTTGCTTCTAAATAAATTGGTGAATTCTTCTTTCTCTTCTATAGATCGTGACTATGCCAAATGAATAATCTGAGGTGTAGCTTCCACACCCAAGTTAATTGGTTGGGTTGGGTCAATCAGCACTGAATATTTTTTCTTGAAAATGACTTGGAAGTGTATCAAGTATCTCATCCTTGGGTGCCTCAGAGAGGTTTACACCCTCAGATATGTCTTTTATTTTTACTTTTTTTCGCTATGACAGTACCATAATGTGGTTTTCACCATCAGAGTGCCTATTCTTTTTTATTTTAATTTTGTGATTGAGATACTTGATATAAGCTTTAGTCATGTTAACATTGTCTTCACTGGTGGAGAACATTATAGGTTCGACAACATTGAGGTAACATGAAAGAATGTAGTCATTCTGGAACATAAGGACTTCACTACATGGAGAGGGAGAGTTCTAGTTGATGAGCTCGGGATGGTGGAGTGAAAGAGAAGTGGTGGGTTTGAGTGCATTCATGGTATAGCCATTGAAAGCATAGACAAGTAAGTCAATACCTAAAGCAATCTCAGCCAGAGGTGTGTTCGAGTCCCTTCAAGACCTCACATCGGAAGTAGAGGGTGTGTTAACATTAGTGGAATCACACTTAGTTGTCCTAACACTAGACCCTTCACCTACTTTGAGAAGGTTTTCATACATGTGAACAACATCTATATCTTTATCAAAAGTTTTGTCAGACAAGGAATCAAACTCACACTCATGCGAGTCAGTGATCCTTGATATAGGAATTCCATCAACACTTGTTGTACCATCCGACTCATTTTCATCTCTTTTAGTATTAATGGTTTTTTGGTTTTGTTCTTTCTTGAACTTCTCTTGAAAGGATGGTGGCATTTACAACTCACCCACATAATTAGGATTAGTAGTTTGTATTTCTATCAACCGATCATATGTTAGTAGAGTAGCCAAGGCAGTGTCATCAGAATCACTATTAGTTTCTGCCATATTGACATGTGGTACAAAATCATTTGGTTCTGCAAGAAATGTAGCAAGATCTGGAGGAATAGGATAGTGAAAGATATCCTTGTCAGAGTTGTCCTCTAGATTTGCAACTATGGTAGTATCTTTAGGTTCTAGTTGGAATTCTAGTTTTGGTATAAATTTGTTAATCCCTAAATGAAATGGGATCTTCTTGAAGCCTAGATCTATAGTGTCCTTGGTTCGATGACCTGTGGCTTCAATTGGTTCAAGTAATCCATTGTCATTCACCCTTATAGGGCCACTCCCTTTCTAACCAAAGCACTTCATTATTTTGAAGGCTTCACTATATGGTTCTTGTTCTAAGTCACGAGCTAGGGTGATTGTTTTAGATGTGTCCTTACCTTTATAAACCCAAGCTGTAATAGCCATGTCCTCATCCTCACCTTGTAGTTGTTACAAGTAGTGGTTGTCTTTGCACCAAAAGATCAACCTATTAATGCCCGATACAACCACTAGACTTATAGAAGACATAGGAGGTTGTTAAGCCATGTCATGAATCCAGAGGGGAGCACTGACCATTTTTCCAAGAATTTCCCCCTCAGCATTACCCAAGGGGATTTGAACCTATGACCAAGCTCTGATACCACTTTTTATAAGGAGTGGTTGTCATTGCACCAAAAGATCGACCTGCTAATGCCTGATACAACCACTAGACTTATAGAAGATAGAGGAGGCGGTTAAGCCATGTCATGAATCCTAAGGGGAGCACTGACCATTTTTCCAATAGTAGTGGTGTTGTGGCCCATACAAAGGCACCATCATAGACTATTTTAGGAGAAATGATAGAAGGTTTATTTCTCTCAGAAGGTCTCCCATAGGAACATGGAGATGGAGGTAGAGCTGCTAATGATAACATAGGTTCAATCTGATACCCCCCCATGCCTATATCTTTGAGTTTCAAAGTCTGTTCCATTTCTTTGAGTTTGGCATCGAAGAATTTAGTAGAGTCTCTGTTGGTTGGGACAAAGCTGTCAATAGATTGTGTGGGTGTATTGCAAGAATAGCCCATATTGGCGGTACTATTAATTTTTCTTCATGGAAAGGGAACTTGATACATTGATGATATGTAGATGGTACCACCTACATTGCATTGATCCATAGTCTACCCAATAGTATGTTGCATGTGAGAGGAATATCTAGAACTTGAAAGATGGCATCCATCTCAACAGGTCCAACTCAGATTGGCAGCACAACTAGACCTTTGGATTTTCATTCCTCTTCATCATATGCCTTGATGGTGATTTTCTTGCAGGAATCTATGCAATCTTCATCATAGCCTAATTGGGTGAGTAGTTTAGTAGAGAAAATATTAAGGCTAGCACCATTATAAATAAGGACACGACTGATGTGCTTTGGGCCTATCATGACTTCAATATGCAGAGGGGCATTATGTAGATGGCTTAACGAATAGTCATCTTCCTTGGAGAAAGATAGATAATGGGGTGAGGTCAAGTGACCCACCATGGATTGAAACCAATCAAGATCCAAATCTTTTGGAACATTTTCCTCAGTGAGGGCTATAGCAAGAATCTACCTATGAGTAGGCGAGATCTTCAATAGCTCAAAGATAGTGATCTAAGTGTTGGTACGTTGCAACTAGTCTAGGATGTTGTAATTAGCAGTGTTAGGCATGGGGACCAATTTCAAGTTCTTGTTGGTGAGGCCAACAACAGCTTTATCCATAGGTTGTTGTGGTAAATGTGTGGAAGGCTCGGGGCCTTTAAGAACAATCTTCGCACGAGAGTGAGACATGGGGCCTTGTAGGACAAATAGAGTCTTAGGCTTAGAAGCATCTTCACTCCCTTTGATGGTGATCACATCATAGTATTCAATCTCAACATGTTCTAGCATATTAATGACATTATTATTGGTACTATATGTGTAATTAACCTTAGTGTTGGCATTCTTGGTTTTAGAAGATTCACCCTTCTCGTGAGGAGGAAAGGGGTCCTTAAACACCTGATGGTATGAGTTCTTATAATGGCTGCTCACAACAATATCACCATTGTCGATAAAATCTTGGATCTTATGCAAAAGTTGAATGCAGCCGGAAGTCTTATGACCCTTGTTTTGATGGTAATCATAGTATGCAGTTTCATTCCACCATGCAAGTCATGGTTGCGGATCATAAGGACACAAATTTTCTAGAGGATTGAATATTTGGTTTTGCATGAGAGTCTTATAAACTATGTCAAGGGGTTCTCCTAGGGAAGTGAATTCATGTTTGGGTTGAGAGATCCAAGGTTTGTATTTAGAAAACCTGGAAGGTTGCTTAGTATCTGTTGTAGCCTTTTCAGTGGCTTTGGCTGCCTAGATACTGGAGGTAAGGTTGAAAATAGCCTTCAAAGATTTTGGGGTCACATTGTCAACAAATCCATCATTCATAACATCCCATTTTTTGTTGAAAAACTTACCTTTGTCCTTTCTTGAGGAGGAAGACCCCTATTTGTTATCCTTGTGCAAAGTTAGCTCTCCTTTCTTAACCATGAATGATTCTATTCTCATAGCTTATTTAATCATATTATCAAAAGTTGGGGGACCTTGTAGCTGCACTTGATACCCAAAATTAGGGACAAGATTATCTAAAAGTATATCGAGCTTTTTGGAGTCAGGTAGTTTGCGAGGATATTTTGTACATAGTTGTCTCCATCTCTATAGAAATGTCAAGAAAGGTTCCCCTTATTGTTGTTTCAGATTACAAAGGTCTCGGATATTAACTGGATGTTGGATATTGTGTGAATAGTGCTGAAGGAACAAATTGGAAATCTCATCAAAAGACTTGATGCCAGTGGGTAGTCGAGAGAACCACTCCATAGAAGATCCACCCAAGCTACATGGAAAGAGGTGCATGAGGTAAGTCTAGTCATGTATAAACTCCATAGATAGAGCACCAAAATCTCTTAAGTGATCTTGGGGATCAGTAGTACCTAGATATTTATCGTACTTGGGAAGTTCTATACCTTTGGGAAAAGGTGGCATACGAAGACTTTTATCAAAGGGAAAAGGACATATGTTTTCCAATGTGAACTATTGTGTTGGTTTATCCTTATCCTTCACAAGTTGACTAATTCATTCTTGCATGTCTCAAACAACCTTTCATAGTTTAGTAGTTTTGGATTCCTCTTCTTTGACCACAAGTGTCTCTACTTTGAAATTTGGGGGTAAATTGGCCCCTTGTTTGGCCAGTTCTAGAAAGTATTTCTCCTTCTCTTCTACAAGGAGAATTTCCATCATCTTGAGAAGACCTTTATTGGCTTTCATGACATCTATGTAATTTTGGGTTATCTCCTCATCATCATTACCAAGAATTTAAAAAATGCTTGGGGATTGATATAGATGTTGATTGTTTTGGGATTGATCCTGATGTTGGTCATTTCAAAATTGATCATGACGCTGGTCCTTTCAAGATTGATCATGAATTTTGTTGTATTCATCCTCTTGGTATTGGTCTTGTTCTTTCATCTTGTCAGCGTGGGAGTGTGCAACATGCACATACTTAGTATGAGTGTGTGTATTATGTCAAGAAGTCATGGCAATGGGCTCGATAGGGTTGAGTTCAAATGGTGACCTTTCAAAGTTTTGGCGGTCTTGGAACAATGGGTAATGTTGTTCTTGAAACAATAAGTTAGATTGTGTTTGAAACAATGAATTATAATGTTCTTGGAACACTGGATTCCGATTCAGATTGATATCTATGTGGAATGAATGTCTAACATGAGGTCGACTGATAGGAGATGAGGATCGAGATGGGCTCTCTTTTGAGGCAATTGGTGAGGTGGAATGTGAGGATCCCTCACAACACTCAGATTGCGTGATGGGTCCGGAATGACCTCTTCCTTGATTGCAAGATCTACCTCTACCTTGTCTAGTACCACGTAAGGGGAATGTGTTGCCACTTCTAGTCATGACAGTCATAGACAAAGATTAAGTAACAAGGGAGGAGTTAGGATTATCCTCAGAACTCTATCTCTGGGATAGTAAGAAAAAGTGATAAAAGTGAGATGCACCCGACATGAATTGTTGACAGTAAGGCTAGAATAGATGAGATGTGACTATCACATCACAACATACAAGAACATAGTAGGAAAGGATAGAAAATAGAGAGAAAACATGAGTTTAAGATGTAATTATTCAGTTCTCAACCTGAGACACCTAGCTTCAGGTAGTGGACAATAAGAGAACAGGTAGATGAATCCTAGACAAGAACCAGATCAGGTAGAAAATTGACCAATTGATAGGAAATAGCTCTCTATTTTGCAAATCAAGGACAGTCTCACGTGAAGAAATGAAATCTTGCATGAGGAAATGCTGAACTGCATGTGAAGATGTGCTATCTCACGTGAGGAAATGCACAGGAAACTAAAATCTCGTGTGGGAAAAGACCAAAGTTTGATAGTTTAACACATTTTTTGATACAAAATCAGATTTTGAAACACAACGTGAACTATTCTCTGGCATAATTTCTAATTTTCAAATTGATTTAGGATAGTTTGAATCAGCAAATCTTAGTTTGAATGTTGAAATCAATCATTTACAAGCATAGAGTTTGGATTTAACAAAAAATGGTGAAGGAATCAGTAGTTGCAAATAGTTCTACCAATGACAAAGAAACTCAGAAGAATCATGGGAGTCTTTGACAAGTTTGATCATGTTGGATAGTTTAAGACTCAAAACAAACACTCAGTAATCCCTACAAAGAAAATAGTAGAGAAGAAAAAATTTGTGCCTCACAACTTATGTGCATGCGTTCACCTCACATAGTCGTGTCACCCCCTAGAGGGCACCTATATTTTTGGTGTTTCCAAGGACTCAATAACATATGTTCAAAGGTTACCCTTGAAGTAGGGGCCAGTGTCATATACCACCTTCAAACGTCCAAGTGCATGCCTATGGTGAGAATCTAGGGGAGACATTCTTCCCCCTCCCTGGGCAAAGATTATGTCTCCTTTCAAAGGTGAACCGAGTAGGAAACTAAATAAGAGATTGTTTAATAGGATTTAATTCACACTAACCTTTGATGCCCCTAATACAAGGCTTGGGACTCATAGCCACACCGACACCTGAAATTCATACACCCTTGCAAGAAGGGCTAGGAGTGGCACTAATCAATACAATAGATAAATCTTTCTCAAGATGATAGTCATGAATCAAGAGAAAGAAGTTAACATGGCTTTAGAGTCTTTAAACTCAACAAAGCTACTTTATTATAGTGAGATGGAATCACTAAAAAAAGCTATGTACTCACTTGGGTCATTCTCAGAGGTTCAACTTCCGATAGGCCCTTTAAAGGTGACACGGACTTTGGCTCGAATCTAAGGGTCAGATTTTCTAATTCTCTCAAAGAGAGAAGAGCATAATTCTCTACCTCTTCACCTTACCCAAACACACCAGACATGTCTATCATTGAGATAACTCCTCTTCAACCAATCCACAAGCTTTTGGGTTTCTGATTCTCTCAAAGAGAGAAGAGCATAATCCCCTAACAAATGGATGTACTAAAGATTTGTTACCTTTCCTTTCTTCCCTAGGTATCTATCATGCTAGAAAAATATGGGTCTTAGATTCATCCATGGGCATCACTTCCATGTAATGAAGAGCCTATTACCCTATCCTGCTATCAAGACCCTTCAGAAATCTTCACAAGGCCCTATTTAAACTATGTGAATAAAGTAGTAAACAAATAGAATGTTTTTTAAATGGCTTCGACAAATGTCTTGCAAGAAAACCGTCAGTAAGTATGAATAGTTATGTAGTCTTCTTCAAACCACCTATAGCCCACTGTTATGCTATGTCAAAAAAATAGAGATAATAAAAACCATAGGAAGTAGCGAATGTTACAAAATAGTAATAGGAAAGTACAAAAACTGAAAATTTTAAAACTCTGATATCAGGACTCGCACAAGGAAATGCACCGTCCTGCATGAAAAAACACCTTTTTCACATGAGGAAATGCAAAAGTTAGCAAAACTTTGTGTGATACAGTGAGAATCTTTGTGTGAGATTCTGTACCCAGGGATGTAAGGACGTACGAATAGAGTGCAAAATTTTAAAAAAGTTTCAGAATTGATGAGGCCAGAAATCAAACTTTCAGCCCCACGGTGGGTGCCAAAATGTTTACAACTGAATGTGGACCTCTTATTCATCCATAGACTTCAACATAGTCTTTACTCATCAGTGACATATGAAAATGAATATGAATTACTCATTTTGCACACCCGTATGAATCGACCTGTTGCCTCCTATTTAGGTGGGGTTTTGAGTAACTCTTAGAATTGAGAGTCCAACAACCGTAGACCAAGTCTAAAATGGAGGATTTTAATGCCTAAAAATGATTGTAATTGAAAGAAAACTAGAATGATAATGCAATATTAATCTAAGAAACTTGTAATAAGATGAGCATTAGTCTAAAAATATGGTAAGCAAACTAAATTAAACATGAGAATGCATCATTACACTAAGATTATTCTAATATGCTATATAGAAATAGCTTAAAATGCAAGAGTGAGACAATAATTTGAAAAAAAATTTGATGCTCAAATATTGCATCCTCAAATGAGGAATGAGAGGGTTCTAATATAGAACCGGTCGAGTGGAGATTTAAGAGTTTCTTGCAAAGAAACGGTTGACCCTTCGTCTCCTTGGTGGGAGGTGAAACAATTTGAAGAGATTATTTAATTAAATAAATGAAATATGGCCACATGGGTGTCTTTTCCAATTACTTGAATAATTTAATTCAAATGATGATATTTCATTTAAGTAACTAAATATTATTTAATTCCTTTTGATGTGTATTAGCTAAAATGGGTGGAATTAATTTAATTAGGGTGCTAGGAATTTGTAATTAAATTAATTAATCATAGGGTTTATTTAACCAATAAATGTTGATATTTAGGAATTAAATATACAATATGATTAATGCAAATTGGAGGTTTTTTGCATTTGACACTAGGTCGAGTAAAGTCAACTAGGAGACAAAATTGCCTAGTACAATAGGACTTCGATGATGTAGAAATGAGACTAAATGCACCAAAATTGGTTAGGATTGCAAGATGCCAATTTTGGGGTATTGCAACCCTGGGGAAAATCTTACCCCTCACTAAAGGTCTACCTTGACCCAAAATGGCTCTAAAGGAAATTATGTTCGCAGATCTCGGAAGTTCGCCAAAAAGGGTATCTAGATTTGAACTGCAATTCACTATCTTGTCCCTGTACCTGCAAGAAAAATGGTTTTTGTTTTTTGTATGGGGGGTTTTCCTTGGTCAAACCCAAGTTTGGAATCAACCTTGAAATGTAATTTAAATTTCAATAAACAAAGTAAATGGAACTATTCACCTTGTTTAGGTTGAAATCCTTGTGGAGGATTCGAATCCTTGAATCCACAAGTAGGGATGTTCCAAATGAATGTAGAATTGTATGTAGGATGTTTCAAATCAATGGCATTAGATCTTCATCACCAATCTTGAATGGATCTTGGATTAGGAAGAAGCTTGGATGAATTTGGATGGAGAAATCTTCAACAAGAGGGCTCCATAGAGCTTGAATCCTTCAATGGCCACTAATGGATCTCCTTGATGGATTGGATCTTGAATGCTTCAAGATGGATGAATGCTTTCTTGTTTTCTTCCTCCTTATTTCTTGCTTGATGATTTCTTGATTTTTCTTGCTTGAGACCTAGATGTCTTGATCATGAAAATTGGATGTACTTGATTGAGAGATGGAGAAAATGAGAGAGGAAGGCTTCCTTTTATAGTGATCTAGGGAACAAACTTCTAGAGAGGCTGACATTGGAGAATTAAATCCTAATTAACCTTAACCCCTAGAAATGGACCTAGATTAAATACAATTTAAGAGTTTACCATTTTGATATTTGAAACAGCTGACCTGGAAGTGGGAAAATAAAACTTTTCAAAGCCCAATATCCCAAAATCTCCAGAACTTGAAAATTGGACCTAGGGTTAGGGTTGAGGTCAATTCTGCCCTAGGTTAGGGTCGAGGTCATCCTTGAACTAGGAGGTTGACCTTGACCTTGAGGTCTCAAATCTCAAATTCTCAGGACCAAGTGCCAGAAAAAAGGATGGAAATGGGTGGAGAGAGAAGAGGAACAAGGGGAAAAAGACAGATCCATACAAAGACCAATTCAAGGTTCTTAAAACAACCCCAAACCACTTACTTAGAGGGATAAAAATTATTATCATGGAAGTGCTTCCATTTTAGGATGATATAGTTAGCTATAATAACATACCATGAAGCATTGCAGATTAGGTGACGTTTCTCATTCTAGGTGTAAGTATCTGGAACAATCTGATCACAAAGGTAGGAATAGATATGATGGTAGAGAGATGAATCATATCCAATGATGAAATATATCATCCCAGATTCAGGGTTGTCATAGGCTAGGTAGTGTAACGTGTCCACTAGGAATTCATGTCAAAAGTCATTCTCTAGTATCTGTAACATGGAAGTAAGAGTAGCCATGGCATCAACCACTTTGTTATCTGCTCTTGGAATTTGTTGGAAGGTGATATGAGCAATGTACTTTCTTAAATCATCGACCATCCATTTGTAAGGACCTAGTTTATCATCTTTCATTTGATAGATGTCATTGACTTTATTGATGACCAACTGTGAGTCTCTAAAGACTTTGAGTTCATCCACTCGCCATTCAATAGCTATCTTCATGTCATTGATTAGGGCATTGTACTTAGTGATGTTGTTTGTACAAGGAAACAACATCTTGTATGCCTTGAATAAAGAGTACCTTTGTGGAGTGATGAACAATATTCTGGCACCTGACCCCTGTTGGGTGAATTATCCATCAAAGAACATAGTCTATGTCTAATGTGTGAGAAGCACTATGGACTCATCTAGAAACTCAATGTTCAATAGTTGGTGATTGGTGAGAGGTGCCCCTGACAACCAATCTACAATCTCTTTCTCTTTGATGGCCTTCCTCTCTACATACTTAATGTCAAATTCATCGAGAATCATGACCCATTTTTCCAATCTACCTATGAGGGCAGCTTTGCTGAGTAAATACTTTAGAGGATCAATCTTCGTATTGAGTCTTGTAGTGTGAGTGAGCATGTAGTGCCTTAGTTTCTATGAAGAAAACACCACTACTAAGAAAGCTTTCTCTATGACGCAGTAATTTTCTTCATATGAGACTAGAGTTCTACTAATGTAATAAATAACTCTTTCTTTGTTATTCTTATCTTCTTGAGCTAGTAAAACACCTAGTGACATGTCTATAGCAGATATGTAGAGAATGAGTGACTTCCCAAGAATAGGAGGCATTAGTATGGGTGGATTAGCAAGATACTACTTGATTTGTGTGAGTCCTTTGTCACATTCTTCTATCCATTCGTAAGTCACACCTTTATGTAAAGTCTTGGTGAATGGTTGTGACTTGTCAACCAATTGTGCAATGAAGCACCAAATGGATTGTAGTCTACTCTGAAGTCCTCTCATCTAACTAATGTTATTTGGTGGAGGCATTTCGATGATGGCTTGAACTTTTTCAGGATCTACTTCTATGCCTTTTGCCGATATGATGTAACCTAGTAGCTTGCCAGATGTATACCCGAATGCACACTTCTTCAGATTGAGTCTAAGACTGAATTGTTCCATATGATCCAGTATGGGACCTAGATCTACCAGATGTTCCTTTTGATGCATACTCTTAGCTAAAGTTTCATCCATGTAGTCTTCCATCATTTTGTGCATCATTTCATGAAAGATAGTGGTAACGGCTCTTTGATATGTGGCTCTGGCATTTTTAAGTCCGAAGGGCATGACATTCCAATACAAAGTTAGCCAAGCACATGTGAAGGCAATCTTCTCTTGGTCTTTTGGTGTGATTTTGATCTGGTTGTAGCTAGAGAAACCATCCATCAATGAGTACATTTCATAGCTAGCTACCATATCCACAATCATGTCAATGTTGGGTAATGGGAAATCATCCTTGGAACAAGCTTTGTTCAAATCTCATAAATCTATGCAAAATTTGATAGATTTGTCATGTTTAGTAACTGGAACAATATTGGAGATCCATTATGCATAGTCAATTGATCTGATGAAGCTAGCTTTAAGAATTTTTTCTAGTTCAGCTTTGACTAATAGTGCCACATGCAGGTGCATCTTACGAAGCTTTTGTTTAACAGGCTTGACACCTAGTGCAATAGATAGGTGATACATGATTAGATTAGGATCCAAACTAGGCATATCAGAATAGGCCCATGCAAATTTTATTTTCTTGCTTTGAAAGAAACTGGTGAGCTCCTCTTTCTCTTCTTTAGATAAGGACTGTGCCAAATGAATAATCTGAGGTGCAGCCTCTATGCCCAAGTTCATAGGTTGAGTTTTCTCAATCAGTACTGAAGATCTTTCCTAAAAATGACTTGGAAGTATATCAAGTATCCCATGCTTGGGTGCCCCAGAAAGGTTTTCACCCTCAGATACATCTTTTATTTTTACTTTTTTCAGCTTTGATACTGCCACAATGTGGTTTTCACCATTAGAGCACCTATTCTTTTTTCTTCTTTTAATTGTATAACTGAGATACTTGATATCAGCCTCAGTCATGTTGACATTATCTTCACTGGTGGACATTATTGGTTCGACAATGTTAAGGTAACAAGAAAGAGTGTAATCATTCTAGAATGTAAGGACTTCATTGGATGGAGAGGAAGGGTTCCAATTTATCAACTTGGGATGGTGGAGTGAAAGGGAAGTGATTGGTTCAAGTGTGTTCATGGTATAGTCATCAAAAGCATGGACAAGCAAGTCAAGACCTAAAGTGATCTCATCCAAAGGTGTGTTCGAATCCCTTTGAGGCCTCACATAAAAATTAGAGGGTATGTTAACATCAGTGGAATCACACTTGGGTGTCCTAACACTAGACCCTTCACCTACTTCGAGAAGGTTTTCAAATGTGTGCACCGTGTCTACATCTTTCTTAGAAGTTGGTACGAATAGAGAATCAAACTCATACTAATGTGAGTCCATGATACTTGATATAGGAACCCCATTGATACTTGTTGTACCATCTGACTCATTCTCATCTCTTGTAGCGTTGATGGCTTGTTCCTGTTTGAACCATTTTTGGAAAGGTGATGGCATGTACACTTCTCATTGATAGTTAGGGTGAGCCATTTGCATTTTCCTTAACTTTTCATTTGTTAATGGAGTAACCGAGGCGGTGTCATCAAAATCACTATCCGTTTCAAGGTGTCTGACACACTGTACCAAATCATCCAGCTCTGTGAAGAGCGCAGCAAGATCTAGAGGAATGGGATAAGGAAAGGTATCCTCATCTGAACTAACCTCTAAGTGTTTAGTGTCTCTAGATGATGGCTGGCATTCTCATTTTGGTACAAATTTATTGATCCCTAAATGGAACAGGATCTTTTTGAATCCTAGACCAGTAGTGTCTTTTGTTTAGTGGCCTATGGCTTCAATTGGTTCAAGCAATCCATTATTATTCACCCCTATAGGGCCACTCCCTTTAAAACCAAAGTGTTTCATGAGATTGAAGCCTTCGTTGTATGGTTCCTAGTCTATATCATGAGTTGGGGTGGCTTGTTCAGATGTGTCTTTCCCTTTATAAATCCAAGAAATAATGGCTCTATTTTCATCCTCATCTTCTAATGGTGTTGTGGCATGTAAAAAAGTTCCATCATAGACTACTTGAGAGGACATGACAGAAGGTTTCTTTTTCTCAGAGGGTCTCCTGTAGGACTGTGGAGATAGAGGTAGAGCTATCAGCTATAATACAGGCTCCATCTGATACTCCCACATGCCATAATCTTTGAGTTTTAGAGTCTTTTCCATTTCTTTCAGTTTGGAATCAAAACATTTAGTAGACTCTCTATTTGTAGGGACAAACGTGTCAGTAGATTGTGTGAGCATGTTGCAAGAACATCTAGTGTTAGCAGGTACAGTCACTTTTGCTCCGTGAAACAAGAACTTTATGCACTAATGGTATGTTGAAGGAATCACTTGTATCTCATGGATCCATGGTCTTCCCAATAGTATATTGTATGCAAGAGGAATATGCAGAACCTGGTATATAACATCTCTCTCAATAGGATGAACTCGGATGGGCAACACCACTAAACCTTTGGATTTTCATTCCACTTCATCATATGCCTTAATGGTGATATTTTTGCAAGAATCTATGCAATCTTCATCATAGCCTAGTTGGGTGAGTAGCTTAGAAGATTAGATCTTGAGATTGACACCATTATCAATGAGAACACGATGGACATGCTTTTGGCCAATCATGACTTCAATATGTAGAGGGGTATTGTGCGGATGGCACAGTGAATGATCATCTTCCTTAGAGAAAGATAGATAGTGGAGTGAGGTCAGGTGACCCACCATGGATTGAAACTAATCAATATCGAGATCTTTAGGGACATTTGCCTCAGCAAGGGCTTTATGAAGAATATGCCTATGCGCAGGTGAGATCTTCAATAGCTCAAAGATAGTGATCTGAGCGTTGGTACATTGTAATTGGTCTAGGATGCTATAATTGACATTGCTAGGCACAAGGACCAATTTTTGAACTCTTCTTGGTAGGGCCAACAACAACTATATCTATAGGTTGTTTCAGTGCAAGTATAGAAGGCTCAGGGCCTTTGAGAATGAGCTTTGCATGAGATCGAGTGACAACATTCCCACAAATCGAAGACTATTCTAGTTCGGAAGATTGAGACATAGGGCCTCGTAGGAAAAATGGAGTCTTGGGTCTAGGAGCACCCTCACTCCCCTTGATCATGATCACATCATAGTATTCAAAAAGTTCAACTATATTATTAACATTGTTATTAGTATTATACGTATAGTTGACCTTGTTGTTGGCATTCTTAGTCTTGGAAGATTCACCCTTCTCATGAGGAGGAAAGGGGTCTTTGAATGCTTGGTGATCCAAGTTCTTTTTATGACCACTCACAAAAACATCACCATTATCGATAAGATCTTGGATTTTATGTCAAATTTGAATATAGGTAGAAGTCTTATGACCCTTGTTTTGATGGTAATCATAGTATGCAGGCTCATTCCACTAGGCAGGTCATGGTTGTGGATCATAGGGACACAAGTTATCTGGAGGTGTGAGTATTTGGTTTTGCAAGAGAGTCTTCTAAACCACGTCAAGAGGTCCCCCTAGGGAAGTGAACTCACATTTGGGTCGAGGTGCCCAAGGTTTATTTCTAGAAAACCTAGAAGGTTGTTGAGTATCTGCCATAACCTTTTTAGTGGCTTTGGCTACCTGCATACTAGAGGTAAGATTGAAAATAGCCTTTGGAGGCTTTGGAGTCACTTTGTCAACAACTCCATCATTCACAACATCTCATTTTTTATTGACAATTTTAGTTTTGTCTTTGCTTGAGGAGGACCCTTGCTTGTTGTCTTTGTGTAGGGTCAGCTCTCCTTTCTTGACCATAAATGTCTCTATTCTAATAGCTTGCTTAATCATATCATCAAAGGACCTTGCAACTATACTTGGTACCTAAAATCAGGAAGAAGATTATCTAAAAAGATATCAATTTTCTCAGATTCTGGTATTTTGTGAGAATATTTGGTGTAAAGTTGTCTATTGGATCTTTTCCTTGCAGGACCAAACTTGAATCAAATAGGTGGGCTTGAATCACAGGTTAGGTACTCAAGTTTGACAAGAAAATAGTCCAATTGATGAGGACCGAGGGCATCCTCCTTATTCTTTGAGCTCCACATCACTCAGGTGGGTATTGCCTCATCTGCACACTCATGATATCCTTTTGGTGAACAAAAGGCCTGCAGATAGATTAGTGTGGAATAGTCTTCAAACCCCTTCAGGTAACTTGTACCCCAATGAAGCCAATCCTTATGTAGTAGCCCTACTTGCATAGAATGAGTCTAAAGACTAGAGAGAAACTCCTACTACTACTACCAACATGAAAGAGAAAGGTAATTTATTTAATGTTGGGTTGAAAGGACCCCTGAGATACCCTAAGTCTCTCATAGACCAGTGCCTTATCCAATGGGCAGCAGAGTCAAATACATCGCTGCAACAGAGAGCTATGAAACAAGAAAACAATACATTCTAATATGTTGATGCCTTACACCAAACATACACCATCAACCAGATCATACCTTAACCATCCACATGTGTTTCCAACTATGCCATCACCCATTCAAAGGATTTTAACCCTCCCCTTAGAAGAGACCTATAAACAAGCAATGCATTAACCAGCATCCACCGGAAGAAAAGCATGAGACACCCTTGATACCTCAGCTCATACACACCTGAAAACTAGTCCTAGACCTAGTTGCTTATGAAAAAAAAACTCTATTGCAGACACATAGGAAATGAAAATAGAAAGGCTGAAACACCCTTGATGCTTCAATCAATAAGTCTAAAACTCAAATGGAGATAATTTGATAACAGTAGAAATATATTGAATCTCATGCATAAACCAGCTATTACAATATGTATTATATTCTCTAAACCAACAAGGGAAAGAAGAACATCCTATATGCAGAGAAGAAGGACAAAATATCCATAGGAAAAGGACCCTTCACTTGGAACCAATTCTCTTCAAAAAATTTGCAAACGAAGAAACCCCAACTAAGTCAAAATTTTGACAATTTATACCACTAGCTACCTTGGAAACCCAAAAGAGGTTGCAACAAGCTAGAGATAGCTAGGGCTAGGGTTTTCACCCACCACACCAATCAAAATTACATCACAATTTACTACAAGGGTAGGAAACCAAGCAATCCAAAGAGAGAAGATCTCATACAAATTTTGTAATTACGAGCATCATTGAGATCAGGATACAAAACTAAGGGATTGCTATGAAAACTAGTCAAATCAACCACCTGCAAACACACCTCGAGCAACAAAATAGTCCTTCACCAGGTACAAAACCATCATGTAGTCGACCATAGGAACCCTGGATCACATCACAACAACCATCTCCACCAAACCAGTTGAAAACTATTGTGAAAGCCATAAATCTTGGTACTTTCTATCGCAAAAACACTCTGCAAGTTTAAATCTTGGTAGCAATAGCTAGTCGGCAAATTTTAAAATGCCACCGTAGATCTCTTCCTCTTCCTAGAAAATCAAGCGGCCTATATTTAATCCACAAAAGTCACAGGCCCCTTTGAAAAGTCTTCGGCCACCTCACCAGCAAGCAGCCAATCAAAACTAAACATCTCGGCAATATAGGCACCGCGGACCCACCTTTAACTCTACAACCGTGATGTCCAAATAGTTGTCCCATGATCACATAGCTAGGAAAAGGGCTATGTGAACATGCAACAAGCCTCCATGTTAGCACCATGTCACCACTCCCCACTGACGTGGCACCCTTGTCGCATGATCGCAAGGCTGAAAGATGGCCCTTGCGATCACGTGACAAGGCCACAAGACTGCCACCTTGTCACTCGCTGGCTAATCAGGAATGCCCACGTCACCAAAAACACTAGCCCCACTTTATTTGGCAAACTAGTGACAGAAGAACTTTCACCAATTCATGAAACACTCTCCACCATCACTAAAAAACTTAGCGATCACGTGACCACTGTTCGCTGAATCCTTAAACAAATTTGGGCACTGCCAAATCCTCTCACGAATGAGCGATCTCAGGAAAAATTTATCGGGCCACTAGACACTTTTATCACAATCACCAAAGACATCGAGAAATCACCTAGGCCTAGGAATAGGTGTCAAATGGTCGCATGATTGCATGTCAAAAAACTCTGACATGTGACCACGTGAGAGCCAACCATAGGATGCCACATAGCTACCAACGGGACCACTGCCTTCCCACCAATGGGCCCCACATGCAAGGAAGAAAACTTGTTGCATGATCGCAAGCCACAAAACTAGCCCTTGCAATCATGCGACAAGGCCATATGACCACCAAGCATCTGGAGATCATGAAACTAAAGAGAAATAGACCACCCGCTAGGTCACTGAAGGTTAGGCACCTAACTGCCAGAAACAAGAGACCTAGCGACGACTGCCAGTCACAGAATCTTGGATTACCCTAACCTCAAGACATGTTGAAAACCCTTTCCACATCACCACTCAGCTACCAATCAGAACTAAACATGTCACCACCTCCTTGACAACACCTAGAGTAACCAGTCGCATGGTCACATGTCAGAAAAATCTGACATGCGATCATGTGACAACCAATCATTTTGAAACCTTTGAAGACTAGGGCCCAACATCAAGTCAAACCTACATAGTTAGAGAATGCCAAAAAATAGGGCAGAAGTGTGAGGTCGAAAAAACATGGGTCTTCGGTGAAAGATCAAAAACATCCAAGGTTTTCAAAAACATTGTGGGTTTTCGACACTTAGGTAGATTCTGAAATTGTTTCCTGCAGACCTTAAAACTTGAATATCTCCCTAGGTTTTATGATTTAGGAGGTGCAATCAGAGTTGGAGCTTGGTAATATAATGAAGATCATAGGGTTGAGAGTGCACACCATGAAACATCATGGATTTTCATTGCACAATAAAACTGTGACTGCAGGCTGGGATAACTTTAAAATTTGTATGGAAGAGGCCATTTTCATAGGATTTTTGCTATGACTATAAAATGGCCCAACAGTGGCTCTATCTATGGATGCATGCCTCTTGTAGGCATGGAAAGAATCTAGATCTCTGGGAAAAGCAGACCACCTACTGGAAAAAATGGCACAGAGACCTCAAAAAACACAGGGAACACACAACAGAAAGGGAAATATTTACAGAATGTAAAATTTTTTAAAAAAAATTTTACTTGATGGCCCCAAGCCACCAAAAGAAAATCATAGACCCTCTTGAATCAAAGGTCTAATTTTCATCCACATATGTGACCCCAAGTCTAAAATTTTCTTGATCATCCTGCTACAAACATATGTGAATATTCTTGGGCTGAAAATTGAAACTGTGTTGGTCACTACCCATCTTCTTCTAGTCATGACTATTAGATCTAAATTCAAATTCCAAGAAGTAGGGAACATCATCTACTTCTTTTTTATGGTTGGAAATAGAACTTTTATCTAGTAATGCATCAAAAAATGGAACATATTGACTGTCATGCATTACCATAAAATTACCTAGCTGAAAAGGAATTGGATCCTTTGATTTGCCTTCCTGCATTGCCTCAGCCACTAAGAAAATTGGTTCCTCAATGATATTTTCATGAATTGGATCATGAACCAAGTGAAGATCTTCATCAAAATTTTGGTGAAGTGGGAAGAACTGATCTACATTATCATTTTCATCAAAATAAATTTTGTCCCAACTATTGAAAGCAAAATCTTCAACACTGTCACAATCAGTATCATACTTGGCAAAAGAAGGAAAAGGATATGAACAAGAAACTTGTTCATTACTGTAATCTTGATGATAGGACAACACACTATCATGTCCTTCTACCTCTCCTTTTTTAGATTCATTACATGAGGGGATCTCTGGTGAAAATGGATCATCACTATCACTTTGAACACTTACCTCATTATCGGTGTCAAAGGATACATCATAAGGGAGCTACAAATCAAAATCCAAAGCAGGGGCATACCTCTGAAAGTCTTCAGCCAAGAGTGCTGAAATCATTTTACTACTTAATGGACTTTGGGCTTTGTCTTCATCTTCTTCAGCTTCACCCCTATTGTAAACATCCTCCTTGTTAAAAATAAGGATTGAAAACTTTGGCATCAAATCACTATGTGCAAAAAGATCTATGCAGGAATCATCATCTGCATCATATTCAATGTTTTCCTTTTCACACAAAACATCATCAAACCGAGACAAGAAGAAAGAATTTTGGAATTGAAAAGAAGAAAAATATGTAGACAAATTGGAAATATTGTCAGCTTCAGATTCATCTTCATCACTCTCACATGTGTTGATCTCAACATCAGCTTCATAGTCAACACCTTCTGCACAATGAGATTCAACATCAGAAATATTGGTCTCCTCATGATCAACATGAAGAAAAGCCAATGCCCTCAACCTCTTGTCCTCCATTAACTGTGAGTTCTTAGCCTTTCTCTTTGCAATCTTCATCTCGAGAGTAGCAATTTCAATAAGCAGGTCTTCATATCTAGTATCATGGATGGTAGGATCAACATAGACACTAGTGTCTTGTATTTGATCTTCATACCCATCCATGCCTACTCCTTCATGAAAGTATTCAATGAATGTTTCTCTCAATACATCCCAAGAAGGGATTGAACATGAAGGAAAGGATACAAACCAATCCTTAACATCATTAGAAAATGTCAACACAAACAACCTCATAGTGACATCTTCATGTTCAATATCCATATCTCCAAAAAGATCCATGACATCTTCAACATGCTGGCTTACAAAAATAGATCCATCAGCCATGAATCTAGGCAAGTACTCCCCATCCTCAATAGACAACTCATTAGGGGCACCTTCAATGCCATCAAAATAAAAGGGATTATATTCCTCCATGAGAAACTGCCCACTACAACTCATCCCTTTACAATAGTGCTGGACACTTGACAGGGATACATTTTCAACAAGAGACTACTTGGAAGTTTTGTAGGAGAAACCTTATTGACTGGAAGGCTAAGCAAATCTAGAGCTCACCATGCAGCTCCATCAGGTTCATTTCTTTGTAGAGTCACCACCTCCTTGAAGAGGAAAATTTTTGTACTTGTTTTTGTCTTCTTCCAGCCAACCAAAACTCCACCAAGTAAACATGCACTGTTTATTAGAAGATGCACTGATCAAATAGAGAAATCAGAGCCGCCACTCAACACGTAGTGAGAAAATATCAGCAAATGCTTTGTTTTTATATCTAACTTTTTTCTAGACTCTCCCTAGTAGAGTCACCAATTTGTTGGATCTTTTCCTTGCAGGACCAAACTTGAATCAAATAGGTGGGCTTGAATCACAGGTTAGGTACTCAAGTTTGACAAGAAAACAATCCAATTAATGAGGACCAAGTCCATCCTCCTTATTCTTTGAGCTCCACATCCCTCAGGTGGGTATTGCCTCATCTACACACTCATGACATCCTTTTGGTGAACAAAAGGCTTGTAGACAAATTAGTGTGGAATAATCTTCAAACCCCTTCAAGTAACTTGTACCCCAATGAAGCCAATCCTTATGTAGTAGCCCTACTTGCATAGAATGAGTCTAAAGACTAGAGAGAAACTCCTACTACTACTACCAACATGAAAGGGAAAGGTAATTGATTTAATGTTGGGTTGAAAGGACCCCTGAGATACCCTAAGTCTCTCATAGACTAGTGCCTTATCCAATGGGTAGCAGAGTCAAATACATCACTACAACAGAGAGCTATGAAACAAGAAAATAATACATTCTAATATGTTGATGCCTTACACCAAACATACACCATCAACCAGATCATACCTTAACCATCCACCTATGTTTCCAACTGTTCCATCACCCATTCAAAGGATTTTAATCCTCCCCTTAGAAGAGACCTATAAACAAGCAATGCATTAACTAGCATCCACCAGAAGACAAGCATGAGACACCCTTGATACCTTAGCTCATACACACCTGAAAACTAGTCCTAGACCTAGTTGCTTCTATGAAAACAACTCTATTGCAGACACATAGGAAATGCAAATAGAAAGGCTGAAACACCCTTGATGCTTCAATCAATAAGTCTAAAACTCAAATGGAGACAATCTGATAACAATAGAAATATATTGAATCTCATGCATAAACTAGCTATTACAATATGTATTATATTCTCTGAACCAACAAGAGAAGGAAGAACATACTATATGCACAGAAGAAGGAGAAAATATCCATAGGAAAAGGACCCTTCACTTTGAACCAATTCTCCTCAAAAAATTTGCAGAAGAGGGAACCCCGACTAAGTCAAAATTTTGATAATTTATACCACTAGCTACCTTGGAAACCCAAAACAGGTTGCAACAAGCTAGAGACAGCTAGGGCTAGGGTTTTCACCCACCACACCAATAAAAATTACATCACAATTTACTGCAAGGGTAGGAAACCAAGCAATCCAGAGAGAGATCTCAAACAAATTCTGCAATTACGAGCATCATTGAGATCAGGACAGAAAACTAGGGGATTGCTATGAAAACTAGTCAAATCAGCCACTTGCAAACACACCTCAAGCAACAAAATAATCCTTCACCAGGTACAAAACCATCATGTAGTCAACCATAGGAACCCTAGATCACATTGTAATAACCATCTCCACCAAACCAGTTGAAAATTATTGGGAAAGCCATAAATCATGGTACTTTCTATCACAAAAATGCTCTGCAAGTTTAAATCCTCGTAGTAATGGCTAGTCAGCAAATTTTAAAATGCCACCATAGATCTCTTCCTCTTCTTGGAAAATCAAGTGGCTTACATTTAATCCACAATAGTTGCGGGCCCTTTTGAAAAGTCTTCGGCCACCTCACCAGCAAGAAGCCAATCAAAACCAAACATCTCGGCAATATGGGCACCACGGACCCACCTTTAACTCCACAACTGTGATGTCCAAACAGTTGTCACATGATCGCATGGCCAGGAAAAGGGGTATTCAAACATGCAACAAGCCTCCACGTCAGCACCATGTCACCACTCCCCACTGACATGGTACCCTTTTCGCATGATCGCAAGGCTGAAAGATGGCCCTTGCGATGATGCTACTAGGCCACAAGACTGCCACCTTGTCACCCGCCGGCCAATCGGGAATGCCCACGTCACCAAAAACACTAGCCCCACTTTATCTGGTGAACTGGAAACTGAAGAACTTCTGCTAGTTCATGAAACACTCTCCACCATCACTAAAAAACTTAGCGATCACGTGACCACTATTTGTTGAATCATCAAACAAATTGGGGCATCACCAAATCCTCTCGCAAATGAGTGATCTCAAGAAAAATTTATCGCACTGCTAGACACTTTTATCACAACCGCCAAAGACACTGAGAAATCACCTGGGCCTAGGAATAGGTGTCAACCAATTGCATGATCGCATGTCAGAAAACTCTGACATGCGGCCACGCGATAACCAACCACAAGATGCCACATAACTGCCAATGGGACCACTGCCTTCCCACCAATGGGCCCCACGCACAAGGAAGGAAACTTGTCGCATGATCGCAAGCCATGAAACTAGCCCTTGCAATCATGCAACAAGGCCATATGACCGCCAAGCATCTGAAGATCATGAGACTAAACAAAAAAAAATCACCCGCCAGGTCGCTAAAGGTTAGGCACCTAACTGCCAGAAACAAGAGACCTAGCGATGACTGCCAGTCCTAGAATCTTAGAATACCCTAACCTCGAGACATGCTAAAAACCCTTTCCACATCACCACTAGGCTACCAATCAAAACTAAATAGGTCACCACCTCCCTGAAAGCACCTGGAGTAACCAGTCGCATGGTCGCATGTCAGAAAAATCTGACATGTGATCATGCGACAACCAATCATTTTGAAACCTTTGAAGACTAGGGCCCACCATCAAGTCAAACCTACATAGTTAGAGAATGCCAACAAATAGGGCAGAAGTGTGAGGTCAAAAACACACAGGGTTTTTGGTGAAAGATTGAAAACATCCAGGGTTTTCAAAAACATTGTGGGTTTTCGACACTTAGGCAGATTCTGAAATTATTTCTTGTAGACCTTAAAACTTGAATATCTCCCTGGGTTTTATGATTTAGGAGGTGCGATCAAAGCTAGAGCTTGGTAATATAATGAAGATCATAGGGCTGAGAGTGCACACCATGAAATATCATAGATTTTCATCGCACAATAAAAATATGACTGCAGGCCGGGATAACTTCAAAATTTGTAGGGAAGAGGCCATTTTCATAGGATTTTTGCTATGACTGGAAAATGGCCAAACATTGTCTCCATCACTGGAGAAATGTTAGGAAAGGTTCCCTAGATCATTGTTTTAGATTGCAAAGATCACGGATATTAACCGGATGCTAGATGTTATGTGAACAGTGTTGGAGGAATAGATTGGCAATCTCATCAAAAGACTTGATGCCAGTAGGAAGTCAAGAGAACCACTCCATGGAAGATCCACCCAAACTACATGGGAAGAGATGCATGAGATAAGTCTGGTCATGTATAAACTCCATGGATAGAGCACCAAACTCCCTCAAGTGATCTTGAGGATTAGAGCTACCCAAATATTTGTCATATTTGGGAAGTTCTACGCCCTTTGGAAAAGGTGGCATGCTAAGACTCTTGTCAAATAGGAATGGATAGATGCTCTAGTCCAATGTGAGTTGGTTTGTTGGTTTGTCCTTAGTTTTCATGAGTTGTCCAATTTGGTCTTGCATGTCTTGAACTATTTTTTGTAGTTTAGTGGCCTCTGTTTCCTCTTCTTTAACCACAAGATCTTCAACCTTATAGTTTGGAGGTAGCTTGGCCCCTTGTTTGGCTAGTTCAAGAAATTATTTCTCCTTCTCTTCTTTCATTAGGATTTCCATCATCTTATGGAGGCTTTTGTTAGCTCAGGTGGCATCAAAATCTTGCTGGATTATCTCTTCATCATCATTTCCCAAGATTTCAAAGATGTTTGGGGATTGGAATTTATCTCTGTCGTTGTGAGCTTGAGATTGAGCCCCTTCATTTTGAGATTGATCATATCCCCTACTATGTTCACCCTTCTGGTATTGGTCATCCATGGTGTGGATATGAATAGACTTGGTGCAAGGGTGTGTAGTATGTTGAGAGCTTGCTGCTATGGGAACCTTTGTTGCCTCAAAAGGATCAATTTCAGAAGGTGACTCCTCAGAGCTTTGGTGTTCTTGAAACAAGGGATTTCTAACCTAACTAAAGTTCATAGTAAAATTACATTGGACACGATGTCGAATAATAGGTGAAGGAGAGAAAGGTGATGACCTCTTCCTCAGTTCTGAGGTCTACCTCTACCCTATTTGGTGAGACATGGAGGGAATACATTGCCACTTCAAGTCGCAATAGTCATAGACTAGGATTACGTAATGAGAGAGAATGAGGACTATTCTTGGAACTCTATCTCTGGAGAAGCAGAGAGTGATAAAAGAGAAACACACCTAGTGTGAGTCATCGAGAGTACTGTAAGAAAAGCTGAGAGATGACTATCATGTTGCAAGGTACAAGAGCACAGTAGAATCGACAGATAAAAGAGAGACAAGATGAGTTCAAGTAGTCATCACATGATTCTCATCTTGAGACATCCGGTTTTAGACTGGTACAAGCAAGAAAATAGATAGGTGAACCCTAAACAAGAATCAAATTGGGAAGAAAGTTGACCAACAGACAGTAAATTTCTTGCTATTTTGACTAACAGGGAACAGTCTCATGTGAGGAAGTATAGTCCCGCATGAGGAATTGCCAGGCTATATTTGAAGATATGTTGTCTTGTGTGAAAAAGTGTAGGAACGGGCTAAAAACTAACAGACAGGGTTTATGACAGTCTAGTATGAAACTTTGCACGAGATTGTGCTCTGAAGCATAGGAGAAAGCACTGGATCAGATAGTTTTGGATCATTTTTCAAGATAGGAACATATTTCAAGACACAATGTGGGTTGTTCTCTGATAGAATACTTAGTGTACAGACTAATTTAGGACATTTTAGATAAAAAACTCATTTTTTTAAGGTTTCAATCAACCGTTTAATCAAGCAAAAAGTTTGGGACCAACAAGCACATGTGAAATAGTCAATAGTCAAAAATAATTCTACCAAGGACAAAGCAACTCAAAAGAATCATGGGAGTCTTTGACAAATTTTTTATCATGCTGGACAGTTTGAAAACTCAAAACAAACACTCAGTTATCCCTATAAATAAAATGGTAGAGAAGATAAAATTCGTGCCTCACAGCTTATGCGCACGCATTCACCTCACACAGTCATGTCACCCCCTAGAGGGTGCCCATGTTTTTGGTGTTTTCAAGGACTCAATAATTTATGTTCAAAGGTTACCCTTGAAATAGGGGCCAATGTCATATACCACCTTCAAACATTTAGGTGCATGCCTATGGTGAGACTCTACGGGAGAGATTCTTTCCCCTCCCTACGCAAAGATTATGTCTCCTTTCGGAGGTAAATCAGGTAGGAAACTAACTAAGAGAGTTTTTAATAGGCTTCCATTCACACTAACCTTTGGTTCCCCCAATACAGGGTTGGGGCCTCATAGCCACACTGACACCTGAAACTGTACACCCTCGCAAGCAGGGCTAGGAGCGGTGCCACTCAGTACAACAGATAGAGCTTTCTCAAGATGATAGTCATGGATCAAGAGAAAGAAGTTAACATGGCTTTGGAGTCTTTAGACTCAACAAAGCTACTTTATTATAGTGATGTGCAATCACTAGAAAAAGGTGTGTACTCACTTGGGTCATTCTTGGAGGTTCAACTTTCGACAGGCCCTCTAAAGGTGACACGGACTTGGCTCAGTTTCAAGGGTCAGATTTTTTGATTCTCTCAAAGAGAGAAGAGCATAATCCTCTACCTCTTCACCTTATCCAAACACACCAGACATGTCTATCACTGAGCTAACTCCTCTTCAACCAATCCAAAATCTTTTGGGTTTCTGGACCTCTCAATGAGAGAAGAGCATAATCCCCTGACTAATGAACATGCTAAAGATTCGTTACCTTTCCTTGCTTCCCCAAGTATCTATAATGCTAGAAAAATTTGGGTCTTGAGTTCATCCATGGGAATCACTTCCATGTAATGAAGAGCCTATTACCCTATCATGTTATCAAGACCCTTAAGAAATCTTCACAAGGCCCTACTTAAACTATGTGAAGAAAGTCGTAAATAGACAGAATGTTTGGTCTGTTAGAAAGTAAAGATCCCCAAGATAACTGAGAGGGGGGAGGGGGGGTGAATCAGTTATCTGATAATTTAACCATTCAACTACTTTAAACAATATAATTAATGTACTATTTAACCATAGAAAGATAACCATACACAATTGCACAATAACACAAGATAT
This sequence comes from Chamaecyparis obtusa, assembly GCA_027943335.1. Lineage (NCBI taxonomy): Eukaryota > Viridiplantae > Streptophyta > Pinopsida > Cupressales > Cupressaceae > Chamaecyparis > Chamaecyparis obtusa. The sequence goes on along the minus strand of BSBK01002161.1, from coordinate 1,067,633 downwards.
GTTGACTAGGGAACCTCTTGAAAAGAGTAAACCCCGGTGGGAATGATGCCCACAAAATGATGCACTAATATGAAAGTTCCTTGTTAGAGGATGGACCCTATTAGGAGTCTTATGAAATACATTTAGTACATATAAATCCCTATTAGGAGATTTTAAATCCCTGTTAAAAGATTCTAACCCGGTTAAGAGTTTATGGAAGACAGAAGGACCCACTGCCCAAACAGCTTCAAGGCAAGATCTCTGAACCCACTGTCCAAAAGATCTTAGAATTATTCAACAAAATAATATGAAATATATTACCTCCTTCACACTATGCCAAAACCATACTCTCTGCTACACAAGATCACAATTCCAGATCTCTGTACTCACAAGTCTTCCTTCATCACTGAATTAGCTCTTTTCTTCACTTCATGCATATATTCACATCTCAACCTTCACAATTACATATTGCAACAAGGAAAATATTCCTTCTTATATACCAAACTCAAATAATTACAAATGAGTCGGTCCTCAGTTACAAAATAATAATTTCTACACGCTACACACAAAATTCACATAAAACTGTCAGCTTCCAGATACTGTAACTTTCTCCAAACATATCTTCAAAGTTTTCACTATGAACCATGTCATCATTAATGAGTCTCCAAAATCCCTTTAACTACACAAAATTAGATTCCATCCTAGCTAAGAGATATCCTCTGATTTTAGAAAATCACTTCACAGAAACACTGTGTAAACACTGCTTTCACCAAAATGCTCATAACTCTCATGAATGAATGAATTTATTTTTGTGATGTTAACCATAGGTTAATAACACACCAAAGAACATACCATCAATTGTGCAAAAGCCAATCTACAATAAAACATGTGCGCAAAACAAAATTGTACGTCCTTTCCTGCTGATATCCAGAATATCATTGTGTTGACATCAATGACAATCCAAGTCATGAATGCAACAACAACTACTACAGAATGACTGCCAAAGTACTTTTCATTCATTCCTAACAATAGCCCCCATCGGCATTGATGGAAACATAGATGAAAAACATCCAATGTTCCAAAAATCCAATACTGCAAAATATCAAATTAAATCTTGCTTCATTTTCCTATTCAGCTCTCTCATACAATCCACAATGTTTTTCATGTATATCTCTCCCCCATTGACATCAATGATAGAAATTCCATCACTAAGTCAACAACAACTTAATGTCAAAAGACACTTTTCAGAAAAATACAATAACAAGAGTCCTCATGACTCAGCTCATAAACTCCCCCAAAGAGGAAGTTCCAACATCCAATCTAGAAGAAAGATAGGGCTCATATACCACTGGATGGATGCAATCATCTACATCAATTCTCAAAAATAGGTTGGGGCATAACCCCAATCATACCTCTCAGATACAAAAATGTATCCTTAGGTAAAGTTTTTGTAAATATATCTGCTATCTATTCCTTTGTGCTTATGTACTCCAATCTTACTTCTTTTTCTGCAACTTTCTCTCTTACAACATGATACTTGATCTCAATATGTTTAGTCTTAGAATGTAAAATAGGATTTTTTGACATACTCACTGTACTGGTGTTATCACAATGTATAACAATAGGCTCATTAAACTTTATTCCAATATCCTTCAATATTTACTTCATCCAAATAATCTGATTACAATTGTTTGCTGCTGCAACATATTCTACTTTTGTTGTACTTTATGAAGTACAATTTTGCTTCTTACTTAACCAAGAGACTAATTTTCCTCCAAGAAAAAAGGCTCCACTACTGGTTCTTTTCTTGTCATCAACGCTGCCTCCCCAATCTGCATCAATATAGGCACATAAAGTAAAATCATCAGAATTCTCATACCAAAACCCATAATCCATTGTTCCTTTCAGATATCTCAGTATCCTTTTTACTACTACATAATGTGATTCTCTAGGTTATGCTTGAAATCTTGCTACAATCCCAATTGAATATGCTATATCAGGTCTTGTATGTGTCAAGCACTGCAATCCTCCAATCATAGATCTGTATTTTTTCTACTCAACTGCTGGTGTCTCATCTTTGCTAGATAACTTATGTCCAGTTACCATAGGTGTTCCAATAGGTTTAGAATCTTCCATTCCAAATCTTTTCAATAAGTCATTCAAATACTTAGTCTGACTTACAAATATACCTTCCTTGCTTTGTGTTATTTGTAGTCCCAAAAAATATTTCATTTCTCCAATCATGCTCATATAAAAAATAGTCTTCATTTCATCTGCAAATTTGTCACTAGCTTCATATTCTCCTCCAAAAATAATATCATCAACAAATATAACTATAACCAACAAACCATTCTCAATTTCTTTTGTGTATAAGTTACTATCTGTTGTTCCTTTTATAAATCCCAATTTCAATAAATACATATCCAATCTTGCATACCAGGTTCTAGGTGCTTGTTTTAATCCATATAAAGCTTTCTTTAACTTACATACCATATCTCCTTCTTGTGTCAAAGGAAAACCTTCAGGCTACTCAATGTAGACTTCTTCTTCCAATTCACCATTCAAAAATGCTGACTTCACATCCATCTAATACACTTTGAATTTCTTGTAAGCTGCATATGCTAGAAACATTCTCACTGCTTCAAGTCTGGCCACAGGTGCAAAAGTTTCTTCACAGTCAATTCCTTCTTGTTGTGAATATCCTTTACATACCAATCTTGCTTTGTTTCTTATCACTTCTCCTTGTTCATTCATCTTGTTTCTGAATACCCACTTTGTTCCAATCACATTCTTTTCTTTAGGTCTAGGGATGAATTCCCATGTCTTGTTTTTTTCAATCTGCTCCAGTTTTCCTTCCATAGCATTAATCCAATGTTCATATTCACAAGCTTCATTAGTAGTCTTAGGTTCAATTTGAGAAATCAAACATAAATGTACTTTATTTCGAGTCAAAACTCCTTTGTCTAAACTTCCAATAACTTGCTCAATAGGGTGATGTCTTGAAATATACCTGTTAGGTGTCATAGTTACTGATCTTGTTCCAACTGTAGATTCTTCTCTATTTTCTTCTCTATTTTCTTTAGTATGACTTTCATTCAGCAAATCACTGTTAGTTTTAAAAAATAATTCTGCATTTTCAATGTTAGGCTGAGGTTGTGCTTCTCCATCAGATTCATAATCAAGCATTCTTTCCTGAATTTTAAACTTCTCATCAACTTTTACATTTGCACTTTCAACAATAGTCTTAGTTCTTTTGTTATAACATCTATATGCTTTTCTTTTTAAAGAATATCCAAGAAATATTCCTTCATCACTTCTAGGATCAAACTTTCCTATATCATCATCTCTCTTAATATAACATTTACTTCCAAAAATTCTAAAATACTTAACTGAGGGTGCATGTCCAAACCATAATTCATAAGGTGTCTTGTTTGTATCTACTCTGATTTGTACTCCGTTCATAGTGTATATTGTTGTGTTCACTGCTTCTCTCCAAAAATTCTTAGCCAAATCATTTTCAAACAACATAGCTCTTGTTGCTTCAGTTATTGACCTATTCCTTTTTTTTGCAATACCATTTTGTTCTGGTGTTCTAGGGGCTAAAATTTTTCTCTTAATACCATTCATTTCACAAAAAGTATTAAACTCTCTAGATGTAAATTCACCACCTCTATCAGATCTTAGACACTTAATCTTCATTCTAGATTCATTCTCAATTTTTCTTTTCATGATCTTAAATTTATCAAATGCTTCAGATTTTTCTTCCAAAAATGCAATCAACATCATCCTTGTAAAATCATCAACAAGAATCATAAAATACCTTTCTCCATAGAATCCTCTAGTCCTACTAGGACCACTCAAGTCTGTATGAACAATCTCCAGCTTCTCTGTCGATGTGAACTTCTTGCTGGGAAATGAACTCCTTTTCTAATTTTCCATCATACATTCTTTGCAAATCATGTTAGTAGGTTTCATAATTCTAGGTAAATCTCTTACCGCAAGTGTAGTGCTCACCTTGACAATATTATCAAAGTTTATATGAAAAAACCTTTTATGCCATAACCAACTATCATCAATCTTAGTTATCAAACATGTCATCTTAGTAGGATTCAACTGAAATACATTACCTCTGGTTCTGGATCCTTTTCCAATCAGATTTCCATCTTTATCTTTTATCACACAAGTTTTCTCAGCAAACCAAACTTGATAACCCTTATCAACCAATTGTCCAACACTTAGTAGATTATGTCTCAATCCATCAACAAAGTAAACATCATCAATGTTAGTCTTTCCATCAAGAGTAATAGATCCTATACCCTTAATCAAACAAGGTGCATTATTACCAACCCTAACAATTCCTCCATCATAATTATCTAACTTAACAAACTTTCTTTTATCTCCAGTCATATGATGTGAACAACCACTATCTATAATCCAATCAGATTTATTTTCAACTTGATAAACTAATGCTTTTTCTTCCCTTTCATCAGATTTAGAACTTTCTTCTTTAATTGCTACAAATCCTATTTCCTCAAAGTTATCATTATCACTGTCACTTAAATGTCTTTCAATTCCTACTTCAAGATCTTCATCATTTGCATAATAACATTCTTTAGATCTCCTAGGTTTAAAGTTGCTTCTATACTTCTTAACTCTTTTAGGACATTTAGATGCAAAATGACCATATTCTTGACAAGTCCAAAATTTAAAGATTTTCTTACCATCTGATTCTCTTTTTACAAGTAATGCAATACCTTCTTCAATCTTCTTATCTTCCTCAGATTTAGATCTACTACTGTTGGCATAATCTCCATTCACACTAGTACTTCTTGTAGGTCTAATGTTAAGAGCACTGAATGTTGTCTCCATTCTAGGTAGCTCTCCTAATAATCTCAAATTCATCTTTGTTGTTTCTAATCTTCCAAGAAGAGTCTCTCTTGAAAAGTTTGATGTACAAGGTATCACTTGTTCAATCATCTATGTTGTCTACTTGAATACTGGTGTCAAAGTTCTCAGAATTTTCCATATCACTTCATTCTCTATCTTATCACCTCCACAAGACTTTATTCCTGTTACAATCTCAGACATCCTACCAATATAGCTTCTAATAGATTCATCTTCCATCATTCTGATATCTTCAAATGCACAAATCCAATTATGTAATCTAGCCTTGTTTGCATGTTCATCACCTTCAAAAGTAGAATGTAAAGCTTTCCAAATTGCATGAGATGTTTTCAAACATCTTACCTGACTATATTCATTCTCTGGTAGTGCTGACAAAAGTGCTTCTCTTGCAAGTATGTTACACATGAATAGATCTAGTTCATCTTTAGTTCCTGCCTCTAGATTGTCTTCCTCAATGATAGTCTTCTCATTCTTTGTAATCAACCAATAACTTGGTCCTAAACACAATAGATGTGTCTTCATCTTTTCTTTCCAACTGTCAAAATTTACTCCATCAAACTTATTGCTTTGTTTTTTGAAATTCACCATGGATCTCCTTAAGTTGTTAAACTTTTTTTTCAAGGACCCGCTACTCTGATACCAATTGTTAGAAAGTAAAGATCCCCAAGATAACTAAGAGGGGGGGGGGTGAATTAGTTATCTGATAATTTAACCATTCAACTACTTTAAAAAATATAATTAATGTACTAATCAACCATAGAAAGATAACCATACACAATTGCACAATAACACAAGATATGTTGACTAGGGAACCTCTTGAAAAGAGTAAACCCCGGTGGGAATGATGCCCACAAAATGATGCACTAATATGAAAGTTCCTTGTTAGAGGATGGACCCTGTTAGGAGTCTTATGAAATACATTTAGTACATATAAATCCCTATTAGGAGATTTTGAATCCCTGTTAAAAGATTCTAACCCGGTTAAGAGTTTATGGAAGACAGAAGGACCCACTGCCCAAACAGCTTCAAGGCAAGATCTCTAAACCCACTGTCCAAAAGATCTTAGAATTATTCAATATAATAATATGAAATATATTACCTCCTTCACACTATGCCAAAACTGCACTCTCTACTACACAAGATCACAATTCCAGATCTTTGTACTCACAAGTCTTCCTTCATCACTGAATTAGGTCTTTTCTTCACTTCATGCATATATTCACATCTCAACCTTCACAAATACATATTTAAACAAGGAAAACATTCCTTCTTATATACCAAACTCAAATAATTACAAATGAGTCGGTCCTCAATTACAAAATAATAATTTCTACACGCTACACACAAAATTCACATAAAACTGTCGGCTTCCAGATACTGTAACTTTCTCCAAACATATCTTCAAAGTTTGTGCTATGAGACACATCATCATTAATGAGTCTCCAACATCCCTTTAATTACAAAAAATTATATTCCATCCCAGCTAAGAGATATCCTCTGATTTCTGAAAATCACTTCAAAGAAACACTGTCTAAACACGCTTTCACCAAAATGCTCATAACTCTCATGAATGATTGAATTTATTTTTGTGCTATTAACCATAGGTTAATAACACACCTAAGAACATACCATCAACTGTGCAAAATCCAATCTACAATAAAACATGTGCGCAAAACAAAACTGTACCTACTTTCCTGCTGATATCCAGAATATCACTGTGTTGACATCAATGACAATCCAAGTCATGAATGCAACAACAACTGCTACAGAATAACTACCAAAGTACTTTGCATTCATTTCTAACATGGTCATTTTTTAGATGGCTTTGACAAGAATCTTTGGCACACATCCTGCAAGAAAACTATCAGTAAGTATGTATCAGTGTGTTTTGGAAATCTTTAACCAACATCCTGTAACCTACTGTGATGCTGTATCAGAAAAATAGAATCATGAAAATCACAAAAAACAACATATGTCAGAAAATAGGAACACAAAGTACAGAAACTATGAAAATTTAAAGCTCTGATGTTAGATTTCGCGCGAGATTGTGCACAGTCCCATGTGAGAAAACACCTTTTTTCATGTGAGGAAGTGCTAAGACCAGCACAACTTCGCACGTTATAGTGAGAATCTTCATGCGAGAATCTATATAGAGGTACACTGACATATGGACAGAATGCAAAATTCTGACAGAAACTTAAAAAATGAAATGAGGCCATAAATTGATTTCTTGCCCCATGGTGGGTGCTAGAAATGTATAAGCTAAATATGGGCCTCTAATTTAGCCTCACACTTGAATATAGTCATTGTTCACTAGCTGCAGACAAGAATGAATATGAGATTATTCATCTTGCATGTCTGAATGATTCGACCTGTTGCCTCCTATCCAGGTAGGGCTCGATATTTTCTCTCAGAATCAAGATTCCAACAACCATAGACTAGCACTAGAATGGAGGATTTATGCAGTTTAATCTAGAAATGAATGTGGAAGATTAATCTAAATGAGTATGCAATTAATCTAGAAATGGGATATGCAATTAATCTAAGAACTTTGAAAGCAAACTAGATTAAGAAATGAAGTTCATATTAAGCTAAACATGATATTAATCTACGATGATTATCAAATTAACAATACAAATGAAAGCCTTGAATGTAAACAAGAAGCAATGAGAATGTGATAGCACTTCGTTGCTCAAAAACTGGAATCCTTTGAATGAGGAATGAGGGTTCTTTTATAGAGTCTTGGGTTCAATCGATAGTCGAGATTGAATCAAACGAACGGTGGAGATTGAATGAGAGTTCAGTTCAGAATAGCAAGTTTCTTACAGAGTGGCAGTCAACTTTTTGCTTTTGCCTGTGTGGAGCTTTTAACCGTTTTATTTCCTTTTTGAATTCTTAATTAACTCAAAGTTTCCTTTTTTGAACTGAAGAGAAGATTTTGGAGAGAATATTTAATTTAAATAAATACAATATTGCCTCATAAGTGGATTTTCTCAATTATTTAAATAATTAAATTCATTTATTGAGATGAGGATATTTATTTAAAACTAAATATTTATTTAATTCCTTTTTCATGTATATTTTAGCTAAAGGGGTTGGATTTAATTTAGTTAAAGTGCTAGGACTTTATTATTAAATTAATCAATCATAGGGTTTATTTAGCCAATTTGTAGTTGTTACTTAGGAATTAAATATAGTATATGATTGATGCATATTTAAGGTTTTCTTCATTTGACACTAAGTCGAGTAGAGTCAATTAGAAGACAAAATTGCCTAGTACAATAGGACTTTGATCATTAGAAATTGATAAAATGAGACTAAATGCAACAAAATTGGTTAGGATTACAAGATGCCAATTTTGGGGTGTTACAGGAAGTAGTCAAATATTCCTGTGTAGATAATGTTTGTACGATTGCACACCTTAACTAGATCTCCAACTACAAATCCAGTCATCTAAATCATGCATACTATCTTCTTACCGATTGACTAAACACTTAGTTGCTTCTCAATTTGATCCTTCAATACCATTGGTAAATCTGATCTCTTCACATAAAAGAAAAAAATTCCAGTAATGAAAACACCACAATACAATCATGTGATCAAAACACATATCACTTACATGAAATTCCAATAATCTCCCCCTTTTGCATTGATGGAAACATTTAGAAAAAATTTCTTGTAAGTGCGAACAATACTTATCTCCCCTTGAGAATCACAAACATGTGTGCATCATAAAGATCTTAGCCAACTACTACTACTACTCCCCCTTTGACAACAATAATGTAAAGGTGTTACAAGATATACAAAAAGAAAAATTTTATTAATGAAGAGTCACATAGTACAATTTACAATCTACTGAATATCTCATGGAAATTATTCTTCAAAGCTTACCAATCATTGACCCATGACTTGTGTAGAGTTTCCATAATAAGTATCTGTCCATGAAGAAAAAATGTTGAGTCCTCTAATCTTTCAACTGTGTTTAGTAGGCAAGGTGGTAAGGTTTTCTTAGCTTCCTTCAGAATCTACTATAGAATGTCTAATTTATGAATAAAAATGCTCTATAATTCCATCAAATTTCCAAGTCTCTCAATATGTTCATCTGTGTAGTTCTTCAATTTATGTTTTATCTTTCCAACCTCAACTCCAAAAGATTTACAGTCACATGAATGTGATCAAAATTTTATGACAAAATATTCAGCTCCTATTGAGCTTCATCTTTTTTCTTTTCGAGATCTTGCATAAAATGAGAAAAGACAAACAATCTTTGGTGTCTTACCTCCTTCAAGTAATGCTTCCTTGATCTAGTTCACAACCAATGTAAGAGTGTTCCCATCTTGGGAAATGTACTGTGATAATTTCTTTGATCTTTTCTTTTCATAGACCTTTTCTTCTCTTTCTATTGCAACATCCTCCAAATTTTTTACCTCCTCATTGGTAGCCATGATTAAATATCCTAACTGCTCAATTAGAGTAGCCTTATCATCATACTCTACATCTGGCATCAAGTCCAAAAATATGTCTATCTTTCATTATGATTTGTGCCTCTTGCTTGAGCTTATCTTTCTTGGCCTTAGTCTTGATCGCCATAGTAAAATTGATCATTTCTTTAGGGCTCATTGTGCTCAATTCAACTTTTCCCTTGATTAATAAATCATCATCATCAACTCTCATCTTTGACAATGAGAATGGTGTTGTCTTTTCTTGTTCTTTTCTTGTAGTTACTTCCTCTTGTTTTATTTGCACAACATTATGTGTACCCTTCATTTCTTCTTCTTAATCTTTTTGTTGACCATATAGAGGAACATTTTCTTGTTCACCATTAGTCATAGCTTGACCTTTACCCATGTTTAATGGTTCTATTGGATTCAAGTGTGGAAAGGTAAGTACTGAGAGGGGAGGGGTGAATTAGTACTATCAAACACTTTTAAACTTATCTTAACATTCATTTACTGATTCCTTAACATTTGCATGCATCACATGAAATAAATAAAATATCTAATCATCAACACATAACATAATTATTTGGTATCACAAACATCCTTGTTAGAGGATAAAAATTGTGGTGGGGATGACACCCACAAGACTTCACTATTGCATAATAATTTTTTCTCGATTAGAGCTAAAATGCTTAGCTATTTCTGATATCTTACCCTGTTAAGAGTATTAACCCGGTTAAGAGTTCTAAAGACTACTAAATCTAATCTATTAGGATATTTCACTACTCTAATCTAAGAATTGTACCTAGTTAAATGATTTATAATTAATATCTGTTAGGATATGCTCGGTTAAGAGACTTAAACAATATATGATTACTCCTTAATAAGTAACAAAAAAATGTCTGTCAAACTTGCATAAAAAAATGCTATTCAGACTCTATGTGCTCATCAATTCATTACCTCATATTGTGTATCCATCAAACTAATCAATTCAGTACTTGGTAGCTCAATTCTGAATTTGTTCCTCAATACTCTTTTACTCGGTAGCTTCACTGCTTATTCACCTTCTTCACTGATCTTCTTCATACATGCAATCTCCAATTTCTCTTCACGCATGCATACTGATCTTCACAATTTGATCATCTTATATACAAAATTTAAGCAGTGCTAGATGTTCTAGAATCTTCATTTCAAGTGGTGCTAGAATTGGGTACACTTCTAATGCATATTTCATCCTTAATTCTCATTGGCTAATCACACCTTATAATAATTAGATTTCAATCTCCAATGTTCTATTATACGATCTCCTCGAGATTGGTAAACTATTTTCTAAGTGGTATCTAGGTTCAATGTACTTAGAATTCATCTAGTGCCGGCTTGTTCTGCTCAATAAAACATTTTCTTTAACTCGGTAATTGAGTTCTCTTCTCGGTTAGGTGCTTGGTATAACTTGGTTCCTGATGCTTGGTTTTGTCTCACCTGGTGCCTATACTTGCTTCTTCTTTACTAAAATTCCCTATTTACTTATTCCTTTATCGACTAACTTTCCTTGCCTTACTGAATTGTCTTTTCTTTATAACCGAATGACTTTGACAAAAATAATAACTTCCTCATAACTAATGACAACAAAATTAACTCTTAGGAGTATCAATCTCCCCCTTTGGCATTAGTTACGATGTTTGTTTAAAACCTTCAAAAAATTCAAAGTCATTAATCAAAATTATTTCCTAGTCTTTTTTCTCTTCCTCGGTAAACATATTACTCCCCCTAAAGTAATAATCTGATACATCTCCATACTATATACACAATCTCCTATATATTCCCTTATATATATTCCCCTTTGTTTGGCAAAACAAAATCTGATATGTATTCTCCCCTTTTTTTACTTATATGTATATGCCCCCCTCCTTTTTAACAAAAATGCCTAAATACTTACTTATTGTGTATCTAGTTTGGGGAATTTTTAAAAAATGATTTTATATTTCTCTTGTGCATCCTTGAGTGGTGCCTTCCAGGTATCCTGTAGTGTCTACAAAACTATTATCTTCTCACTTATATCATTTGTAAGACTAACCATGTTGTCCATAGCACTCATATCAGGTGTGCTCACTAGGTCTTTAGCCTTTTGTATTTTCCTCTGTAGTGACTCTATGTTTGATAGAAAAATGGTTTGGAGTTCTAATAAATCCATCATGATCTATTTCTCCTCCTTTCTTAATTCAAATTGTACTTCCATCAAGTGATTCAACTTCTCATAATATTTTTTTATTGTCTTTGGTTCAGTGTAAATCTTTGATAATAGCTCGATGAGCTCTTTTTCCACATTATTGTCTTTTTCTTTGATCTCCTTTGTAAAATCAGATATCAAACAAATCTTTTGAAATAAAGAAAGAATAGATTGCATTTCTTATTTTAATTCATTGATTAACTATGAAAGAGTTACCTTGTCTAATGTAATTGATTGAAGAACTTCTTCAATCACATTGGTCTCCATATCTCTCTTGTTAACTTTAATCATATACTCAGTTGTGTCAATTCCTGGATGATTGATCTGGCTGACAAGTTCTTTCAATTGACTATATATATCTTCTTTCTCATATATGGTAGCCTTCAAAACAATTTCATTCAAAATATTCTTAATCTTCTCCAACACATATGTTTTCTTCTTTTTGGCTATAAGCTTGTCTTGTGCGGCTTTCTTTTTTAACAAGTTACCAAACTCAGAGAGTTCCTTAGGGCTCATGGTTTTATAATAAACCTTTGGTATTACAATGACTTCATTGATATCTACCTCTTTTTCTACTTTTCTCTTCTTAGACTTTCCTTTTGAGCTTGATGCCTTCTTTGTATCAGTGTGAGTTGAAGTCTCGTTAGTTTTATCTTCCTTCTCCTTCTTTTTCTCTTCTAGTTTCTTCTCTTCTTTCTTCTTTGTTCTCTTATGTTTCCTCTTTCTTCTATTGGTGTGTTTCCTTTTTATTTTTTGCTACCTTTTCCTTCTCTTTTCCTGCATTTTTCTTGTAGTCTCAGTGGGGGTCACCGACTCTATGTTTTGACCTTGAGTAGATTTGATCTCAGTAGTCTTCTCCTTAGTCTCTTTTGGTTCATTATAATTTTTTGGCTTAGTAGGAATCTTAGCTTCTATAGGTGCATCACCACTCACCTCTATCTCTAGAAAATATAAAAATTGAATAATTACAGGCTCTTTTATCAATAATCTTGCAGTAGCTGAATCATCTATATCTATATCTTTTGATTCTATGACCTCGGTTACCATTACTTTTTCATCTTCTTTAACTATTTAATCAAGATCTTATTTGGTAATTTCTTGCATGATTACTTCATCCTGATTTTTTATCAATCCAACTAGCTTGGATTTATCCTCTTGAACTATTACACCTTCAATTGTTGGTTGGTCAATGGAAAATATCTTTCTCTAAAGATCATTGGTGTCTTTTTTTACTTCTTCTAATTGACTATTATTCATTGTGTATCTTTTATTCCTCTCTTTGTAAAATTCGGTACTGTGATTGCAAGTGATCTCTCTCTCATCTCTTTTTCAACACCAAGTGCATATTTCCATCTGGCATGTATTTTCTTATATAACACACCTTCAATATATTGTGCCACTTCAACTAGTATCATCCTGGATTTGTGCAAGGTGGTAATAACTATTTCTTTAATTTTATCATTTTCTTCATCAGTCCTTGTGTCATATTTTAATCATTGCATGACCTTTAGTCCACCATACTTTTCAAGCATCTTGAGAAAATCATGAAGACTTTTCAACTTCTTTCTTGATGCAACATTGAATTGTGATAGGTCATCTGACTCAGTATCACTCTCTTTTAGCAACTTCAATTTTCTTTTTGGCCTCCTAGTGGCCCTATTTTCTCTAACATATGTTTTTGTCTTTACTGGTTTAACTTCTACTTTCTTCTTCCCTCTCGGCATAGAGGTAGACTGAGTAGATGGTCTTACACTGACAGGAATAGGGGTTTCCTTTTTTACATTTATTTTCTTACCCCTTTATTTCTAAAGGCTCAGCAACTTCCTCAACATCATCAACATCAACAATACCTAATCTCTCAAATAATTCACTAATCATTTTACTTGTTTTCCTTATGGTGTTTGGTATCAATATACCTACTCTTATTTTCTCCTAAATCTCTTCATAAGTTCCATACTGAGTCACAGTCCTATTAATTGGTTTCTCCAATATTCCTTTAACTTGTACAATGGCAACATCTATATTCATTTCATAGACCATCGATGGTAACCACTTAGTTCTAGGTTCCACCACCCTTATGATACACACATCAGTATCAACTTCAAAACACAATTCATATTTATACTCTTCCACTAATGGAGGTGGAATTCTATACCTCTTATGCATTCTAGATTGAAATTTACCAAAATAATCATCTATTATAACATTGAAATTATCACCCATGCTTTGAATAAATTCACTAATATGATAAACAATGGGTTTATTTGCACTCCATGTGACTTCACCGACTATTGGAAATGATTTTTGAAAATAAAATAATATACATACCAACAGTGGACCAAACTTCAGTGTATTTGACTTTTCCTTCCGAATGGTATTCATGTTGTCATCTAATTGTTTTAGTAGAATCTCACATAAGTTAATCTTCATGTCCTTCATAATTTTGTAGGTAATATCTATAGCTCCACAGGGTTGTCTACCTGGGATGATTGAAATATCCTTTATGATATAATGTTCAATGCAAATTTTAGTTTGGGGTCTTCAATAGTAGATAGCTTAAGGCCTCTTCCATCCCATTTAGCTTTTGTAAGCTCACACAATTTGTTCTTATTTGTCTTCTTGTAGGACCTCAGTCTGTCACCAATTAGAAATCCTATCACAATATGTAAAACATCCTTTTTTATCTTCACTGGCCCATCAAGCCACATAAAATGATCATGTACTTTGTTCAGTACAATTCTCATACACTCGTGCTTAAAAATAGTTGGTACATGCATTGCATGAGACAAACCCTTGGTCTGCAAGTGTGTGTCATTGCTTTTTAGATTACCATTAACACACAAGTTCATGAATGATGTATCAATTTCTCCCTGACATATATCTTTGATCTTGCAGTGAATGAAGGTACGAACGTCTTCAATCAAAATGACTCTAGCTGATATCAACGATAGGGCTCCGGTTTTATCAACTTCCACAACAATGACGAGAGGAATCTTATATATATTTAGGATTTACTGGGTCTATTTTCTCAACTACAACTAGTTTTTGCATCTTAGGTGCCATTGCTCTTCAAAATACTTCAAAAAATACTAGGGTTCAAATAGAATAGCAAATAGAATATCTTAATTCATCTTGGTGAACACTAGAAATACCTCAAATGATCTTCTAGATGTTCCAAATGCTCAACTCAATGCTTGAAATTTCTCTTTGATCTCATCTTTGTTATTGCTCAAATATGCTCGCAAAAGTGTAAAGTAAAAATGAAGCAAAAAACCCTCTATTTATAGTTTTTCTTTTTAGGTTAGGGCTTCTAATAGCTATAAATGCATTTAATGCTCTTTACTAAACTTTATTTTAACGTTTAACCAAACTACACTTTCCTTGACTGAATGGAGTACATAACTTAAATACTTTATTGATCAACATATGAACTCATAACTTCACAACTTATATCCAAATGCATCTTAGTATGCTGATATGGATCTCTGCACTAAATGTAGGAACTGATTTAAGGTAATCTTTAGGTTATCAGCTCCTATACATACCTTTTACCAATTAAGTGAATATAGGTGCACCCAATCCACAAGATGTCGTGCCATCACTAGTTCCCAATTCTGTTCCATCATCTTGTGTCTTTCATCTCCAAGTCTTAATCATTTGTTGTCAGATTTCATCAATGTTTATTGGAGTCTTTTCACTCGATTGCTCCTCGGTTTAATCCTTATTTCGATACATGTAGTCCTTAGCTAGGTGATCGACTTTGTGGCAATGGAAACAAGCCATTCTAGTGTTTCTTCATGACTTTCTATTATTCATTCCATGCATCCTAAATTAGTTTACAACAATATGACCAAATATTACACATGCAGTACAAGTAATCCTTGTATTATATAAATCCCATGGTATTGTAGGACCTTGTCGGTTGTTGTCAACATTCTATGGGTTAGGGACCCATTTTTCATTTATTCTTTGGGATCTTCATTCTCCATATTTGTGACCATATTTCTTGCAGTTGTTACAGTAACCATCAAATCTTGGTTTCCTTGGAGTGTTCACAACTCTTGATCTATATTCAAATGCCTTATGCTCATACTTATTACAGTTCTAATAATGACCTTTAAATTTAGGAGAATTTAGTGGATCACCTCTTTCTTCTACAAATATTAGTTGTGTGCACTAGTTTCCCACAATGATAACATGTAGACTTCTTAGACTTAGGTGGGGTAGTTTCTTTGTCTCAGTTGGTTGCTTGTTTGGAGGACTCACCCTTCTTAGTAGTATTGTTTACATTGAAACCAAGTCCAAAGATATCATTAGGTTGCCTTTGATTTCTCAGTTGTTCATCCAAAATCTTCAAGACTTCTTCATTTATTTTCAAGATTTCATTAGCATCTCTTTTAGATTTCAGATCATTCTTCAAGTGTTCATTCTCAAATCTCAATTCTACAATTTCACTAAATTTCCTAGCAATATCCTGATTTGCAATAACAATTTGATCTATCAAGTTGTAGTGAGTTTGTGTCAACTTCATGATTTCCTAGTCTTTATCATCTAGTCTTGTATTCATTTGTCTTATTTCTTCTTCAATAATTATTTTGTCATCCTCATGTTTTCCTTTTTGTTCCATGGCCTCACACATCCTTATCAACTATGCTTCTTCTTCTCTTTTCAGTGTTTTGACCTGATCAACAAGGTTCTTGTTATTTTCAAATAGTTCTGATATGATAGCATTAGATTCATCAAACATGCTTCCCTTTGATAGTTCTTTAAGTTCCTCAACTTGATCTTGAGTATCTTTCAACTGTAGTTCAAGCTCTTTCCTTTTGTTGATTGAATATTTTAGTTTTCTGCTCAATTCTTCAATTTTCTCATTAGCCAACTTCAGTTCCATTTCCATATTGTCAATTTTCTTTTTGTACTTGTAGCTTTCCATCTTTCCAAATCTTTTCTCTCAAGTGACTAAACTCCTGAATAAGAGATTGAGCTCTAATACCAATTATTGGATTCAGGTGTGGAAAGGTAATTACTAGGAGGGGAGGGGTGAATCAGTACTCTAAAACACTTTTAAACTTATCTTAACATTCATTTACTGATTCCTTAACATTTTCATGCATCACATAAAATAAATAAAACATGTAATCATCAACACATAACACAATTATTTGGTATTACAGAAATCCTTGTTAGAGGATAAAAACTGTAGTGGGGATGACACCCACAAGACTTCACTACTGCAGAATAAAGTTTGCCCAGTTAGAGCTATAATTCTTAGCTATTTCTGATAGCTTACCTTGTTAAGATTACTGACCCGGTTAAGATTTATGAAGACTAATAAGTCTACTCTATTAAGATATTTCATAACTCTAATATAAGAATTATACTTGGTTAAAGGATTTATAATTAAGATATGTTAGGATCTACTTAGATAAGAGACTTATACAATATCTGATTTCTCAGTAATCAATAACAAAATTTTTGTCAAACTTGCATCAACAAATGCTATTCATCCTCTATGTGCTCATCAATTCATTACCTCATACTATGTATCCATCACACTAATCAATTCAGTACTTGGTAGCTCAATTCTAAATCTATTCCTCAATACTCTGTTACTCGGTAGCTTCACTACTTATTCACTTTCTACTTTGATCTGCTTCATACATATAATATCCAATTTATCTTCATGCATGCATACTAATCTCCATAATCTAACCATCTTATATATAAAATTTAAGCGGTTCTAGATGTTCTAGAATCTCCATTTCAAGAGTGCTAGCATTGGGTACACTTCAATGGATATTTCATCCTTAATTATCATTGGCTAATCACACCTTGTAATCATTTGTAATCATTATATTTCAATCTCCAATTTTATTTTATACGATCTCCTCAAGATTCGTAAACCATTTTCTAATCAATGTCTAGGTTCAATGTACTTAGAATTCATCTGGTGTTGACATGTTCTTCTTGGTAATAGAGTTCTCTTCTCAATTAGGTGCTTAGTATAACTTGGTTCTCGATGCTTGGTTTTTCCTTGCTCAGTGCCTATACTTTCCTCTTCTTTATCAAAATTCCCTATTTACTTATTCCTTTACCAACTATCTTTCCATGCCTTACTGACTTGTCTTTTCTTCATAACTAAATGACTTTGACAAACATAATAAATTCCTCATAACTAATGAAAACAAAATTAACTCTTAGGAGTATCAGGTTCTTCTTCATTTTTCTGCTTAGGTTCATCTTGTGTATCTATAAGCTCATTTTGTACCTCCATAGTTGGGATATCACTTGAATAATCTATTTCATTTATGAGTTCCTCAAGTGTAACCTTCACACTATCAATTGTAAATCCCTCAACTGTTTGAGTAACTACTGGGTCACTCTCATATTTTTCTTTTTCCTCTTCCTCATCCTTTTTGTATTCTAACATACCCAAGTGTTTCATCAATATATCCTCAATTTCATCTTGAACTCCAAGAGACTCACCATACAATAATCTTGTTACTCTCTTCTTTATCTTGAAGAGTGGTCTTGTCTTTGCAAGTATCTTCATCATTTTCTCTTTTGACATTTCCAATTGAAGTTACAATAGAACATACTGAATTAAATCCTTATTCTATCTAAGCTTATTAATATTGTATACTACAATATTTTCAATCTTTTCTTGTTCCTCCTTTCCAAATTTATGATAATACTTGTTAACTCCAATAAGTATACCCCACTTTCTCACTTCATTGATAATCTTATCAATAGAAACTAGCAATTTGAAATCTAATTCAGACTTAACTAACTTAGTGATGGGGGAACCTACCACCTTATATTTATTACCTTGAGCCTTGAGTTCCTTCTTCTCTTCTTTTGATTTTGTTCCTTTAGCTTCTTCATGTTCTTCTTTGTATCCCTTAGCTTCTTCTTTCTTTCTCTTTCAAGAAAATTTTGTAACAGTAGAATCTTTGACTTTTGCAGGCTCTGATTGTGTCTTCTTAACTGGTCTTCTGACTAGATTCTTCACTAAAGTTGTTTTATCCTTCTTTATTGTAGTATCACTTCATGTTTGTCTATTGGTTTAGGCACTACTAGTTGCACTAATAGTTTCAACATCTTCATACTCTATTGTTCCTCAAATACTAGCCTGTTCAACAAAATTCTTGGCTCTATCTTTATCAATTTGTTGCATTGTACTAAAGCCTTTTTGAATCATAAACTATTCCACTTCCTTTCTGACTTTCTTCTCAATAACCAATTCCAACAATTCATTATGCACTTGGAGTGACTTCTCTTTAAATGTCCCAAACCTTGGAGTCTTGGGATCTACCGGTTGAGCTAATGAGTTCTTTGCATACATAATCAAAATATCTACATCCACTTCATAACCCATAGTTATTACCCATGAGGTCGTTGGCTCAACTAATTCCATCAAAAAAGTGTCAGTATCAACCATAAAATAAATAGTATCTTTGTACTTATCAACAATCTCATAATGTATCAATTTTTTTCATGCATCTTCTTTTGAAATTATTTGAAATATATATCCCCATACCTTGCGAGTAAAATCACTTCCTATGATTCTAATATTTTTATTAATTTGAATGAAATTTGGAGTACCTACTGCCCATGCAACATCACCGATACCAAGGAAATTTGTTTGGAAATAGAAGAATAAGCACATAATCACCTTACCATACTTGAATTTCTATTTCTTATCCTTCTTGATCTTCTCAATATTCAACATTAATTGTTGTCACATTCAACTGACTAGAATGGTAGACCTTGTATCCTATGACCATAGATGCATACCTCACCTCATAATTTGTAATATCATTCACAGTCATTGCACAACCATCCTACTTAGATTTAGTCAAACTAATTACTTCTTTGGGTATAGTACGAAGAATAGGTATTTCACTAGTTGAACATAGATCGATTATGTGATTAGAGAAAACCTAACCTATTTGGAACAAGCGTAGACATTCAAACATTATTCTAAGAGCATATTCCTAACATATAGTAAAAACTATTTGCTAAGTCATTCAAATAGAACTTAAACGGGAGCACCTTGTCACAGTTTAATTTATTCTTGATTTAGGGATGTGGGTGTGCTCTCAAAACACATGGAGCTTATCCCTAATGATGATTAGGAGGGATTGGGATGGATTAGGAACCATGAGAATCCCATAGTGGCACAAAACTAGGTATAGAACACCTATTTTTCCCCTAGAGCCTCAAGGATCCTAATAGATGCAAGAATGCTTAAGCTAGAGTTTATTTCAATCCAAATGAAACATGCTATGATGAAAAAATGATTAGAAAATATTAACAAAGAGCTAGATTCAATCCATTAAGCTATTATAGGATGACCTATGAAAGCACAAAATAGAGTTAATCTAATAATTTATGCTAAATGCTAAGATGATCTAGATAGAAATGAGCATGATAATAATACATGAAGATAAAAACTAAGCTAATGCTTTGATCTTGGAAGAGAGAGACTATTTATAGGATTTTCCTAAGGGCTTGGGTTAGGAAGGAGAGTTAGGGTTAGAGTCAGGGTTTGGGGTAGAGTCTGACGTTGAGTTAGAGGTAAGGTTAGATGGATGAGGATTAAGGTTTCTCACACATGTGTGAGAAACACTAAAGAAGTGTGCAAGGGGACCAAAGTGTAAGAGAAGACATAGGTCTTCACTTATGGCTTGTAAGAGCCTTTAATGGTGGTGTAAGAGGCCATTAATGAGCATGTAAGGCTCATTAATGAGAGGATTTGACCAAAAGTCAAGGATGAGGGTTTAGACTAAAAAGGGTAGGAATCACCCTCTAAGTAGGTTTAGGAAGGGTTTAGGAAAGTTTGGGAAAGTTTAGAAGAGGTTAGGGCTTTCTAGAAGATTTCTAGGGTTTTGAGGGATTTAAATAAATATTTCATTTATTTAAAGGATTTTGGCCAATTTATTAAATAATTAATAAATATTAGGGGAAATGATGTTTAAATTAGATTTAAACATTTCTGGAAGGGATTCCTTAATTAAATGTTTTTAATTAAGGTAGGAGGAATTAATGGCATAATAATTAATTAATTAACAAATGATGATGTCATCAGGAGTTTTTGGAAAATAGAAGTACTTTTATTTACCAATGGATTTTTAGGTGTCTACATTTTTCCCCTCTTTGATGTGATGTCACAAGTGGCATAACATCAAAGATTAGAAAATAAGATTCCCTGTGCTAGAATTCAGAGGACGAGGGGTTGTGCCCCCTTGAGAAAATAACGTAAAGAGGAAACGTTGTGGAATTTTCTCAAAAAGAACACATAAGGGAAGGAAGAAGGAAGGAAGGGGGGATAAATAGATGACCTTCCAAGAGAAAATATGCATGAATGCAATATGATGTGAGATGCAGGATGAAGCTATATGAAGGATGCAAGATGCAAGATTAATCTATATGATGTAGGATGGGGGATTTAGGGAGCTCCATGCATTGGATATTTTTGAAAGAACAACCTAGTTTGATATAGAAATTCTAGAGACCTACCAAGGTTACAAAAGAACACAAGGCCTTGTCACTAGAGTTGCATAGGACTGACACAAAAAGAAAGCACACAAAGGGTTTCCCCATAATTAAACATGAAACCTGGAGGAGGCATAATGGAAACAATGCTGGAAAAACCACAAACAGACAACTAACTCATAGGCAGAAGCAAAAGATCAAAATACCTTGCCCCAGATTGTCCTTATTCATAGCACACTATGATATAAAGGATCATGGTGAATTTGAGTACAGAAAAATGAGAAGCCGTAAAAGATTAACAAGATCCAAAGAACAAAATCCAAGATCAAAATGATAACTCAAAAAGACATTCTTTGCCAAGGAGAGAGATTGATGGGCTGATTGATGGGGGGAGATTAGGTCTAAACATGGAAAAGGATACATCATCATGGACCTAGTTTCATTGATTAGGTTAGACAATATAGAAGGATACATCTGTGAAAACCTTGTTTGATGAGGATAATGTTGTGTTGCTGATTGACAAATGATGAGGTTCAAAGATAGTCAGGAGACCAATGATAGTCAACAATAGATGTTGCTAAAGTGTAAGGCTTGGGTGGGACATGATATTTTATCAAAAGCTACTATAGGACTAACAAGAGCATCTACAACAAGACGTGACGATATGTACAATAGAATGGGAGACATGTATAAGAGAGCTCAAAAGATAAGAAAAGATTCAAAGGAAAAAATAAAATAACAAGTATCTCATAAAACCTTTTGCCATATGTAGGATGATGGAGGATGATTGATTTGAATGAGGATTGATGGTGGAGGATAGTGGAGGATTACCAAGTGTCAATGATGAGTTTTTGCTTCATGATTTAGGATCAGATAGGATAGGATTGGATTTGTCAACCTAAGATAGATTATTGATATTCAGAAGATGGGATTCATACGAATGCATGCCAATCTCTTGCTTGATATGATGAGGCCTATAAAGACAAGTACAAGATTCCCTAGACAATGCTTAGTAAAAGTGTAGTTCTAAGATGATGCTGATTTAGGATAAGAATTGAGAAACTCAAAGGATATGACATGAAATGGATGGTGGATAACTGGATAAGGATTCCTATGAAAAGATATAAGTAAGACACTCAAACCTCAAAAGGACCAAGGGATGATTACTAAATCACTTAGCTAGATAGGTCATGATGACTCAAGAGTTGATTGACACAGAGGATCAGACCTAAAGACACATATGTACAAATGAGCTTAGGTGGAGACATCACTAACTCTATAGTACACAACTTGGGATAGGATGTACAAGAGATCTGGGGATGAAGCTGACACTACAAAGATATGCAAGATGATGCCCCAGTTGGGATGGAAAGCCAAGATGGATGGATGGTAGATAGGATGATGATGGATGATGTGTCCTAGAATGACATGGATTTGGGAAGGACGCATCCCAACAATGATGATTGGATTGAGATTAAGGCTTTCCACAATACTAGGAACAAGACTAAGGATGTGATTGGATAAGGTTGGCTTGATCTTGGATTTTGGATAGCTAGAGGATGTGGATAGGATTATCAGAGGTTGGAAGATTGCTGGGAGATTTACGATATGGATGAATGACATTGGATTGCAAGGGGGTATTCTAGAGCTAGATACCAATGACAAGGGAAGATACCAGGTGATGGAAGATGGAGGAAGTGCTAAGGGATTTGGATGGAGGAAATGCTAGAAGATTTGGATGGAGGAATTTCTTAGGATTTGGATGGAGGAAATGCTTAGGATACAGATGAAGGAATATTGAGGATTTGTATAGAGGATTTGATGGGAGCTGTGGATATAGGAATTGCTTAGGGATTCAAATAGATGAATGCTAATAGATTTGGATAGAGGGTTTGCTAGGAGATTTGGATGAATTCTGGGGGATGGAGATAGATAAGGATTTTCTGAGGATTTGGATGGGTCTCCATGGAATATGTCACCAAGGAATAATATTCCCCTCCTTAGGATAGTTCATTCATTCAGAGGTATTAGGATGGGGTACAATTAGATGGAAGATAAGATGATAAGAGGATGGGGAAGGTACATGGAAGCTTGGATAGTTGGTGGATAGAGGATAGGTAGCTGAAAGATGTGATAGGAAGATGGATCCTAAAAGCTTCCCAAAAGCATGTATACTTGGTGGTCTTTGTTTTGTTATCAAGATCCAAAGGAGGATGAAGGAGGTGAGAGACAAATGGGATGGAGGATATGCTGGAAAAGATGTGATAGAAGGGAATTGCCCCCAATTATAGAAAGGAACTAGGGGGAGGATTACCCATGACGCCTGTTTTCTAGGTTTTCATCCTGGTACTTGTCCAAGGCACCTGAATTGCCAAGTTTTCACCATTGGATGAATATTTTTTTTATTTCTTTTCTCTTTTGATATTTTTCTCAATTTTTCCAATTTTTATGGATTTTATGATCTATTGTTGACTTTGGTTGATCCTTCGCTGATATTTTGATTTATTGCTGAGTTTCTAATTTGTTCCTGACCTTCTGATTTGTCTAGATGTTGGTACAACTTTGTTAGGATGGAGGGATTATGCAAAGACATGGATGGGATGGAGTGGATGGGAGATATGGTGGTAGAAAGTGTTTGGATGGAAGGATGGTAATTGATCATGATAGGGGGATGTTGTTAGGACCAACATTGGCACATGTTGCGAGGAAGGTGAATGAAGTAGATGGGATTCATATGGTAGATGAGGATATGATGGAGGATTTTTTCTAGGAGATCTTGGGACATAGGGACCCAAAATGGATTAAGGAGATGGAGTAGAGGAAAGTGTAATTGGTGGATTAGCAACTTTGGATGCCTTTTTGGATGTTTCTTTCAGATGCATTATATTTTTTTTCTTTGGGATCCACATAGTCTTTGATTTAGCTTTGGTGGGCCTTTGTGGCCATTGGGATGTATTGGATTTTGTTGTTGCTTTGATGGGCCTTTTTGGCCATGGGGATGTGTTAGATTGTACTTTTTCTTTGAAGGGCCTTTGTGGCCATTGGGATGCATTAGATTGTGCTTTTTCTTTGATGGGACTTTGTGGCCATTAGGATGCATTGGATTGCACTTTTTTTTTTATGAACCTTTGTGTCCATTGGGATGCATTGGATTTCTTGATTGGATTTTTCTTTTCTTGAGTGTGCCCTTTAGAGTGGACATGGAAATCTTTGGATCCTTGTGGATAGTTCCCTTTATGCATTTTTGAGTTGGCATCCAAATTGTGAGAAGCATTGGAAGGAATGTGAGGAGATGCGTAGGATGGAAGAGATATGGATTGAGAGATGGAAGGAGATTCACAGATAGAAGATATAGGAATGTGCCTTTGTTGATATGGACTAGGAATGTTTGGATTTTGGATGAAGGATTGAGTAGGATTAGATGGGGGATGATATCTTGGGATGAAAGGCCCCAAAAATGGATTTGGTATGTGGAGGATATGTGCTGGTAGATTTTGGGATATATCGACCCAAAATGGATTTAGAGGATGAAGGAGGAATGTTGGTAGGTTGTTTTGGGTTGAAATGATGGAGGATAAGGAATAGCATTGTATGCTTTGGACAAATGATGGGAAGATGTGATGGTGTTTTTGGAAGGATTCTTGAATTAGGCTTTAGCTGTACCAACATTTTTGGAGGAAGTGCCCTCTCCAGATGTATGACCAATATTGCATGCTTGTAGATGTTTTGTGTCTTGAATGGGCTCCAGATTTCCTTGTTCATGAGATCCTAAGCCTTTGCCTTGATAATTCCATTTCTTGAGCATTTTATCCAAGCAGGGATACTTCTGACTTGGGGAATAAGATAAAAATCTAGTTTCAAGCTCCGTGGTGAAAGATATGGAACTTACTACTTCTACTTTAAGTTTTTTTCCATTGACAAACGTAAGTGGACCAAGAGGATAGAGTGATGGTAGTGGGATAGTTTGGATTGGAGGATCCTCAAGTGGAGAGGATGTGATGATAATATCTTGACTAGGATTGGAGGATGGAAATGGATCTTGAGATGGAGGAATTGGGATGGTAGGATTTTGGATTGGGGGTGATGGAAGCAATAGAGGAAGTGAAAGGATTGGATCTTGATTTTCATCTATGGATATTTCAACATGATTTTGGACAAGATCTAGACTGTATTAGATTGGTGTGGATAGAATGATGGGGATGTATGGATGGCCTCTTTAGATGGGGTGGATGGAAGGATGGGAGATTCTAAAATTGTGATAGAAGGAAGAAGGGTGAACTCTTAAAATGGTATGGATGAAAGGATGGGAGCTTCTATGATTGTGATGGAAGGAAGAAGGGTGAACTCATCAGGCTCATTGGATGTACTTTGGATAATGATGGGAGGAGGAAATGTGGATGGGGACTGGATGGAGTCCATAGATGGAATGGGACTTAATGATGTTAGGAGATAGAAGAGGATCAATATATGGAAGAAGGATAATAGATGGGAGAGGTTGATGGGGCTCATCATTGATGGCTTCAGTTGAAGGATTGAGATGACATGGCTCATCAACTTTAGAAAATGGATTTTTTGTTGGCTTCCTTGTGAAACTCCTTGGAGACTTTCATGATGGTGAAGGATTAGGATGTGGAGGAGATGGAGAGCTAGGATATTCCTCACATGAAGGTGGGGTAGAAGAGTGTGAACTTTCTTGAGGGGATGATGGTACAGACAAGGAGTTGGAGGATGCCATGACTAAATAGTTCACATAGGTAGTTTTAGAGGAAGCTTGTGAAATTCATTGACTATTTGGTGAGGTAGGGGAGATGGGTTGAGAAATGGGATATGAAGCAAATTGAGGGATGCATTCTTGTTGTGAAAGGGGATTTGTGGCAATGCAGGTAAGAATAGAAAATACTAGATTGAGATAGGATATAGTGGATGGTGGATCAAGATAGGATGGGAGATTAGGATAATGGATTGGAAGACTAGGACTTTGGATTTGAAAATGGTTTGGAGGATAAGGAGATGGAATATTTGGATAAGGGATGTCGCTAGTAGTGTTGCTATAAAAGGATGGTGTTTAAGATACAACCGTAGAAGGAGATGGAGGTATGAAGGATTTATATAGAGGATATGTAGTCTCAAGATAGGAGGAAGGTGTGGATGAATAAGATATTGGATTTCCCTTGTCAAAGGTAGGATAAGGAGAGCTAGTGGATATGCATGGAGGCATGATAGGATAGTTTGGAGGATTGATTGGATTATGGGGGATGCTTGGAGAAATCTTGCTAAGGTTTTCAAAGTACTCATATTGATCAATAAGACTCTCATCATCATCGAGATAGGATGGAATAAGAGGAGAGACATAATAACCAAACCCATCAAAATAGTTTTGAGACATGCTGACTTGCGGATGAGTTGGATAGGGATGAAGGATGAAGATGGATTTGAAGACTAAGGTTTGGGATTTGGATTAGGATGAATGAGAAGCTCAGACTGGGATTGGATTTGGCTCAAGATAGGAGGAAAGAATGACTCTAGAGGAAGAGAAAAAGGAGATGGGGAATGACCAAGATGGTTATGCTAACCTAGGAAATGGGGACGACAAGACTCAATGCAAGATGACCAGAAGACAATGATTAGAAGACTAGGATGACAAGATTCTACAAGCTTGTATGACTTCTGGATTTTTATTTCATATGGAAAAGGATTTGATGTATAGAATGCTTCATTTGTGTATGTTTAAACAGATGTTTTGCACTAAGTTTGAAACTTTGAAAACACATCAAGCAGAACTACCTACAGATAGGCTAGTATCAAAATCTTTTCCCATGGCTTGATATCCCAAAATAGAATACATATGGTGAGTGTCTTAAGGTGATCTAGGAAACCACTTGGATCAATCCTTGCATAAAGATTTTGATACCTTCAGGAGTAGATTGGGAAGCCTCTAATTAACAGGTATCTAATTTGGTCTGTGGTGTCCTCCTAATTGGTTTGTACAAGTGTGAATCATTTAAGAGCCTAGTTGATGATGCCGAAATAGTAGGGATATTCACCTACCTCAGGCTACCATCAACATGCATTGCCCGAGCTTGAGGGGATGCAGTGAGAGTTTTCTCAATGGTTTTTTTATATACTGGTTGGGGAAGTACCAATTTGAAGTCATTCTCCAAAGAGGAAGCACTTTTCTCTCTAGATAGGCTTCTCTAGAAGTAAAAGAAGTGAACTCTTCCAAGTTCAATTCATTTTGCATCACTTATTTAACAAGGTTTTGCAGAATGGAAGACTCCTAGAAAGCACATCATGAAGAGAGTTCTTTCCCAAATTGATTAAGTGATTTGAAATTAATGCTTGAAAAAATATGTGTTTAAGATTTTTATTTATTCATTCCTTGAAGACACAAAAATTTTTTAAAGAGATTTGCAATTCTGTTTTACTTTTTCACTCAAGATTATTTTTTGCAAGATTTGATTTTGAACTTTGGAATGAACTAGAGTGCTTTGTTTTCATTTTAAGGCATTCAAGAATGATTTGTGTTTTATTTTATAATTGAAAGGAAATGATTCTTTGCACTTTGGTTCACCCTATTAGTTTCACTCAAGATTTGGTGTTCCTAGAATTCAATTTTAGCCCAAAAAAAGAAGTTCCTAGGATGGTTTATGCATGAAAACTTGGAAAAAATTCAAGATTTTGCAACAAGATATTTTTTTTTACCAAGAACAAAGATTTAGGATTGAATTAGGAATTTTTAGGAAATATTAGGACTCTTTAGGAACCAATTAGGAAAGCTTTAGGAAAGATTTGCAGATTGTGTTCCAAGTTTGCATGAGATTTGAAAGAAACTCTAAGACAATGCAAATGAAGTCCACTTTAGTTAAGCATAATTGTTTCAAGATTGGTTTGAGAACACTTAACATGAATTAGGATTGATTTAGGAACCAAAAACGAAAATGCATATTTTTGGTTCTTTTTTTTTAAGCACCCAAAGTTTGAAGTGTTCCTAGCTTGCATGAATGAACCCTAAAACTTTAGATTTGCATGAATGAGGTTCTTTTTAGCCAAATAAAAGTCATTAGAAGTGTGATTAATTTTTTTAGGACCAAATAGGAATGTTTAGGATTTATTAGGAACAAAATAGGAAATTTTAGGAAATATTTTCATATTAGCCCCTTAAGGGCACTCAAAAATGACTAGAAGTTCATTTTAAGGCTAAAAATGAAGTATTTTTGGTTCCTAATAAGTCAAAAAAATTCATGAGCCTTAATGCCTTAGTGATTTGGTGAAAAATTTTCCTCCATGAATTACTTGAAAGAGTATGATTTTATAAATTACAAGCTTGAAACCTAGGGTCACTAGGATCCCCAAACATGCCCGAAAAGTGAGTAAAAAGTAAGTCTAGGGCCTCAAATAAGTTCTATGCCTCCCATAAAAAATTTTGGGCTAGGAATTATTTATATTATAGTTTTTTACAACACTTCGTGCATTCCCATATCACAATTCATATTTTCCCACATGACACTTGAGCTAGAAGTTCAAAAATGGCTTAAATTGCATACAAAACTAGCCCATACGACAATTACATGATGGTGGTCAATTTTTGTATGACATATGGGAACTCCCCATACAAACATTTATGAAATTGATCGATATTCATATGAATCTGGAGCAAAATTCAACCGAGAGGTGTGAAAAATTGAGTTTTTGGCCAAAAAACCCTTAAAAAGGCAGTTTTGAAGGCTTGTGGTGTCCCACCAGGTGTGCCAAAATGTGATCAGAGAAAACCTAACTTGTTCAAAACAAGAGTAGACATTAAAACATTAGTCTAAGAGAATATTTCTAACATATAGTAAAAACTATTTGTTAAGTCATTTAGATAGAACTTAAATGGGACCACCCTGTCACCGTTTGATTTGTTCTTCATTTAGAGATGTGGGTGTGCTCTTAAAACACATGGATCTTATCCCTAATGATGATTATGAGGGATTTGGATGGATTACAGAGCATGAGAACCCCATAGTGTCACAAAAATAGGTATAGAACATTGTTGGTTAACAGTTTGTCCTCCCGTTAGATTTGCAATCTATCACTGCCCTCTGAATTGATAGGTACAGCTCCCTGATTGTGTTTGATATGCAATGAATGTTTTTTTTTTTTATCATCAGATTTCTTCTTATGAGTTTTAACCAAATTGTTTGTAGGCACAAACAATTCAGGAAAGGATAAAGCAGATAACCTATAATCCCCAATGGAATGTTGATCATAGATTATCATGAAGACTATCTTCTAACTTAAACCTACCTACTCTAAGAATGCATATCCTACTAATGAGAATAGAAGTAGAATCATATATAGATAGCAAATAGAATTGCTTATACTACAACTACTAATGTGAAATGGAATTCAAGCAGGAATCACAGCTCCATATATAATTATACTTTCCATTCAGATGCATCTAAATAATAGGGTGAATAGGATAAGAATCATACATGAAAGGTAAATGGAATTACTTTCACTACAATTACCAACATGAAATAGAATCCAGCAAACAATTATAGCTTCACACACAATCATTCTGTCTATTCAAATGCAAAATGATAACTACTGGTACAACAAACATGAAATTAGCTAAGTAAATGGAATCACCCTTGCTTCAATTGCAAGTTTGCTAACCCTTTCATTCATTTTCTTCACAGTATTTATACAATGCTTATAGGAAATGATTCATCTTCCAGAATTCAAAAAGACAAGATAGAAAGAGAGAACATCTCGATGATAGAATTTGAAAAGCCAATTACTGACATGAGAATAAGAAAAGACATTATAATTATGACGCTTCGATTTGAGTCCTTCATCTTCTTTTTAATAGAATTTGTCGAGTTAAATCCATTGGGCTTCTCGGAGTTGAACTATCTTCCAAACAATAATCAATCTGATCTACAACTATATTCAACCTTCTTTAAATATCTCAAAAATATCTGACATGATCTTATAGCTTTTATCATTACCACCACAAGCTACAGCATACAACATTTTTAGGATTATATTCTTCATTCTTTTCCTACCCGTGACCTCAGTCGAAAGATCTATCATCCATATCCACCTCGATTCTTCATCACTTTCGAATTATTCATTTACGACAGTTGAAAATTTACGTCATCTTTCAATCTCTTTATTTTCCTTAAGTCTCAGGTCCCACCTGACAAGTTTCTCATCAGACGGTGGTCATATGATCGTGAGAGGAAAGAATATTCCTCACAATCATACGATAGCTGTAGATCTCCCACATTTGTTAGAACTCAACACTAGCCAGGTCCACAAGATAGATGGCAGTCGGTCATAATCCTTTTGCACTTTATCATGTCCGAAAACATAGAACATCGGCCCCACCTGATAGATTCTCATCGGACGGTGATCACATGATCATGAGAGGAAAGAATATTCCTCGCGATCATACGCCAGCTGTAGATCTCTTGGCAGTGGACCCCCTACACTTTGCCACTTTTGAAAAGGTAAAATTAACAGTTACCTTAAGATCTTATACGTCTGACATATCCTACACGAAATCATGCTCACCGTCGATTCTCTACAGATGACAGGACCCTTCTGACAACTTGCCAACTTAGTACTTTGTGGACCAATCATAGAGTACCATATATGTTTGTGAAACATTTTGAACCCACTACTTTTATTGACTTTACACCTGGAGAATCAGATGGATGGCATGTGATCTGATGGGCTCACAAGATTCTACGAGATCATACGCCATCTGTTAATTTGGAATCTTAGCCAATGTCATAAAAATCTGACCCCACCTTACTGCATGAAATACTACAACAAATCAGGAGCTACCACATCAATTAATTTGACCAATCACACTCGTCACCTTAGTTATAAAGTGATACCAAAGATGGGCCCGCTGGGATAGGTGGCACCTTGTCATTATTTTGCATGAAATAAACATCGTGTAACTTTTTTATGTGAAATAATGACAGCCGTAGATTTTGACTGATCATCAACCACGCTGAACCTTAACCTTTTGATCAATCGAGAAACAAAATGGATCTTTCTGATCAGAGTTGCACATTGTTAGAATGAAGTCCAAATATTTCAATACTAGCTCTGTCATTGCTTTTGTTACATGAAGAATCTTTTCTTTGATATGTTGTAAACATCTTGAGATCACAACTTTCAAGCACCATCTTGTTTTGAAAAGAAAATCATTTGGAGCACCATAATCTTTGCTGGATTGGGACCTACAACCTACCCAAACAATGAGACCTTAAACAACCCACCCGGCTAAAACATGAAGGCAAATTGAAGAGAAACCCGGCAAAGATTTCCTATCTTAGAGGAGATCTAGACCTAGACTTTAAATGATCAGTCCAAACTTGTAATATAAGAGTATTACTTTGACATCATGGAAAGAGGATAAGAAGTGAGGCAATAGCTGGCTCCGATTGGGGATTTAAGCATTACAATGTTCAAAAGAACTCTAGCAATCTCTAGTTCTGCAAAATAGCTGACAACTTGATAAGGCAAAACTAAACGAAAGGAAAGCAGTAGCAAAATGAAAGACAACCACTAAACTATGACACAAAAAGGAAACCTACCTAACTAACTACTCCGTAGGGGTTACCTGCTCTTCAATCATGCATCTGATATAGCTTCATGTCCTACACATTATAGGAACATGGTAGAGACTCTTCAGAAGGATATGCCAATCTGAAAGAATTGTTTTGATTCACTTGCACAATCTGAAATGGGCCTTTCCACAAAGATTGAAATTTTGAATGCATTCCTTTAGGCTCATGTCTCTTATCCCATAGCAGCACCATATCACCTTCCATAAATTTTCTTGGCCTTACCCTTTTGTCAAAAAACTTCTTGACTCGGTTCTGATGTTCAGTGATCCTATCAACCATATCTTCCCTTTCTTCCTGTAACTTTGTCAAATACAAGATCCTTTTTTCTAAACCATCCTTGAAAACATCATCCTCAATTGTGGTTTTCAACTTACAAGGAGCAAGTTCTAATGGCAATGGTAAGCTGGCCTCTACTCCATACACCAATTCAAAAGGTGAAATCCCAATGGCTCTTTTAGGAGTGGTTCTATCTACCCAAAGAGCATCATATACCTTTCTGTGCCAATCTCTCTGATTATCAGCAACTAGCTTCTTCAAAATATTAATCAGATTTTTATTACTTGACTCAGCCTAGCCATTACCTTGAGGAAAATAATCAAAAGAGTGCCCTATTTGAATTCCATGATCATAACAAAAAGAAACAATCTCTGAAGATGAAAAGTAAGAAGCATTATCCAATATCAATTTTTTGGGAACTCCAAATCTTACCAATATTTGTTCTTTAATGAATTCACATACCACCTCTGATGTAGTCTTCTTCATTGGTTTAGCTTCAACCCATTTGCTGAAGTAATCAGTGGTAGTCAAGATGTATGAATGTCCTTGACTTGAAGAAGGGTTGATAGGTCCTATGAATTCCAAACCCCACTATTGAAAAGGAGCCTCTATCACCACCAGTTTCAAAGGTAATGCAGCCAATTGTGGTTTGCCTGCAAACATCCTACACTTTTCACAATTTGCAACCCACTTATATGAATCTTTTAACATGCCAGGCCAATAAAAGCATTGTCTCAAAATCTTGAAAGCTATCACAGTGGATGAGAAGTGACCTCCACATGCTTCATCATGAAAAGATTTCAATAGCTTTTCCTTCTGTTCTTTATCAATACATCTCAAAAAAGTGCCATCAATTGCTTTCTTATATAAAACATCATGTATAACATACTTCAAGGCTTTATTCTTTAAATTCCTCTTTTGTTTAGCAGTTAATCCATCTGGACATTCACCATAAGTCAGAAAATATGCAATGTTTGAGAACCAAGGATCTTGCAGACTTACCATGAGCACTCTATGATCATCTTCTTCAATTTGTTGATTCTCTGCTAAGGCCTTGCAAAGAGCATTCCCTCTTATTAGCTTTGTTGGTCTAATGTCTATGTCATACTCCTAAACTTTAGCAATCCAAGCTCCTCTATTGTTACAACCCACATCTTGCTACGTTAATACACTCTTTACAGCAGCATCAGGCACATGAATGACTGAATGTGAATGCAGAATATAAAACCTAAAATTCTTTAATGCTCTCACCACTACATAAGCATGTTTTTCAACTTGAGAATACTTCAGCTCATGATTTTTTAGAGGCATACTCATAAAGGCAATTGGGTCTTGTATACCTTCTTTAGTTTCTTGCATTAATATTGCTGACATGGTATGAGATGATGCATAACAATATATGATAAACTCTTTAGTATAATCTGGATGAACAAGGATAGGAGCATTTGCAATAGCACCTTTTATATTTTCAAAAGCATTCTTCCCAACATCAGTCCATTTAAAATTTTTATTACTCTTCATCATGTCAACTATATCCTTTACAATCTCAGAGAAATCAGGAACAAACCTCCTCAAAAAGTTTACTTTCCCAAAGAAAGATTTAACTCCTATTTTACTTAAAGGTAAACTTAGTTGTTGAATAGCTCTAACTCTATCCAGATCAATTTTAACTCCTTGAGAAACAATATGGCCAAGGAGCTTACCTTCAGTGACACAAAACACTGATTTCTTTGGATTCAATGAGATGCCTTGATCTCTGCATCTTTGCAGAACTTTTTCCAAATCTCCAAGATGATCTTTCCTTTCCTTAGAAAAGATAGTCAAGTCATCTAAATATATCACAATAATTTTTTTTTTCAAATCATCGAAAGACAAATCCATAGCTCTTTGAAAGTTTGCACCTGCATTAATTAACCCAAATGGCATTCTATTGTATGCAAACGTGACCCATGGTGTTGTGAAGGTTGTTTTATATTGATCTGCTTCATCCACCTATATTTGATTATATCCTGAAAATCCATCTAACATGGACATCATCTCTGATCCTGCCACAGTCTGCAACAAATGATCCATGTTAGGCAAAGCAAAATTGTCTTTGAGGGAAGCTTGGTTCAGATTCCTAAAATCCACACAAATCCTTATCTCTCCATTCTTTTTTCTTATAGGAACAATTTTTTCCACCTAGGTAGAATGATGGATAGGATAAATGATCTTGGCTTTCAACATTTTATCTATTTCTTTGAAAATTGCCCCTTCCACCAAGTGATTATAATTTTCTCTATTTTTGTTTGACAGGTGATACTCCAGATTTAAGAGGGATTTTGTGCCTAAATTTTCCATTCATAAAATTCTTTAAATCCTCATAGCTCCAAGAAAAAACATCTTGGCATTCAATCAACAATTCTCCGACTTTTATTCTTTCCTCAAAAGTGTAGCATTTTCCAACATTGATCATTTTAGGACTATCCTCAGTCCCTATATTAAGCCCATCAAATTGTCCACATGTTTTTCCCTTTTTATTTCTCTCCTTTTTAATGTAAGCATCATGTTTATCAAAAAGTTTCTCTAAGGAAACAACATGAGATGAAATTCTATTTTCTTTAAACTGAATAATACCTGATTTTAATTCTTCTTCTTCATTTGATAGCTACTCCTCCTTCTAATCATTTTCAAAACACAAGTCAGCAAAGGGACCTGTTCCTTCTATGAACTGCTGAATATGCTTATCATCCTCAAATACCTGCCAAGATTTTTCATTATCAGGCACCTTAGGTCTGAACATTACCTCCATTCTAAAAATTTGATCTTTAAAATCAGGATGAGGCAGGAGTAAAGATGTAGATACTGCCAATGAATCAGCTCTATAATTTTGTTCTCTAGGCACTGAGACTATTGAGAAAGCATTCAAACTTTCTATTTCATCCCACACCTTATTACTGTAACTTTTCAATCTATTATTTTTAATAGCATACTGATTTCTTACTTGCCTCACAACCAATTCAGCATCATCTTGGACTTTGAGCAATTTAACTCCCTTTTGTTTAGCTACCTCTATACCAAGGAGAAGTGCCTCGTACTCTACTGTGTTATTAGTGTTTTTAAAATCCAATTTGTAAGCTAGGCAAGTAACTTCTCCATTAGGGGCTATCAAAACTATTCCAGCACCTGAACCAGCTCTAGCATAGCTTCCATCAAATTCTAATGTCCATAACTAGTTATCCTCTGCCTGGTCTAATTCCTCATGAACGTCAGAGTTGTCATAATATAACATATAATTTCCAAACTATGTTTCATGATAAAGAATTTGTGATCTAGGATCATCTGATTTCAGCACTATATACTTTGCCTTTCCTTCTAGTTCTAACTTCACCTTTTTATTTCCCACTGGAATAATTGTAGAAGACCAATCTAATTTAATCTCCCCTCCCAAGTCCTTGCAGAAACTTCTACTGAGAAGCATCCCATAACTCTCAGGAATATCAGCTACAAGAATAGTGAGTCTCAATCTTTTAGAAGGATAAGCTACTAGAGCAACCTGAGCATCTTTGATTTGACCAATCAAAGGCACTTGTTTAGCATCCATAGAGTAACACCTACCAAAGACTTTAGTTAAAGGAAATCCTAAAGCTTTAGCAACTGATGCAGGCATTACATTATCTAAAGCTCCCGAATCTATGATGCAATTACTCAATTTATTTCCATTGATAAAAAGTGACACATAAAAAGGTTCTGGTTTTAGGTTGGAACAAGTAGCATGAACAACAGATTCTTCTTCATGAAACAATCTTGGAATTGAGAAATCATCATCCATTGAATTCTCTTTGCTAGTACTGGCATGACTTTTAGCATTAATATTAGTATTAACATGAATACTTTCTTTACTCCTACAATGTTCTACCAATCTTTGCAATTGATCCGAGTTTGATTTTAGATAATCCATAGGAGTTATTTGAACTTTAGTTTCTTCACAAAACTTTACAATATCAAAGGAATTAGATGACTTATCTTTTTGCTCCTTTTGTGAAGAACTTGATGCCGTACTTTTGTCTTTGTCCACTTTGTAAGAAGGTGCTGAATTCTTAGCTGGACCCACATTAGAAGTCTAGTTTTTATTTTTCTAACCTCTTGTCATAACAGTTAGCTGAGGTCCCTCCAAAGTAGCAAAGCAATCACCTCCATTTTCTGAATCAGATTCATACTCACAGTATAAACTTACAGAGTCACCATGAGGAGCATGATAATCTTCATTTTCTAGATATGTAATGCCTTGCTCTCCTTCTTCTTCAATTTGTAAATGTCTGATCATATTATCATCAACATTACCATCATGGTCTGTCCTGATATGAAAAGCATTTGAATTATGCTTCTTTGGAGGAGCTTCAATTGCCAATCTTTGTTAAGCAGCAGGAATCTGCAAATTTTTATTTCTAGCTTGAAATCTTGGTCCTTCTTGATATGGTTGATAAAATGAGTGGGCTGGCCTATTGACCTATTTCTTCAATGCAATTAATTCATTTGATAACCTTTGCAACATAGCCTCTATGCTATTTGACATGCTGGCTGTACTGTTTGTAGAACCAGCATGAAACTCCTTTTTCCATCTTCTGGAGGCTATCATATCATGCTCCATTTCCACTACAAGTGTTTGTGCAGCCTCCAAATCTACCACATTAGCTCTCCTTATCTGATAACCAAGTTCTAGGGGCATAGAGCTAATGTAGAATATTTTTTGATTATCTCTGATTGGTGCACTTACAGCTGGAATCCTTTTAATGAATTTATTAAACTTGGCATTAAAATCTCTCATGGAGATAGATGGTTCTTTCTTTATTTGTGCAAGCTACAATAACAAACTTTGTGCATCTTTAGCACTCTTGTACCTTCCTTCAAATCTTTGTTTCATGGAATTCCAACTGGTAATGCAGCCTGTGGGTAAGTCTTGGAACCAATCTGTAGCATCACCGACAAGAGTGTCTACAAACATCCTGACTGCAACATCTTCATACTGAGGATTAACCACGCTACATGCTTTATGAAAGGCACTTAGATGTTGTTCTACAGATACTGAACCGTCACCATTGAATCTTGGGAAATTATTCCTGGAGGATTTTGGTAAATCATGATTTGCTGCAAGATTCAATGGTCCAATAGCATTTCCCCAAGGGATAGCCATGTTTACTACTCTTGTATTCTGTGCAACCGCTTGGATTGAAACTGAGAGGGGAAGTGCAATACTATGCAATAACAATGAATTACAAGTGGTAGAGATAGGAATTCTACCAATAGGAGGAGAGGAAGACTTACTTCTCTTCGGTCTCAAAGGAACTACTGTAGATAACTGAAAATCAGTAGGCTTCTTATTTTCAGTTTCTCTAGTTTTAGCTCTTCCTCTCCTGAAAATATCTTCAAGGATAGGGAAATTGACTTGTTTAAGTTCTTCATTTATTGGGTCAACCTTTCCCTTTTGTTTTGCACTCTTGGTGAATTTGGAATCTAGGATGCCTTAAAATTCTGAGAAAAACTTATTAATATCTCCTCTTCTTTTCAAAGTCCTCCCCAGCAAAGTCACCAAAAACTATTGGTTAATAGTTTGTCCTCCCGTTAGATTTGCAATCTCTGACTCTTCTTAACACCCAAGGTGAGAGAACAAAAGGATGTCACTAACAATTGGGTCAGTGTAAGTCATCTATCACTACCCTCTAAATTGACAGGTACAGCTCCCTGATTGAGTTTGATATGCAATGAATGTGTTTTTTTATTGATCATCAAATTTCTTCTTATGAGTTTTAACCAAATTGTTTGTAGGCACAAACAATTTAGGAAAGGATAAAGCGGATAACCTATAATCCCCAATGGAATGTTGATCACAGATTATCATGAAGACTATCTTCTAACTTAAACCTACCTACTCTAAGAATGCATATCCTACTAATGAGAATAGAAGCAGAATCATATATAGACAGAAAATAGAATTGCTTATACTGCAACTACTAACGTGAAATGGAATTCAAGCAGGAATCACAGCTCCATATATAATTATACTTTCCATTCAGATGCATCTAAATAATAGGGTGAATAGGAGAAGAATCATACATGAAAGGTAAATGGAATTACTTTCACTATAATTACCAACATGAAATAGAATCCAGCAAGCAATTACAGCTTCACACATAATTGTTCTGTCTATTCGAATGCAAAATGACAACTACCGGTACAAAAAACATGAAATTAGCTAAGTAAATGGAATCACCCTTGCTTCAATTGCAAGTTTGCTAACCCTTTCATTCATTTTCTTCACAGTATTTATACAATGCTTATAGGAAATGATTCATCTTCTAGAATTCAAAAAGACAATATAAAAAGAGAGAACATCTCGATGATAGAATTTGAAAAGCCAATTACTGACATGGGAATAAGAAATGACATTATAATTATGATGCTTTGATTTGAGTCCTTCATCTTCTTTTTAATAGCATCTATCAAGTCAAATCCATTGGGCTTCTCGGAGTCGAACTATCTTCCAAACAATAATCAATTTGATCTACACTGTATTCAACCTTCTTTAAATATCTCAGAAATATCTGACATGATCTTATAGCTTTTATCATTACCACCACAAGCTACATCATACAACATTTTTAGTATTATATTCTTCATTCTTTTCCTACCCATGACCTTAGTCAAAAGATCTATCATCCATATCCACCTTGGTTCTTAGTCACTTTCGACTTATTCATTTATGACAGTTGAAAATTTACATCATCTTTCAATCTCTTTATTTTCTTTAAGTCTTGGGTCCCACCTGACAAGTTTCTCATCGGACGGTGGTCGTATGATCACGAGGAGGAATGAATATTCCTCATGATCATATGATAGTCATAGATCTCCCACATTTGTCAGAACTCAACACTAGCTGGGTCCACAGGATAGATGGTAGTCGGTCATAATCCTTTTGAACTTTATCATGTCCGAAAACATAGAACATCAGCCCCACCTGATAGATTCTCATCGGATGGTTATCGTATGATCGCAAGAGGAAAGAATATTCCTCATGATCATACACCAGTCGTAGATCTCCTGGTAGTGGACCCCCTACGCTTTGCCACTTCTGAAAAGGTAAAATCAATGGTTACCTTAAGATCTTATACGTCTGACATATCCTACGTGACATCATGCTCACCGTCAATTCTCTATAGATGACAGGACCCTTCTGACAACCCACCAACTCAGTACTTTGTGGACCAATCACAGACTACCATATATGTTTGTGAAACATTTCGAACCCACTACTTTTACTAACTTTACACTTGGAGAATCAGACAGATGGCATGTGATCTGATGGGCTCACAAGATTCTACGAGATCATACGCCATCCGTTAATTTGGAATCTTAGCCGATGTCATAAAAATTTGACCCCGCCTTACTGCATGAAATACTACAATGAATTAGGAGCTACCACATCAATTAATTTGACTAGTCACACTCGTCACCTCAGTTATAAAGTGATACCAAAGACGGGCCCGCTGGGACAGGTGGCACCTTGTCATTATTTCACATGAAATAAACATTGTGTAAATTTTTTATGTGAAATAATGACAGCCATAGATTTTGACCGATCATCAACCATGCTAAACATTAACCTTCTGATCAACCAAGAAACAAAATGGATCTTTCTGATCAGAGTTGCACATTGTTAGAATGAAGTCCAGATATTTCAATACTGGCTCTGTCATTGCTTCTGTTACATGAAGAATCTTTTCTTTGATATGCTGTAAACATCTTGATATCATGGCTTTCAAGCACCATCCTATTTTGAAAAGAAAATCATTTGGAGCACCATAATCTTGGCCGGATTGGGAGCTACAACCTACCCAAACAATGAGACCTTAAACAACCCACCCGGCTAAAACATGAAGGCAAATTGAAGAGAAACCCGACAAAGATTTCCTATCTTAGAGGAGATCTAGACCTAGACTTTACATGACCAGTCCTAACTTGTAATATAAGAGTATCACTTTGACATCATGGAAAGAGGATAAGAAGTGAGGCAACAAACACCTGTTTTTCCCCTAGAGCCTCAAGGATCCTAATAGATGCAAGAATGCTTAAGCTAGAGTTGATTTTAATCCAAATGAAACATGCTATGATGTAGAAATGATTAGAAAATCTTAACAAATAACTAGATTCAAATCATTAAGCTATTCTAGAATGATCTATAAAAGTACAAAATAGAGTTAATCTAACCATTTATGCTAAATGCTAAGATGATCTAGATAGAAATGAGCATGATAACAATGCATGAAGATAAAAAATAAACTAATTCTTTTCTCTTGTAAGAGAGACTATTTATAAGATTTTCCTAAGGGCTTGGGTTAGGAAGGAGAGTTAGGGTTAGAGTCAGGGTTTGGGGTAGAGTCTGAGGTTGAGTTAGAGATAAGGTTAGATGGATGAGGGTTAAGGTTGCTCACACATGTGTGAGAAACACTAGGGAAGTGTGCAAGGGGACCAAAGTGTAAGAGAAGACATAGGTCTTCACTTATAGCTTGTAAGAGCCTTCAATGGTGGTGTAAGAGGCCATTAATGAGCATGTAAGGCTCATTAATGAGAGGATTTGACCAAAAGTCAAGGATGAGGGTTTAGACTAAAAAGGGTACTAATCACCCTCTAAGTAGGTTTAGGAAGGTTTTAGGAAAGTTTAGGAAAGTTTAGAAGAGCTTAGGGCTTTCTATAAGATTTCTAGGGTTTTGAGGGATTTAAATAAATATTTCATTTCTTTAAAGGATTTTGGTCAATTTATTAAATAATTAATAAATATTGGGGGCAATGATGTTTAAATTTGATTTAAACATATCTGGAAGGGATTCCTTAATTAAATGTTTTTAATTAAGGTAGGAGGAATTAATGGCATAATAATTAATTAATTAACAAATGATGATGTCATCAGGGGGTTTTTGGAAAATAAAAGTACTTTTATTTACCAATGGATTTTTAGGTGTCTACAGATTACATGGGTTTCTTCTTTTTTAATCTTATGTAGTTGTTCAAGCCACATGAACTAATCATGGATCATGTTTAAAACATATCTAATATGTGCTTCTTCAAAATCATTAGGATAACTAACTGCACGATGAAAACCTTTATCTACAATGCATTTGTGTTCATCTTTCAACACTAACCTATCATCACACAACTTCTTATAATGTTCATAGATTACCCCTGATCCTAGATCTTCCAACTTGTAATGACTATATGCTCTAACATCCTCAATGTGTATAACACCAAAGGGCATGTTTCTTAGGGCACTTGTTGGGTTTTTTTCAATCGATTTGAATGGATTCCTTTTTAACTCTAGTCTAGGTCTCTCAGTTATATCAATCAAATTGGGAGTAGCCATCCTATCCTTCAATCACAAATCTAGATAATAGATAAATACTTGAAACTATTTGCAAGTAGGATTTTTGTTGAAAAACATAGAAACAACCATGACAACCACCACCAATCTTACCATACACCTATAGGGGGTCCGAAGATGGATTCAACAATACTTTCTCTGCCTAAGACACATGAAGGCTTAGTTTGATGAAGAATTCTCCACACCCAATGGAGATGTAGATTCCTCTGTTGACTTACTATCTTCCTTATTCTTCCAGGTCTTGCTCATTTCTTTCCTAGTCTCTTCTACATTCACAATCTTCTTTTCTTTTTGGTTACTTGATTGGTTTACCACTTGGTTCCTTAACCTACAATCCCTTGCTAGATGTCCAATCTTGTGACAATGAAAACATGCCATACTAGTTGATCGTTGTGGTCCAACATTATCTCTTGTAGTCATTATTTGTCATTTCATATCCATATATTCATAGTTACCATAAATTGAGCATGTGACATCAAATTTCCTCTCCCTTTGGCAAGGTGTATTCTAGTTCATATGTAATCTTTGATTGTTCACTCTTGACCTGTACTCATTAGCTCTATGACATATTTGTTGTAATTGTAATAGTGACCATCAAAGCTACTAGATCTACTAATGGATCTAGCTCTATAATAATGAGTAGTGTGACCATACTTATTTCACTTATATCAATATCCATCAAAATTGTTAGACCTATTTGCAGATCTACTTCTACACACATTTGCAGTATGACCTACCTTGTGACAATTGAAACATATAGGATTGTAGGGTTTCTTATCAAAAGTTCTTTGTGTTACTTTCAGTGGAGACTTTATTTCTTCCTTCATCTCTTTTTTTCTATAAGATTCACCAACTTCAAAAGTAGTAAAACTAGTATATCTTAGGTCTATGGTCTCTTTGATTCTTCTTTGGTTTATGAGTTTCTCATCAAGTTTTACAGTACTTTCATTGAATTTATTTAGAAGATAATTTGCATTCTTCAGTTCTCCCTTTAATTGCATATTATCATTTCTCATATTCTCATTCTCCCTTAGGAATTTTCCATTTTCTTCATTTTTATCATGCAGATGTTCATGCAATGTGCCAACTTGATGCAGGGATCTTCACACCTTAGGTAATTGTATTCCCCTCCACACACTAGTGTCCCTTAAGGAAGAGATTTATATGAAAGACTCTGCACCTTAAAACAAGTTCTCCAAATAGCCCATGATTTTTATCAAAACTCCCTAAGAAATATAAGACAAGCATCATTTGCTCCTACCAAATGTCTTCCTTCCCACTAAGGCCTTATGTGTTCCTTTGGACATCAACTCACCCTCAAATACCCCCCTTGACTAAGATGACTCAACTTTAATGGATTTGGTCTCAAAATGGTCACAATCACCCAACTTATACATTAAACAAGTTTCATCACTCCACCTAAGGGCACTTTCTTTACAAACTTCTTCTAGGCTTGTAGCCCTAACGAACAGGTTTTTAGGACATAATCCAATTTTCTTTCAAAGGAACAACCAAAAAAACACACTTTTTTGATACCCTTTTGGTATCTTCATAGCCTCCTAATTTTGTTTATTCTAAATCTCATACCATAACCCTCAACCCTACGGTTGATCAAAGACCTAATGGGGTAATTAGGCCTTGGTT
This sequence comes from Chamaecyparis obtusa, assembly GCA_027943335.1. Classification (NCBI taxonomy): domain Eukaryota; kingdom Viridiplantae; phylum Streptophyta; class Pinopsida; order Cupressales; family Cupressaceae; genus Chamaecyparis; species Chamaecyparis obtusa. Next base: position 1,024,622 of record BSBK01002161.1, on the reverse strand, counting down.
TACAAAGGAACACCCCTAACTGACCACCATTTCACCAAAATGATGATCTATAAACCAAGGGGACACCAAAAAATTACCAAATACAAAGGTACAACCTTTGGTTCAATACCTATCAACCAAAACCCCAACTTTTACAATCAGACAATCGGTGGCCACATCCAAATGTTCACCTAGGGCATCAAATTTCCACTTGATCCTTGCATCTCCAAAATGAAAGCCTTTGGAAATTTAAAATAAATGGGCCTAACTTGTACTTGATATAGGATCATCATATTCCAATGATGGATATAAAATTATGGCCATTTGAATCAGACAACCCTAGGATCGAGGGTTTCTCAGGCTAGAGCACAATAAAATTCAATAACTTTTGTTCTAGACCACTTCAACCAACCAAATGACTTGAAAAAGAAAGATTAAAAAAATGCTGAAAATGATTCAATCAACCTAAGACCCCAATCAATTTGTACATGTCCATACAATGAGTAAATCACACGTTCTGTAGGAAATATGAATAGTTATATTTGTTTGAAATCTTCCCAAACTCTATACATCACCTCCTCTTCAAGCATGAGGTGTTGGGATATAAATATCCCTCCTCAACGGTCCTAACTTCCATTTGAAATTTGGAAGCCGTTGAGATCAAAATTCCCAATTTGACAAGAAATGTTGTCAAAATGCAAAGTTTCATTATTAACAACTTAATTTACAATGGTGCCCACAAAGTTGTATTCCCCTAGAAACTAGACCCCTCAAGATATGGGTCTCAACCAATTTATTAAAACATCAAAACAATCTTAGAAGGACTCTAAAATCCCTAAGAAACATCACTACTATCGCTTGGCTCATATGTCCATGGTGGCTTATAAGATACCATTCCAAGACATTGAGTTACATATTGGGGAACGTCCTTATTAAAAACATGAAAAAATAGAACATAAACATAAATATAACTCCTCCCTCCTATCCTTCATATATTCCTTCATCAATTTTGGTCAAGAGTAGGTGCTCCAGTACCACAACCTCTTGTCTTGTCTTGAAAATTTCATCCTCTATAGCTTTCAGTTCTTCATCTTTGGTCTTTAGGGCATCTTTTGCAATTTTCCTTGCATTCTCTTCAGATCTCCTTGCTTCCAACTCTTCACACATTTTAATTAATTGGGCTTCAATCTCTCTCTTAAGGTTTTTCTTGTCCTTGTGTAATTTTTCATTTTCCATAGCCATGGATTCTAGGGCTACTTTAGATTCCTCAAATCCACTATGTTAAATTATTTAATGTAATCTTAACTCTCATTTAGTTGTTCAACAAGATCTTGTCGCTTGGATAAAGATTACTTCAAATAATTTTTCAGTTCTTTGTGTAGACACCTAAAATGCCTTTGCCAAATAAAAATATTTTATTTTGCAGAAACTCCTGATGACATCATCATTTATTAATTAATTAATTAATTTTTATTGTCATTATCCCTTATCCTATTTTAATTAAAGACATTTAATTAAAGAATCCATCCCAAAAGAATTTAAATGAAATTTGAATGATTTCTCCCCTATTTATTAATCATCAGTTAATAAATAATGTCACAATCCTTAAATAAATTAAATATTTATTTAAAGCCTAAAACCCTAGAATCTTCTAGAAAACACTAAACCTATCTAACCTTTCCTAAACCCATCCTAAACCTACTTAAAGGGTGATTCCTAACCGTCTTAGTCTAAACCACCCTCCTTTGACTTCTGGTCAAACCCCCTCATTAATGAGCCTTATAGACTCATTAATGCATCCACACACCCTCATTAAGGCTCTTACAACCTCTTAATGAAGCTCATGTCTCCTCTTCTACCATTTTTCCCTAATCACACATCTCAAGTGTTTCTCACACATGTGTGAGCAACCCTTAACCCTCATCCCCTTGACCATACCTCTAACGATACCCCAAACTCTACCCCTATCCCTGACTTTGACCCTAACTCCCATTCCTAACCCAAGCCCTTAGGAAAATCCTATAAATACCCTCACTTCGAAGAGAAAAAGACCAATTAACATAATCATTTCATGTATTTTTATAATGCTAATTTACCCCTAGATCATCTTAGCTTAAATCCTAATTGTTAGATTTCTTCATGTTTTTCATGTGTCTAACTCACATTAGCTTAGCATAATTGATTAATCTAGATTATTTCATTTATTTTCATACCATCTTCATCTTATCACACTTTTATTTGGTTTAAAATAAATCTAGGATAAGCATTTGTAGCTTAGTTCTGCATTTTGGCTTCATTTGGTTCCTTGGGGCTCTAGGGGCAAATCGGGTTTACCATACCTGATTATGTGCCACTATGGGGTATCCTTGGTCCCTAAATGATCCTAATACCTCTTGATATTCATTAGGGACATGCTCCTAGTTTTTTGAGAGCACACCCACATCCCTAAATTGAGAGCAAATCGAACGGTGACAAGGTGATCCCGTTTAAGCTCTATCTAAGGTGCTTTGAAAATATTTTTACTATATGTTATGAATATTCTTCTTAGGATAATTTTTAAATATCTACACTTGTTCTAAGAAGGTTAGGTTTTCTCTAATCACATTTTGGCATGCCTGGTGGAACTCCACAACTGCCTTTTTTAGGGTTTTTGAGCCAAAAACTCACCTTTTTGACAAATCGCATCATGTTCTAGGTGGATTCTGGTACAAGTAAACTATATAGAATTTTTTTCTCATATGATTACATATTTATTCTCTTACCAGAGGTTCCCATTACTTGTATGGGACCTCTGCATGTAATTTAGGCCTATTTTAAGCTTTTTGGCCTTGTTTCCGCGTACCACGAGTCAAGGTGAGTCGTATGAGTGCTCATCCTAACTCGTACAATTAAAATAATGAAAATACCCTACCATGTTTAATTTTATTGGAAATAGGTGGATGTGTAAGGCCTTAAACTTGGGTCTAGTTGGTTTTTAGGGTTTATTGGGCCCTCCTGGTGCCTCTAGACTGTAAATTTTTAGTTTCTAACTCCATGTTTTGTAGGAACCCATTGGAAGAAATAATATCACAAAAAAATAAAATCCCTAAGGCTTATCAACCCTCATTCATGTTTAGGAGCTAAAACACTTCATTTATTGGGCTTAAATGAACTCTAATTCACTCTTGAATGCCTATAAATCAAGAAATTTGTGCATCTTTCCTAAATGAATCAAAAATAATACTAATAAATCCTAAATCAATAAAATTCACTTATGATATTTTCCTCTTGGTTGAAAATAACTTCATTCATTCAAATCTAAGTGATTTAGGGTTTTTCATGCAATCTAGGAACACTTCAAGTTTTGGGTGCTTAAAAAGGACTAGAAATCTGCATATCAATCCTAATCGGTTCTTAATAAATACTAATCCATCCAAAATATCCCTAAATCAATCCTAATGCATTATTCTTGGTTAAAAAAAAGTTCTTTTTCAAAATCTTGAATGTTTTCAAAGTTTCACCCATTCATAAAGCAATCTAAGAACACCTCTTTTTGGGCCTAAAACTGAATTCTAAAGCACAAAATCTTGAATGTCCCTAAATAAATCAAATTCAAACCAAAAGTAATTTTTCTTAGAGTCCTAAATAAAACACAATATTTCATGCCCTAATTGAAAGAAAATCATTTTCATTTCATTTCAAAAGTTCAATTCGGGATCCTACAAGACTAACACAATCTTGAATGCAAAAGGTTAAAAACTTTCAATATCTTTTTAAAGCTTTCTTGTCTTTAAAGAATGAAAAAATAAAAAACTTAAACATATGAAATAAATCAAGTTTAGATAAATTTTGATCAAGTTTTGCGTTGATTTTGATGTTTCCAATGGAAAATGACAAAAAGACTCAATATATACTATGAAAGAAATCTCGATAAAGGACAAAGAAACTTTGTGGCATACAAGCAAATGAGGACCACTAATTTTTTATTGTACAACTGAATTCTAAAGCACAAAATCTTGAATGTCCCTAAATAAATCAAATTCAAATCAAAAGTCATTTTTCTTAGAGTCCTAAAGAAAACACAATATTGAATGCCCTAATTGAAAGCAAATCATTTTCATTTCATTTCAAAAGTTCAATTCAGGATCCTAAAAGACTAACATAATCTTGAATGCAAAAGGTAAAAAACTTGCAATATCTTTTTAAAGCTTTCTTGTCTTCAAAGAATGAAAAAATAAAAAACTTAAACATATGCATTTGCAAGTCTTCATTTGAAAATCACTAAATCAATTTGGCAAAGAACTCTTCATGGTGTGATTCTAGGAGTTTTCAATTTTGCAAAATCCTTGTTAACTAAGTGACGTAAAAAAAGTTGAACTTGGATGAGTTCACTTGTTTTACTTCTAGAGAAGCCTATCCAAAGAGAAAAGTGTTTCCTCTTTGAATAATGACTTCAAACTGGTACTTCCCCAGCCAGTATAGAAATAAAGTGTTGAGTAAACTCTCGTTTCATCCCCTCAAGCTTGGGCGATGTGTGTTGATGGTAGCCCGAGGTAGGTGAATATCCCTACTATTTTGGCATGGTCAACTAGGCTCTTAAGTGAGTCACACGCATACAAACCAATTGGGAGGACACCACAGATCAAATCAAGCACCTATTAATTAGAAGCTTCCTGATCTACTCCTGAAGGTATTAGAATCTTTGTGCAAGTATCGATCCAATTGGTTTCCTAGATCACCCAAAGATTACTCACTATATGTATCCCTTTTTGGGTACCAAGTTGTGGGCAAAGATTCTGATACTAGCTTGGCTCTAGGTTATTCTTGTTTGAAGTATTTTCAAAGTTCCAAACCGAGTGCAAACATCTATTTGAACATACACATTCTCTGAGAACACAATCAAAAATTAGTGGTCCTCATTTTCTTGTATGCCACAAAGTTGCTTTGTCCTTTATCGAGATTTCTTTCAGAGTATATATTAAGTCTTTTGTCCTTTTCCATTGGAAACATCAAAAGCAAGTCAAAACTTGATCAAAAGTTATCCAAACAGCCTTGTAGAAAGAGTCCTCAAAATTAGATACCCAAAGCATTGATTCAATCCAATTACAAAAATATTTCAAAGCTATGTCCAATACAATCAAGCATAAGAAAGTTAAGCTACCCAATTCCCGAGTCCATCGAGAGAAGAAGATTGTAGAAAGAAACCTAAAGGATCACCAACCTTCCCTCAAAGAAATCCAAGTAGAAGAAAAATATCAAGAGAAGCTAGATAATGTGGGTTGTAACGCAAGAGTAAATTAGTTTTCATCCTAGTTCCAAGTCAATCATCGCTATGTCAATCTAGAAAGAGAAGACTAGTGTGGCCCATCATATATCCATCATTCCTTTAGAATCCCACAATCCTATCTCAGAATCCTTTCACCCTAGATCATCCTTAGTTTCATCATTGCATCATCATCCATCCTTAAGTTGCATCATAAATAATTCTTAGTTGCATTCCTTGCATCATTAATCATGATCCTAGATTGCATCATAAGTCATCTTCCTAGTTTCATCATAGCTCATCCTCTTCAACTACATCTAGGTCATCCTTTAGAATAGCATCATTTGGTCATCTTCCATCATCCTCTATCAAGAAATCCACAATTAGAATCCTTTCCTCAATCCATCATCCTCAAACTAGATTCAGTGATGCAAATCTTAAACACTTTGTGTCATATCTTTTGAGTATTCTTAATCTTTATGCCAAATCAGAAACATCCCAGCACTACCCTTTGAATAAGCATTGTCTAGGGCATCCTATACTTTTCCTTTTTAGCCTCATCATCTCGAGCAAGAGATTGGTGTACATTGGCAAGAATCCCATCTTCTGAAGATCATTACACTACTACATTTGGGGCCAAATTTCAATGGCCATTTGTCAGATTTGCAACGCTCATTTGTCAGAATTTTGACACATGAGTCCGTCACCATTTTTGCGTAGAAGATTGTGACAGAAGACCTACTAGTCGGTTTAACGACACCTTCTCATGTCGGAAAGTTGCAAATCACAACAGCTTTGAAATGGCATTTCCTCTAGTTCATCCATCAAAATTTTGATAACAAGACCTATCGAAAATATACAATCTCTTTCGGAACTAACTGTCGAACCATATTCATTCCAATGGTTTAACTGTTGGAATACCAATAGTTAGCATCATATTCCAATAAGTCTACCTGTCAGTGATATGGCCTCACTATCAAAATTTCTATCAAAAATGTTCTCTTTATGACACTTAAACTATTGGAATAGCGACAGTTATGCACTATTCTCCAACACGTTTTCCTATCGAACATATAGCATTACTGTCACACTAAATGTCAAAAATTATTTTTTTCTGACATTTTGTCTGTCGAATGCATAGCACTTCTATCGGAATTAATTATGAATTGTCAAAAAATTGACGGATATGCATATTAAAATTAACACAGATCAAGAGACCATCATAGGTTGTCTCTTTCTTTGGTTTATATTATTGACAGAATGTTTTACCTTTCATTAGCTCATCAAATCTGGGGATTTGAAAGAATTTAATAGAATATTTTCATGACAACATATATTATTTAAGTTGACATTGCATGAATTTATCTACTTTGTGCACTTGTAGACTATGAGGACGACGATAAAGAAGCATTGCCATGGGAGGAGATGCTTCTTTATCACCGTCTTCATAGTATACAAGTGCGCGAAGTAGATAAATTTGTGCAACGTCAACTTAAATAATATACATTGTCATGAAAATATTCTATTAAATTCTTTCAAATCCCCATATTTGATGAGCTAATGAAAGGTAAAACATTCTGTCAATAATATAGACCGAAGAAAGAGACAACCTATGATGGTCTCTTGAGCTGTGTTATCTTTAGTCCTAGCTACCTGTCGATCTTCGAGAATAATCACCACCTTGCATTTATGTACACTACAAAAATTGATCACAGTCTTGCAAAAACATTTTACACTTGTACATCTCATCAATACTGGAGGCCTAAAGTAATTTTATACGATCACTATCACATTTCGTGCATGGATGAGAAAACACTATCCAAAGTTTCTAGATAACCATTTTTGAGAAGAGGAATGAGTGGAGGCCAAAGAAGGGATAATTGTGAAGGTTTTATAGATGTAGGTTACTAAATCATCATCTCTACACTGGTACTCAATCTGGCCTCCACTCACTCCATATACCTCAGAATCTAAACACTCTCCATCATTGATTCTCATCATTTTTTCAGCATCTCCGTGGACTGAGACCTTAAATTATTGAGCTTCTCTTTGTTTTGAGAATATTTTAACATTCTCTACTTAACAAGGCCAACCACGTGAAGGTGGAAGCTCACCTAGCCCCTCCTAGGAGCCTCTTATGACCCTTTACGACATTTTAAGACCTCTAAGATGTATTCTTAGGGATCTTAAAGGATCGTAAAGGGTCATAAGGGGTCTTGGGAAACAACAACTGAGAAACATAAATGTAGGTATAATGGTCACAATTTTTTGGAGACACAACATAATTGAGTGGTTTTCCAAGATTATGCAAAGTAGTGGTTGCTTTGCATCATTTGGGAATAGCACTCAATTATGTTGTGTCTCCAAAAAATTGTGACCATGATGCCTACATTTATGTTTCTCAGCTGTTGTGATATGTACATTGCAGTCTATCATTGTTGCAACAGCAAAGCCTATATTCCACAACAAAAAGGAAGACATCTTTTTAGCCTGGGTCTCGATCCTACCCTAATTATCGAAGGATCCAGGGCCAGGCTTGAAAGATGTCTTCCCATTTTGTCTACAACATTGTGTCCATCCATGATCTTAGGAACATCATCATCTTTCCACTCTTCATTTGCCAAAATATATCACTTCTTCAAGCTTGCAGAGTAATCTTATTAATAAAAGAACTCTTGCCAACATTAGGGTATCCACAGATCAAAATAGTTGATGTTATTAGTGCTTGTGCTCAAGGATATCAATTCACTATTTTGAAACGGCCAAATCTTTTTTATTTCAATTGTAGAGAAAAGGAGTGGGAGAAAACGAGCGGGTGAAAGTTGATCGAGAGCAAGAGAAGGCATTGCATTTTATTTGATCATAAATGCTCTCTGAAATGACCAATCATGTTTTCTATTCGATTCCTTTAGGTTTTTTTATTTTCCATATTTAGTAGATAAAAATCATGGTGGCAGCCACTTAGCCATCTTTTTGATGTTCAAGGTATTTTACAAAGATACAGGTATGTGGATTTATCGTTCAATTACTTGCAGTTATTGATCAAATGCAAATATTTTGTCACGTTGCAAGGGCAAGATATCAGTTTGGTGTTTTTGGTTTATGTTAAAAGTTGATTTGGTAAAATCCTCAAAAAACACACTACATGTTCTAAAATGTAAAGAAGTTGAATGTTAAATGTAAGATATATATCTCATCCATAGTAATCAAAAGAAAGGACATGAAACTTATAAGGAGATTTACCAAACCAAAAATATAAGCGAATAGGAAACATGGATTGGTACCTTATGAATTGGTTTTTGAGGTGCACAATCTTCATCAATCTCCTCAGAACAAGACCCCTCCTCATGAAAAATGCATTTAACACAAAAAACAAATCTACAAAACTGAACCAATGGCATGTTTAGACCAAAGAAATAGATTGATAATAATATGCTGAAAATTCTATTATGTTTAATACACACAAAAGGACCAGTCCCAAAAATTCTTAAACATAGTTTATCTGATATGATAATAACATGCTAATTAAATTAATAAAGGTGTTATCTACATTTAATCTACCAATTACTAATTACACAAAAAACAAATTTACAAAATTGAACCAATGACATGTTCTTTGTATGTGATTTCTTCATCTTTCAAGCCTCTGGCATCATATTCAACCGCAAATTTCAAATGCATTGCATTTTATTTGATCATGAATGCTCTCTCAAATGACCACATTCTACTGGTGTCATGCCCTAGCCCATGCTTTATCTCCATTATTTAATGTTATTGGTGCTTGTGCTCAAGGATATTGATTCACTATTTTCAAATGTTTGGATCATTTTGGTCGTGACTGTTCCTCTAGTACATAGTCAGGAAATCTAACTATCTAATGATTATATGTAATGTTGAATGGATTAAATGCTTTATTCTTGGTAGAAGTGAATGGAAGGAATAGTGTTGGTGTTAGGTTTCATTTATTATTGAATTCAATGGTTTCCAAGATGTGTTGAGGAGTTTGCTCCTTGTTTAATGTTAACTATTCCTGCACAATCCACTCATACAATAGTGAAATGCTATGTGATTGCCAATTTCATACAACTGGTCCTTTGGCGTGTATTAAATACAATCCAGTCACTTATTGAATGCTTTGGAGAATACTGATTTGACTGTCCATGCATTACCAGTGATTGAGATTCATTAAAGGATACAAAACCCTTCATTTTGGGGTTATTGTGTGTGGATTCAAATGTAGCTTTGATTTGGTTAATGTTTAGAAGAGATCAATAAAGTATTTAAAGACAATCTTACATGTTTGGAGAAGTTTGAGAGGCACTTATAATGACTGTACCCTCACAAACAGCGGCATAGACTAGTTTTACTAAGTTTGCTTTCTCTATTTTGAGGTTTCCTTTCTCTGCCACAGGGGTATAGTTAGAGGGTTCATTGACAAAATGATCCTTTGAATGGTTACTATGAATATGAATGATTTTATATAGCATATTTCTCATTTTACTTGAAGTTTGGAATAGCTTGTGCAAGGGTGAAAGTAGTTTTGGTCATTTTGGTCATGACTGTTCCTCTACACAGTCAGAAAATGTAACTGTCTAATGATTATATGTAATGTTGAATGGATTAAATGCTTTATTCTTGGTAGAAGTGAATGGAGTTTCCAAGATGTGTTGAGGATTTTTCTCCTTGTTTAATGTTAACTATTCATGCACAATCCACTCATACAACAGTGAAGTTACAAAATTGAACCAATGACATGTTTACAACAAAGAAATAGAATGGTAATAATATGCTGAAAATTCTATATATTTTGTTTAATACATGCCAAAGGACCAGTCCCAACAATTCTTAAACATACTAGTTATCTGATATGATCAATTGTTAATAAAGGTCTAATTCTGTAGACTGCTAGCACGAAGGAAGATTTGACCTAGCCAAATTTTCCTTTTACCACACAAAAAAAATGTGTGATAACTATGTCTACTCGAACCTTAATTGTTTAAGAATTCATCATATTAGATAAAGTATGTTTAAGAATTGTTGGGAGTTCTATTAGACCTTTGTTGTAAACATGTCATTGGTTTTCAAATGTTTGGATTCACATTTGTTGATATTACTGGCATATATGTTTAATGACGCCATTGTATATTGTTGTCACTGAAATGACCACATTCTACTAGTGTCGTGCCCTAGCCCATGCTTTAACTCCATTATTTGATGTTATTGGTGCTTGTGCTCAAGGATATCCATTTTTTTGAAATGTTGACTGTGGTTATCAAATGGACAACTCGTGAGCTTCTAGCTAGGCATCATTTATATTGATAGCTTAGGGCATCAAATGTATTGTATCATTGATAGTTGATACTTTGTTAAAAGGAAATAGGACAAAGAACAATTCTGATTTAGTTTCTCTATTTTGATCTCTAAGTGGCTTACAACCCTAGAGAAGTATATGTAGATTTACAAATGTAGTTGCAGGATACATAGCAGCCAATAATTCACAAGAAATCCATGCATCCAATTTGAATAGCAATTAGTACAAAGAAATAGGGTCCTCCAATGGCCCAATCATCTAGACCTTGACTCTCCCCTCAACCAGTGACCCTTCAAAATTGGGTTATCATGCAATCAGTGAATGATCCTTCATCCTCCTGGTCTGCCCTACATCCAAACATATTGGAAATACACAATACAATGATAACAAGTCTTTCACAATCCCCCTTCCCTCAAGGGACACTATCAACCATCCCTTCCACATAGCATTTCACTGTTGTATGAGTGGATTGTGCAGGAACAATTAACATTAAACAAGGAGAAAACTCCTCAACACATCTTTGTTGTAAACATGCCACTGGTTCAGTTTTGTAAATTTATTTTTTGTGTTAAATGCATTTAAATGGAACATTAAGCATAGTAATAATATGCTTAATCTATTAGTAATTGCAGATTAAATGCCCATAACACCTTTATCAGTTTAGCATGTTATTATAAGATACTAAAGAAGACCTACTATTTGTTAGAGAAATCTTCACTATCCCCCACAATGAAGACAATGAAGATTGACCTCCTGCCCCACAACAAAGAACATTGTAATAAGAATAAGATATAATATAGTGTTAGAATAAACTTTGAACAAAGACATGTAATGCTTAAGTTAATGATCTAAAAAGCTACAAATATAGGAATTGAAAAAGAAGATAGTGCCAAGAAACATTTTCACAAATATGAAACGTGAGGAAAAGTAATAACATTAACAATGCCAAGATACACAGCATTAAATTTCACTTGCGGATGAGTTTCTGCAATGGGTTGCCCAGCATCAAAAATATGTTGAGTTGCATTTGAGTTGTAACTAAGAGTATCATGTGGAATAGACCCTAAACTTTGAAAGCATTCTCCAACCTGGCAATTCAAAATTCAATCTAGGCAAGCATCAGTAAGTGAAATAAATTATAGACATCAACATCAACATCATCATAATCATTAGAAATAAACTTTAAAGACATATTTTGGATAGTACTATGTTTCTTGAAAGTTTTTGTGATGCTTCTAAACTTTAAAGACATATTTTATGGCTTAATGATAACATAGATTAGTGTTTTGTTTTCTGATGGAATGTTGTTGATCATTCATGGTCTTGAAGAAACTTTTGATTTTTTTGATTCTCAAGTCTTGACGTTGTTTCTCAATGTGATATAGACTGACCACAAGATGGTTTAGTTGGTCCTCTATTTCTATTTAATCATTTGTCTTCTTCATGGTGTAAGTGTTCATTCATATTCATTAAAGGCGGGTGGTGATTCCTTGGTAATAAAGGCATTGACAATATTCATAATCGTATAGCTCTTTACCTGATCTAGTCACATCATCAACATCGAGGTTAGTTTATTTGGCCTTGGCCTCAACCTCAACCTGCTCATTAACAATGGCCTCTACACTCTCTATAGCTGCAATACAAATTCTTACATTAATCCAAACACCAATTGCAATTAAATTTGTATTACTACACCAATCAATTTAAGATGTTTACTTGTATTACTGTGATGCACATCCTCATTTTCATCAACACACACAGGTTGTGTACGGCAAGAATCGACAGGCTCCAAAGTTTCTAGATAACCATTTTTTAGAAGAAGAAAAAGTGGAGGCCAAAGAAGGGATAATTGTGAAGGTTTTCTAGATGTAGGTTACCGAATCATCATCTCTTATTGATATATTTCAGATTCTACTCCAGAATGAAAAAACTATAGAGATCTAACATAGCTAAACATAGAATAAAGTAAACAAGAAGGAATAGAAGATACCCAGATATCAACCAAGTATACTCCAGTCTATATGCCTCCAACTGTACTAACAAAGGTGCTGAGGAGAACCTGATTAGTACCTTAGTGTTAGTGTATTAAGGAAGAGTCCAGTCCTAACAGAGACTTCCAGCCCTAATCAACTCATAGTTAACATTACCAATAATGGTTGGTTGTATGGATTAGATCATAATCTGATCTTTATTCATGCTTAGACTTGTTCTTATCTATTAGCCGAAGTTGCTTATCTTTCACACCAATATATGTTGATCTAAGTTTGCTTAAGCTAGAGAATCAAGGTTTTGGGGGAGGGAAGCATGTTATGTTTTTGGTGCTTCTCTTCCTAGAATCCAACACCATATATATATGAATTGAATTATCTTCAAGAGGGTCGACTTGGTCTTATTAAATATATTTAATGTTAAAGCCAAGAGGCCGACCTTGGGCCCTTAACTAATTCAACCAACACATATATATAAATGAAATAATAATCTCCTTATTATTATAAATTGCACAAGGGTATTTATTTGATCAGTTTGATCTTGGCCGAAAGGCTATAAGTATTAACACTCTGCTCTGGTACTCAATCTGGCCTCCACTCCATATACGTCTTCTCAGAATCTAAAAACTCTCCATCATTGATTCCTGTCATTTTTTCAGCATCTCGATGGACTAAGACCTTAAATTATTGAGCTTCTCTTTGTTTCAAGAATAGTTAAACATTCTCTACTTAACAGGGCCAACCATGTGAATGTGGAAGCTCATCTGGCTCCTTCTAGGAGCCTCTTATGACCCTTTACGACATTTTAAGACCTCTAAGATGTATTCTTAGGGATCGTAAATGGTCGTAAAGGGTCATAAGGGGTGCTGGGACACAACAACTGAGAAACATAATTGTAGGCATCATGGTCACAATTTTTTGGAGACAACATAATTGAGTTGTATACCCAGACAGTGGAGAGCAACTCATGCACCTCCAATTCCAAGTTGACTACATATGTTGCTCATGAATACAAGGTCCTCCAACAGATGTATTCAACTTGGAATGGGGGGTGTAGAATTTTCTCTACATCGCTTGGGTACACAACTCAATTACATTGTCTCAAAAAGATTGTGTCTATGATGCCTACAATTATGTTTCTCAGCTATTGTGAAATCTACATTTATGTTTCTCAGTTGTCATGTTTATGTGCATTTTTTTAATGTATTTTGGATAGTAAGTCTAATTTAATTTGTCCATGGACTAAGACCTTAAATCATGTAATGAGGATGCTTAGAACACTAGTATATGAAAATTTCATTGTTTAATAATAAAAATCTATTAAAATGTTTATACCTTCTCCCATTTGCTGGTGTAATTCCTCTTTGAGTATCCCCTTTCTCCTTTGCATCCAAAATTAACTCATTCCAATCCCTCACTGGAACAAAGGGAGGATGCTCAAACTTCAGCAAGACTTCATACACGCAATGTTCGTAGATTACATTCAATGCATTATTTATGTTCGTAAATCAGCGTTGCATACAAATCTATGGACGGTGCATGTTACGAAGTCATGCTCAAGCTTGAAAATGATATTCAATCCATAGTCAAGGTCAAGGAACAAATGGAACAACCAAGAAAACACTATACGTTAAATCATGTGATTGATATCAGATTGGGGCTCACCTAAGCCATAAACATGAAGAATTATTCTAAAAAAAGATGTAAACCATATATATGCGCACTTGAGGCAAAGAGAAGTTACGTCATATCCATATTAAAATATTAGTTACAATATGAAAATAATAAACTAACTAATTCTTGAGTTCATCTCTGCATATGGTCGCAACAAAGATATGCGATTACAATACAGAGAAGGCATCGTAAAAATATAATTTCGCAATTTTCCCTAGCTTGACATGTTTTGCACTCAAATCCTTCATTGTGGATAAGTGGAGATGGGTGGATAGATGCAGATGAGTTGTCATCGACCCAACTAAAGTATCTGCAGCCATTATTTCCCTATGATGCCCAGTCTACATTAGTTATATTATAATGAATAGTATTTACATTAGAAACATTAAATATATACACATCAGCAACCTTTTTTCTATTTTGGCAGCACCAAAATTGTCATCCAAGGTTGTTCGGTGTCCATGAAGTCTTCAACACACACTGCCCACCACCACATCAACAGTTTGGCACATTGGCAAGAGTCATCGAGCCTATATATCAATAATGCACCGCACCATCGTTACTACATTTATTATTTTTTATATGATTATTTTTATATGAAATACACCAAGCAGTACCATCAGAAATATTAACCATTTACAATAATGAAAAGTAAACCTAAATCAAATAGCTCATTTTTTTATCAGCATGTGTAGTCTCTGTGTATATGAAAAATGAAAGAAATATGAAGCTGAAATAAAATAGTGAACAAAATAGTATTCGATCCACATAGACTGAATGAAATATACCATCAAAAGAAGGTGACAAAATCCTATCACAAAGCATAGACATAGGAAATCAAAAAGGGACAAAAGACAAGAAATAAGAAAAATCATTACGACTATAGAAAAATCATTTATACTCCAATCAAAAAAAGAAACACTCTTTGTCAACAATTTTCAAAATCATTAGGACTATAGAAAAATAATTAAGACTATCCAAAATCAAATTTTAGAAATGGACGGTTTTGATGCTTTGACATTACAACAATTGAGCATTCATCATTTGGTATTGTGTACTCCATTTAAGTATGTCAACAATGTTCAAAATCCTATCACCAAGCACAGACAAGAAATAAGAAAAATCATTAGGACTATAGAAAAATCAAGTTCTATAAGTGGACGATTCTGATATTGCTTTGCCATTACAACAATTGAGCATTCATCATTTGGTACTTCTTGGTGTATTCCATTTATGTTTTTCAGTTTTCATGTTTATGTGCATGTTCTTTATGTGTTTGGCTTCTCTCCGTCGCAAGGGATGCGTCGATAGGTAATTGATTTGAAAGCATAATGATTTGACAATCTTTTTTCAAGATAGGCGTAATCATCCCGCCAACCTTAATTAGCAACATTTGTGATATATGTCAAGTACTTATAATCAGTATGCCCAAAAAATAGAGACTTAGTAGTAAAGCATGTCCTTTGGTTTACTAGTTTAATCTGGTTTAAGAATGGTTTGTTTCATGTTTGAATGTACCATTGAATGAAGCTTGGCTATATTAAGTACAATCTTAAGACTCATGACTCTTCAAATTCCCTTGTTTCCTTCAGACCTCCAAACATGTGTACTTTTAGTAGCCCTCCAACAAATGGACTTGTGATGATTTTCACAATAGTACATGTGTAGGAGGACTCCTAAAAGTACTGCTTAAGCAAATCTGAATGTTCATCACCTGTGCATATAAGAGTTGATCATAGAAGGTATATGCTGTTGGGTAAGCTCCCAATAGTGCTCAGGTAAATATGCATGTTCATCACCTGTGCATATGAAGTGGCTCTAATGGAAGATACAATCACTAAACTCTGCATACTCCTTATTTTGTTCTACGTTGATATTGTCAGACATGGTCTTTCTTGAATGGAATGACTCGTTACTTGTACATTGACTAGAATGTTGGTGGAAGAAGGATGATTTGTTTGCAACCATTTTTTCAACTCTAATTTTCTCAACACAAAGGGACATTTATCATAGCCATAGAAACATGATTATTTTAAAATGAAATACACCAAGGAGTACCATTAGAAATATTGACTATTTACAATAATGAATAGTTAACCTTAATCAAATAGCTCATTTTTTTATCAACATGTGTACTCTCTGTGTATATGAAAAATGAATGAAATATCAAGCCGAAATAAAACAGTGAACCAAAATTCAAATTCAAGGCCTAATTTATCAAGAGCAACAAACATTAGGATGAAAGAAAAATCATTAAGAGTATAGAAAAATCATTAGGACTATAGAAAAATCATTAAGACTAGAAAATCAAGTTCTAGAAAAATCATTAAGAGTACTATAGAAAAATCATTAGGACTATAGAAAAATCATTAAGACTACAAAATCAAGTTCTAGAAAAATCATTACGACTATAGAAAAATCATTTAGACTATAAAATCAAGTTCTAGAAATGGACGGTTCTGATGCTTTTCCATTACAACAATTGAGCATTCATCATTTGGTACTTCTTGGTGTATTCCATTTAAGTTTTTCAGTTGCCATGTTTATGTGTATGTTCTTTATGTGTTTGGCTTCTCTCCCTCGCAAGGGATATGTCGATAGGTAATTGATTTGAAAGCATAATGATTTGACTGTTCCAAGTAATGTTTTTAATCCTTTGAAGTTTCTCATGATCCTGATGTAAGTTGATTGGATTAAGTAATTTGGGGATCCAATAGGACTTTAGGGGAGTTCAATAAATGTTTTGGAAGACTTAGAGGAACTATTAGCATGACCGTTCCTACATCTACAGCGAGTTAGACTGAATTTGCTAAGTTTTTCCTTTGTTTTGAAGTGTATTTTGTAATCTATTTCCTTTCCATGGACCCAAAGACCTAGGACCCATGGAAAAAGGATACTAACAATGTATTATACAACTCTAATGTTTTTGACTTGCAGAGATTTGAGAAAGTAAAGAGAACACTGGCTATGTTTAATGTTAACTATTCCTGCACAATCCACTCATACAATAGTGAAATGCTATGTGATTGACAATTTCATACAACTGGTCCTTTGGCATGTATTAAACAGAATAGAATTTTCAGCATATTATTATCATTCTATTTCTTTGTTGTAAACATGTCATTGGTTCGGTTTTAATCTACTGGTGTTGTGCCCTAGCCCATGCTTTATCTCCATTATTTGATGTTATTCACTATTTTGAAATGTTGACTGTGGTTATCAAATGGAAAAAATAGAAAAAAAAAATTGTACATGAAATTTTTTTTACAAAACTGAACCAATGGCATGTTTACAACAAAGAAATAGAATTATAATAATATGCTGAAAATTCTATTTTGTTTAATACACGCCAAAGGACCAGTTGTATGAAATTGTCAATCACATAGCATTTCACTGTTGTATGAGTGGATTGTGCGGGAATAGTTAACATTAAACAAGGAGCAAACTCCTCAACACATCTTGGAAACCATTGAATTCAATAATAAATGAAACCTAACACCAACACTATTCCTTCCATTCACTTCTACCAAGAATTCGAGCACAAGCACAAGCTATTCCAAACTTCAAGTACAAGCTATTCCAAACTTCAAGTAAAATGAGAAATATGCTATATCAAATCATTCATATTCATAGTAACCATTCAAAGGATCATTTTTTCAATGAACCCTCTGACTGTACCCTTGTGGCAGAGAAATGAAACCTCAAAATAGAGAAATGAAACTTAGTAAAACCAGTCTATGTCGCTGTTTGTGAGGGTATAGTCATGATAAGCCTCTCAAACCTCTCCAAACATGTAAGATTGTCTTTAAATACTTTATTGATCTCTTCTAAACATTAACCAAATCAAACCTACATTTGAATCCACACACAATAACCCCAAAATGAAGGTTTTTGTATCCTTTAATGAATCTCAGACACTAGTAATGCATGGACAGTCAAACCGATAGTCTCCAAAGCATTCAATAAGTGACTGGATTGTATTTAATACATGCCAAAGGACCAATTGTATGAAATTTTCAATCACATAGCATTCCACTATTGTATGAGTGGATTGTGTAGGAACAGTTAACTTTAAACAAGGAGCAAACTCCTCAACACATCTTGGAAACCATTGAATTCAACAATAAATAAAACCTAACACCAACACTATTCCTTCCATTCACTTCTACCAAGAATAAAGCATTTAATCCATTCAACATTACATATAATCATTAGACAGTTACATTTTCTGACTGTGTAGAGGAACAGTCACAACCAGAACTACTTTCACCCTTGCACAAGCTATTCCAAACTTCAAGTAAAATGAGCAATATGCTATATCAAATCATTCATATTCATAGTAACCATTCAAAGGATCATTTTGTTAATGAACCCTCTAACTGTATCCCTACGGCAGAGAAAGGAAACCTCAAATTAGAGAAAGGAAACTTAGTAAAACCAGTCTATGCCGCTATTTGTGAGGGTACAGTCATGATAAGTGCCTCTTAAACCTCTCCAAACATGTAAGAATGTCTTTAAATACTTCATTGATCTCTTCTAAACATTAACACATGCACAGCCAAACTAGTAGTCTCCAAAGCATTCAATACGTGAATATGAATGTTTGAAAACTTTCCTCTCAACTTCCCCAACCACTCCTAATCAGTTAGAGGGATTAGTTTAGTGTTTAGACACTAAAACTTCTTAAACATACTTTATCTGATATGATGAATTGTAATATCAACAAACATGAATCCAAACATTTGAAAACAATGAATCGATATCCTTGAGCACAAGCACCAATAACATCAAATAATGGAGATAAAGCATGGGCTAGGGCACAACACCAGTAGAATGCAGTCATTTCAGTGAGCATTCATGATAAAATAAAATGCAACGCATTTGAAATTTGTGGTCGAATATGATGCCAGAGGCTCGAAAGACATTGCCCGTCAAAGATACCAATCAAAGATGAAGAAATCACATACCTTCTATCACGCTCAGCTTGGACGAAGGAAGATTTGATAGCCAAATCTTCCTTGTACCACATGAAGAACATGCCATTGGTTCATTTTAGCATGTTATTATCATATCAGATAAAGTATGTTTAAGAACTGTTGGTAAGGATAGGAATAGTGGAGATTCTAGAAATATCCCTCTAACTGATTAGGAGTGGTTGTAATGCAAGGAGGGATGATGATTAGGGCCAAAGGCACTCCTAACCATCAATCACCTTGCCAAAACCACACACAACTAATCCATCACAATGGGAGATAAAGAATAACATAGAGAGGGAGAGATCCAGAGATGGAATAATTCAAATATATTAATTAAGAACTTATACATCCAACATGCCCAGCTGTCAGGCCTTCTGGGTTGCAGCCATTTACAAACAAGAAAGAAAAGATCTTCAAAGAGAAATAAGAACATCCATCTCCATCCTACTTCATGCTACCACTCCAGATTGAACTCGCAACTACAAGCTCCAAACTGATCCCAAAACTAATGCCTAACTCCAAACCTAAACACTATATTTATACCCAGCCAAGACCTCAAGTACAATTAAAGGTCAGCCCCAATATAAGATAAATAAATCACTAGCCACAAGTCAGCCCAAGAAATACAAATAATAAACCCAAGGGACCATGTCGGCCCAAAAACAAAATATAAGCACTCAGTAAGGTCGAGCAACCGAGAAACAAAGAATGTCGGGCTCTGTCGATAAAGCAAGAGTGAGCACTTGGTGAAGTAATGACTGACACCACTCGGTGAAGCAGTAAATCAAGAGGTGACCAAGCTCATTTAGTGAATACATAGACCTCTGAGAAGTAACCAAGCTGGCTCGGTAAACAAAGGAAGCAAGTGCCCCAGGAAAGAAAATAAGCACAACTACCGAGTAGTCCCAGTAGTTACCGAGCTCCTTCAAGATTTGACCGAGCTTCCAAGATGCCACTGCATCAGACTCTCCAGGTAAATAGAAAAGTGTGTCCCACACTTTGGTGGTAAAAGAAACATATGTCCAAAACTTCATTTGTACTGAAGGCTTCCAATTCATTAGATAAAAGAATGTAATTTTGAAAGTCCAAAACTTCATCTTTACCGAAGGCTTCCAATTCAAAAAGAATGTAATCCTAAAAATCAGCCATCTCTGCATTTTCCATTCACACAATAAGATCTTCTGAATATCCTCAACCCAATCAGGAAGGAACTGATCAACATAATACTCCTTCAAACCATCAGTAGAAAAATCTCCAAATATGAAATTCATATCAACATCATCTAAATCCACAATAGTAGCCAAATGTAAATTAGTAGAAACATAAGTGTCTCCTTCCCCATCAGCAATAAGCAAACCATATGTCTGTAAATCCAGATCATCAACTTTGTATGAATCCTGATCCATATCAACAACTATATTTGCAACCATATGTAATTTTTGAACTCTATCATCCATATGCAGGCTTAACTCTTCATCGGTAACAACATCTAAGTCATCAGGAACATCAATATCCTCATCTATGTCATGCAAAGAAATAAGTAAATCCACATTTATATCTGCATCATCAGTAACTTGTATATTCTCAGCAACATAAGTGAAACTCTGTTCATCAGCAATCTCATTACTCAAAAAAAGATGCTCTGCAAGTTCCATGTCAAATCCATCAATCTGATCATGCGAACCAAAAGATACTTCATCAACTACAACAAAATCATTGGATACTTTCACAATGTGTTTTCTTCTCTGAATAATCTTTCTAATCAGTCAAACAACTTTCTTCCTCATCCGTAGATGCCAAGACTTTTCCCACTTTTCAACTTTCTTATCAAATTCAGTCCAAAATGAATCACGCTCAATCTCTAGATTCTTCTCACCACCAAGATTTCTTTCATGATGCATGTTTATCTCAATGCATTCAAGATTAGCAGCAATCTTCTTCAACAATTTGGCAATTTTTGGATCCATAACTTCCTTACCACAAACCAT
Organism: Chamaecyparis obtusa; assembly: GCA_027943335.1. Taxonomy (NCBI): domain Eukaryota; kingdom Viridiplantae; phylum Streptophyta; class Pinopsida; order Cupressales; family Cupressaceae; genus Chamaecyparis; species Chamaecyparis obtusa. The sequence continues at coordinate 1,003,464 of BSBK01002161.1, read as the reverse complement.
CTTCAAACCCTCTGCAAGTGTAGGCTAGATCACAATCTGCCACCCTACACCAAATCAACAACTAGGGCTCACAAGAAGAATCATGATCAAGATCAACAGAAATAATCCATCCCACATTCACCACACGATCAAAGTTTTCTCTGATACCACCTAATGCAAGGAGGGATGATGATCAGGGCCAAAGGCACTCCCGACCATCAATCACCTTGCCAAAACCACACACAACTAATCCAGCACAATGGGAGATAAAGAATAACATAGAGAGAGAGATCCAGAGATGGAATAATTCAAATATATTAATTAAGAACTTATACATCCAACATGCCCAGCTGTTAGGCCTTCTGGGTTGTGGCCATTTACAAACAAGAAAGATCTTCAAAAAGAAATAAGAACATCCATCTCCATCCTACTTCATGCTACCACTCTAGATCAAACTCGCAACTGCAAGCTCCAAACTGATCCCAAAACTAATGCCTAACTCCAAACCTAAACACTACATTTATACTTGGCCAAGACCTCAAGTACAATTAAAGGTCAGCCCCAATATAAGATAAATAAATTACTAGCCACAAGTTAGCCCAAGAAATACAAATAATAAACCCAAGGGACCATGTCGGCCCAAAAACAAAATATAAGCACTCAGTAAGGTCGAGCAACCAAGCAATAGAGAATGTCAAGCTCCATCGGTAAAGCAAGAGTGAGCACTCGGTGAAGTAATGACCGACACCACTCGATGAAGTAGTAAATCAAGAGGTGACCAAGCTCATTCGGTGAATGCATAGACCTCCAAGAAGTAACTGAGCTGGCTTGGTAAACAAAGGAACCAAACGCCCCAGGAAAGAAAATAAGCACAACTGCCAAGTAGTCCCAGTAGTTACCGAGCTCCTTTAGGATTTGACCCAGCTTCCAAGATGCCACTGCATCAGGTTGGGGAAGTTGAGAGGAAAGTTTTCAAACATTCATATTCACTTATTGAATGCTTTGGAGACTATTGGTTTGACTGTCCATGCATTACCAGTGACTAAGATTCATTAAAGGATACAAAACCCTTCATTTTGGGTTATTGTGTGTGGATTCATCCGCTTTAGCCAGGAAGATCAAGAAGATGGGGCAGGAGGACATTGTGGTAGAAGAAGTATTTAAAGAAGCAACAAGAATCAATAGAAAAAATTTTAGGAGTTTGGAACAACATTTCAAAATCCATGAATGGTATGGATAAGGTGACCTTCATTCTTGGCCGTGACTTCAATGAAACATTGGATATGGTTGATAAGAAGAAGGGTCACTTGTTGATAGTGTTCCTTGAGGGAAGGGGGATTGTGAAAGACTTGTTATCATTGTATTGTATATTTCCAATATGTTTGGATGCAGGGCAGACCAGGAGAATGAAGGATCACTCACTGATTGTATGATAACCCGATTTTGAAGGGTCATTAGTTGAGGGGATAGTCAAGGTCTGGATGTTGATAGTAATTTGTTGAGGGAAGGGGGATTTTAAAAGACTTGTTATCATTGTATTGTGTATTTCCAATATGTTTGGATGCAGGGCAAACCAAGAGAATGAAGGATCACTCACTGATTGCATGATAACCCAGTTTTGAAGGGTCACTGGTTGAGGGGACAGTCAAGGTCTGGATGTTGATAGTGTTCCTTGAGGGAAGGGGGATTGTGAAAGGCTTGTTATCATTGTATTGTGTATTTCCAATATGTTTGGATGCAGGGAAGATCAGGAGAATGAATGATCACTCACTAATTGCATGATAACCCAGTTTTGAAGGATCACTAGAAGAGGGGGGAATGAAGGATCACTCACTGATTGCATGATAACCCCACCAAGCATTCTTTCCTTTAAGTTTCCACAATATCTCAAAATATGATCATTATTCTTTACTTTCTTCTATATGCTATTCTTTCTATGGTTTTGTTATCTTAGAAATATATCAAAAACATTACAGATGTGCATATAAAAGTAAAATATTGTCCTTCAATTGTTCCACATTGAAGCATTTCCTCTTGGGAGTATTCTCTTCATTTGTACAATATCTGTCAAAAATGGTTCCCATATTTCTTCAAGATCTATTTTAATCTTTATACTGCAATTTTGATTAGGTTTGACCAATAGTTGATTTCATTGGTATTTTATAGCATATACTCCTAATGTGAAATGTGGAGAGAAAGAAAGAGACACACTAGGTATGAATTACATGATATACCCACCATTACTTAGCACTTAAATAATAAATTATGGACAGGGAACAACCCCCTAACTTTTGGATGTTTGTTTCATGTTGGCCTCTTATTATATGCAAAGGTAGGCCTATCTTAGGCTAACAACCATAGTGTAGGGGCCATAAATTATGGATCCCAAAATAGTGCACACTTGTATTAAATTAGGTTCACTATACTACAAGGGAATGGAAACCATGTAATAGTGCCTCATGGGGATGGAAGCAACCCTTCACCAAGAAGATGATTGTGTCTGCAATATTTACTAGAGGCAAAGAACATAATTTGGTTCCAGCAATTACTCCTAGAAGATAATGGCACCCACAAAACACTTGGAAAAGATAGCACTCACTATATCTTTTATCTCTATTTTAAAGCTGGGACAATAAATCTCAAAGATTGATCAATGAATTCTTGAACACAAAGAACCATTGACAGTTATGATTCATGTGTACAATAGCCAACAACTAGTTGTTCCAATCATGGTGTCCAATAATTATGTTAGAAAAAGCATCTACAAATCCCTTACACAACCATAATAGATTCAAACCATGAACCGTAAGAACCTAACAATGGGACTAAGAAAGATACAACCTAAACAAATCTTGATCATATTCCACCCTATTGTAAGGCCCAAGAAGTAACTCTATCTTAAAGCTACACATTCCTCTAGATGAAGCTCAAAGGTCAAGTAGCTGAAGCATAGCAATACTTGAATGAATATAGGAATAATTTGATGTACAATCATTTGCTAGCTTGGTTTGTGGGTTTTCCACATAATATTTTCCCTTTAACCACATTTATAGTTTGAGAAAATAATAAAAAATTATTTCAGATTTATATTATCCTTTTGAACTAGCACAATGCCATCAAAATGCATAATCATTGGTCATATCAAGAAAATTCCTATTGATTAGTAGATATCCTTATAAAAATTTGATGCATGGATTTCTTGTGAATTATCGAATGCTATGTATCCTAAAACTATGAAAGGAATAGTGTTGGTGTTAGGTTTCATTTATTATTGAATTCAATGGTTTCCAAGATGTGTTGAGGAGTTTTCTCCTTGTTTAATGTTAATTGTTCCTGCACAATCCACTCATAAAATAGTGAAATTCTATGTGGAAGGGATGGTTGATAGTGTTCCTTGGGGGAAGGGGGATTGTGAAAGACTTGTTATCATTGTATTGCATATTTCCAATCTGTTTGGATGCAGGGCAGACTAGGAGAATGAAGGATCACTCATTGATTGCATGATAACCCAGTTTTGAAGGGTCACTAGTTGAGGGGACAGTCAAGGTCTGGATGATTGGGAAATTGGAGGACCCTAGTTCTTTGTATTAATTTCTATTCAAATTGGATGCATGGATTTCTTGTGAATTATCAGTTGCTATGTATCTTGCAACTGGATCTGTAAATCTGCATATACTTCTCTAGGGTTGTAAGCCACTTAGGGATCAAAATAGAGAAACTAAATAAAAATTGATCTTTGTCCTATTTCCTTTTAACAAAGTATCAACTATCAATGATACAATACATTTGATGCCCTAAGCTATCAATACAAATGGCACCTAGCTAGAAGCTCATGGACTGTCCATTTGATAACCATAGTCAACATTTCAAAAAAATGGATATCCTTGAGCACAAGCACCAATAACATCAAATAATGGAGTTAAAGCATGGGCTAGGGCACGACACCAGTAGAATGCATTCATTTTAGTGACAACAATATATAATGGCATCATTAAACACATATGCCAGTAATATCAACAAACGTGAATCCAAACATTTGAATACAGTGAATCGATATCCTTGAGCACAAGCACCAATAACATCAAATAATAGAGATATAGCATTGGCTAGGGCATGACACCAGTAGAATGTGGTCATTTCAATGACAGGAATATATAATGGCATCATTAAACACATATGCCAATAATATCAACAAACATGAATCCAAACATTTGAATACAGTGAATCAATATCCTTGAGCACAAGCACCAATAACATCAAATAATAGAGATATAGCAATGGCTAGGACATGACACCAGTAGAATGTGGTCATTTCAGAGAGAAAATCCCTCAACAATAAAATGAAATGCATTCGAACATGATGCCAGAGGCTCGAAAGATGAAGAAATCACATACCTTCTCCCGTGCTTAGCTTTCACTCCTTTTCTCCTGCTCTCGAAATGAAATAAAAATGATGAGGCTGTTTCACTTTTTTTTTAAATGTATACACCAAATCTGTCAGAGTTTTGATGGTCAATTAAACACCCATCAGAATACTGACATCATCAGGGCCTATTAGAAAAAAAAAAAACACCAAATTCGTAAGAAAAAGTTACCCGTCGAAAACTTCTATTGAAATTTGGCCCCAAATGTAGTAGTGTTAGTCTATCTTAGGTTGACAGTCCTCTTTGATCATTAGCCAACACTTAGTAATCCTCCACCATCCTTATCATCCAAAATCTTCCATCCTCAATCAAAATCAAGCATCCCACCATCCTTCAGTTGATCCAAATCCTTGCATCATATCTTATAAATCCACCATCTTTAAGTCTCTTTAGATCTACATCCATCAATCCTTAATTTTTTTAAGGAAGCACTTTTCATTTATCCATCTGCATTTTCATCTTTAGATCCACATCTCATGCTTTTCAAGATGCAATCCAAGAAGAGAAGGAATATGGATCCCAATAATCTTACTAGCACGATGGTGACCTATAATCTACAAACCACACAAGTTGAGAATATATGGGAAAATGTAACAGAAACCCCCACTTCATTCTCCATGGAAACCTTCATGAGACATCCAAGGCATGCACAAATGGTAAGTGTGATCATTGATCAAAATCAATGGGCTATAATGGAAAATTTTGCACAAGAGGCTACTTCCATTCAACCACATCTCCAACCCCTCATCCCAATAAAAATAATCCACATCCTAGCTGAAACCTATACCCCCATCATCCAACAAATCCATGATCCTGACTTGCACATATCTTAGGTAGCCTCACCCATCCCCTATCTCTTGTAAAGTAGCTTTGCAAGTCCCAAGACATAAACAACAATGCAATCCACTCCCTTTTCCATTTTAGGAACACCACCATCATTTACAACATCTCAAGCTGCCACTCAGGCCCAAAGCTTTCCACAAAACCAACCTCTACCTTCCATGCAAGCCACTACACAAATAGTTCCTCCAATGTCCATGAGCCAAGAAACATCATCCTTTCTAGAGGTGATGTAATTGTTCTTCTCCTTCACTCAGCAAGATCATGTAGCAGTACCATCCTTTTTGGGGGAAAAACAACCATTTCCCTCCTTCACTCAGCAAGCCTCCACATCAGCACCATCCTTCCCATGGGGAACACAAGCACCTTCTTCCACCTCTCAGCAAGGATTCACCCAAGCATGCATTGTACCTCCACCTTTCATTTCTCACACACAAGCCCAACAAATTTCCTTCACAAGAGGGATGCCCTTCAAGGGCCCTCAAAATCTAGCATCTACATCCCAGAATCCTATCATCATTTCCATACCCTTTGCATCGCAACTCCTACCACAAATCAGATCTCGTTGGGGCCTCACCCAAGAAGAAATGCATGCCTTGGGTATACCAACCCAATCCCACACATCCATTCCCAAAAACTAACAAGTTAATTTCCCCCAAGTAGCGCAACAAAAATAATCGCAACCTCCACCAACTTCATCCTTTCCTTCATATACCAACTATCTATCTGTACCACCCACAGCTTCTCAAATAATTCCACCACCACAACAACAGAGTTCATCTCATCTCAAAAACTACCTTGCATAACCACCTCCTATCACTAACTTCCCAACAGCCATTGCACCCCTAAGAAATGTAGGAATGCATCCCACCTACATTAGCCAAGCCCAAAGCCAAGTGCATCAAGGCCAATCCTACCAACAAGTTGCACCATTCCATCAGCCTCCTCCACAGCACCAATACTTCCTAGCATAAAGTAGAAACATCCCATCATTCCCCAATAGCAAAAAGAAAATTCATATCCTCCACAACAATACACTCTCACATCTCAGCAACAATATCCTCTGCAACAACCATCACCCCAACATCCATTTCAATCTTCATATCTTGTTGGGCAATCTCCATATCCAACTTCACAATATCCTCCACAAAACTATTCATATTCACTATCACCATCAGATCCTTTCCCAATGGGAGTACCCACTCCAATGCCAATCAACACCGAATGGGCAGAGATGAAGAACGCTCTTAAGGAGCTCCAGGCTAGAACAAAGATCAAGGCCTTCAAATTTGATGAGGTTTTTCCTTATCTCTTTGATATATCGATCACAACTATCCCCTTTCCCAAACACTTTGAGACACCCAAGTTTGAAAAATATCATGGGAAAGGACATCCATTTAGCCATGTCAAATAATTCTATATGGCTTGCCAACAAGTGGCATATAGTGACAATTTCCTCATGCACTTATTCTCCAAGAGCTTGGGAGGAACCACTATTGAGTGGTTCTACAAGATATCTTATGAAACAATCACAACCTTTACTGAACTCACTAAGAATTTCATTCCCCAGTATGCCCATAATATTGAGAATGAGTTGTCATCATTAGACCTTTGCAACTCAAAGAAGAAAGGAGTTGAGAGCCTAGCTGATTACTTGCAATAATAGAAAAACCTCACTACCAGGTTATCATATCAACCACCTAAGAAGCATCTTACCAAAATCTTTATTGATAACCTACATCCTAAACTATCCCACTTCATGAGGATGAAATGCCTCTAGACCTGTCAAGACATCAATGGCAAAGGCATAGAAATCAAAAGAGGCCTCTTAGATGAAGGCACAATCTGACACTACAAAGATGATTCCCATAGCAAGCCCAGTAATGACAAACCTCTCTACTGGAACAAGAACAAAAATACTATCACTAATGGAGCCACAGACACCAAACATGTCCAAATTGTTATGGACGGTCCTACACCAACTCCTACGTATCAACAACAACAACCTCTAATCAATCAGCACCCTATGCAGAACTACCAACAATAAGCAAACCAAGCAAACCAAGCAAATCAGGCCAATGCCATATCCACTGCCCCAAATTAGAATAGGCCTCAAGTCCAGACCCATCAATGATGTACCTTCACATCTCTTGGTGAACCATTGGATGTGATCTTCCATTGAATGGATAAAGCCAATATAATTATCTATCCTCCAACTCAGCAATTCTATGATGCAACTCCCAAGCCAACATGGTACAAAGATCATGAATAATGTGACTATCATAATGTTAAAGGACATGCTACCCTCAGGTGCATGAAAATGAAGCACTATATCCAAGATCTCATTGATAGAAAGGAGATCCAAGTGGACAAACCATCCCAACCCTCACTAAATGCTAATATGTACATCTATCAGAATGTGTTCCCACAACACAACGCTCAAAAGAACCAAGTTAGCACCAATCCTCCACCCCAAAACCAAGGCAAAGGCAAACAAGGAGACCATGTTGACCACAAAGACTATACTACTTCCCACATCAAAAATGATAAATTTGTCAGATGTATAACCCAAGTTGATCCCATGGTCAATGTCATCCATGTCAAGAGAGAAAATAGTCAGTGTGTCATTACCCCACATAGAGGCCAGATATCTATTGTCAGTGCTAACCCAAGGTCAGCTCACAATGCCCAAAATAACCCTCTAGAACATCTTGGGAATATACCTACCCAAATCTCCATCCTCGACCTTCTCCGCACTTCACCCATCCATCAAGAGATCCTCAATCGATCCCACCAAGAAGGAAATATCCCCACAGACATAAATACCATCCAGTTTGAGAACCTTGTGGGACATCTATCAGTATCATGTGCTCTTTCCTTCAAACCATCTAACATACCATCTATTTAGCTTGACAAAAATCTCCCTCTCCATATCGTTGTCATGGTCAGAGACTTTTCCATCAAACGAGTTATGATAGATAATGGCTCAGCCCTAAATTTGTGTACTTTGAAATTCATCCAACAAGTGGGATTCACAAAGGCTGACATATCACATGATGTTACTACTATCAAGGCTTATGATAACTCTAAGCGTACCTTAGAAGGTACTATTTTGTTTCCAATCAAGCTAGGCCCAACAATTCAAGACACCATCTACCATGTTGTTGATCTAGACCTACCATATAACATCCTCCTAGGCTAACCAAGGATTCATTCCATCAAATCTGTACCATCTACTTATCACCAATGCCTCAAATTTCTGCATCAAGGCACTAAGATCACCATCCATGCAAATCCCCAACCCTTCACATCATGTCGTGCATTGGAAGCTTCATTCCCCCATTACACCCATTTTCCTAGAATCAAAATTAGCACTTTTGTTGCTAGCTCATCCTGACCCCATAGTGATCCAGAAACAATCCTAGCCTCCATCCTCTCTTCCATCAAGATCAACAACCAGGGTTGTGGTGAGTATAGCCTAAATGATTTTTTAGTAGGGGCCCTACCACTTGATCCACATACACAAGGGAATCCAAGACACCAAAGAAAGCCTACTCAAGCTAATCATGAAATCAAGTAGTTGGGGCCTCTAACATTTGTCTCCCATGGAAACATAAATAGTCTAGAGATGGACCCTAACATCAATCAGTGGTTGTACAGAGATCCCCCATCTCCTGACACTAAGCTTCTTAGTTACTTCAAAGAAAAATATCTAGCATCACAAAAATACACCACAAAATAATGGAAATACCAAGGCAGTGGTCTAGGAGCACACGCAGATGGTAGCAAAGATCCAATTAAGGCCTCACAAAATCCTAAACATCAAGGCCTTGGCTTTAATACCTCTCACCTACACATACAAGAACCCAATACCGCAACTAAGGGCACCAACTTGCCCAATGTTCCTGATGCAGAAGAATCTCGGGTCCTTGGTAATCCTGTGTCACCAAAAACAAGTTTGATTTTTTTTTGTTGCTCGGTTCCTTCTTTCACCGAGTTGGCTCGGTAGTTTCTTGGTTCCTTTGTTAACCTAGTTGGTTGGTTAATTCCCTGGCACTTAGTTATCTTTTTCAGGGGCTCAGTTATCTTTTCCTCTCTTATCGAGTTATTTCTTTTGGTTTTCTGTTGAAGCCAACTTGTGAACTTAATTTTGGTCACATATTTAATGTTGGTATCTATCATTAGGAAGTGTGTGGACCTAGATCTGGTCATTCCTTCTATTAATGGTGGATTTGAAGGCCGACTTATTCGGTAGCCTCTTGTATATATTATAGTTGTTGGTTGTAGTTTATGAGTTAGTTTTTGGTAGCAGATAGAAGTTAGAAGATTGAAGATAGTTTATGAATCCTCGCATGTTGGAGCACTGTTGTAATTGAATTGTAATATCTGGCCCTACCGGGAAGGCCTTATAGCCCATAATGTATGAATCTATTTTATGAAATATAATGGATCTAATATGCATTCTCTCTCTCACTTTGTGTGTTGTTTCTTCCGTGTGTGATCTCTGCAAGGTAGATATGGATTAGGGTGTGCCTTTGACCCTTCATCCTCCCCTTCCCTATGTCAGGTGGTATCAAAGCAAAGGTGAGATCTGAATCTAGATTTGTGAATCTAGGTTTGAGGGTTCCTTCTTGTCAAACCCTAGTTGATTATTGTGGGGTAGAAGATTGTGATATGGCCTGCAATTGTAGAGGGTTTCAATATGGTTCATGCGAGGCACGATGTGGATCCAAGATTGGAAGACACGTTGAGATAACTTGCTGCTAGATTAGAAGCAGTAGAGACAGCCCAACATAGAGGAAGACATCTTGAAGATGTTAGTGATGATGAAATTGAGGAAGAACAAGGTAATGTATAACCTACACCTGTGATGGATCAGAGTGAGGAAATATTGTTGAAGGCTTTGACAAATAGGAAGTCTACACCACATTTCAATCCTCCTGAGTATAGTGGAAAGTTGGATTTGGATGAATTGGTGGATTGGATCACCGAGATAGAAAAGTACATTGAATATGAAAATGTCCCTAAAGAAAAGAAGGTGAAGATTGCAAGAAAAATGTTGAAGAGTCATCCATCCTTGTGGTGGGAACATCTACAATTGGACAGAAAGAGGAAAGGCAAAGACAAAATTAAGGTATGGAATAAGATGGTAAATAAGTTGAAAGGAAAGTTTTTACCTTGTGATTATCAAATTAACCTAATTAGGTGAATGCAAAGTTTGAGGCAGAAAGATAGCTCGGTAAAAGATTATACTAAGGAATTCTATAGATTAGATATCAGATCTAGACATGATGAAGATGAAGTGGAAAGAATTGGTAGGTACCTAAATGGATTGAGAGTTTCCATCCAAGAAGAAATCAGTTTGGTTAAGTTGGAAAACATTGAAGAAGCTTATCAGTTTGCCTTGAAAGTTGAGGATAAATTGAACAAAAGACATGAGAAAAGACAAAGAGGTAGAGGTGGTAGATTCCCTAGAGGAAGAGGTATATCTTATGGTGAAAACAATAGATCTAATCTGGAAAAGAAAAATCTGGATAAAGGAAAGAATGAGTGGAAAGGTGAAAGTTCATCTAGAGGAAGAGGCAATAACTAATGAGGTGGTTATAAAAGAGGTGGTTTTGGAGGAACTTGTTACAATTGTGGAGAAGAAGGACATAGATCATTTGAGTGTACACATGCAAGTAAGAAGGTCGGTAGCAGTAGAAATGCTTCGGTGCAAGAAGATTCACCGAATGAACATGAGAAGGAAAAGAATTTGATGGTAAGGAGAGCACTTTGGAGTGAGAGTAACAAGGAAGATCTGGCAACGAAAATTTTGTTCAAGACTAGATGTAGAGTTTCTGATGAAGTGTGGAAGGTAATCATTGATAGTGGAAGCTCAGAAAAGTTTGCATTTGAGGAAATGGTTACAAAGTTAAAGCTGGAAAGGTTGAAACACTTGAAGCCCTATCAAATTTTATGGATCAAGGATGAGAATACACTCTTGGTAAGTGAACAATGTTATGTGAATTTTAAAATTGGAAAGTACTATGATAAGGTGTTATGTGATATCATGCCTATGGATTGATGTCATATTTTGTTGGGTAGACCTTGGCAATATGATAGAAATGCTATATATGATGGGAGATTGCATAAATATACTATTTGGGCTAATGGGAGAAGACAAATCTTGTTACCTTTGATTGAAGAACCTGGTAGTAGTGTTTGTACGTTTGTGAAATTTTTCTTGATGGAAGGAAGAAAGTTTGTTAAGGATTTGAAAAAGAATGATGTTTGTTTTGTTGTGATTCTTAACAAACTAAGTAAGAAAACAAAGGATAACATCCCTGAGGAGATTGATAAGATAAGAACTGAGTATAGAGAGATCATTTCTAACAATGTACCTAATCATTTTCCACTGAAGAGAAACATCGATCATTGCATGGATCTAATCCTTGGAGATAGTTTACCTAATAAGGAACCACATCGGTTGACACCTACTGAGAATCAGGAATTGAACTGACAGATTCAAGAATTATTGTAGAAAGGTTTGATCTAAGAAATTTTGATTCCTTGTGTAGTACCAACTGTATTAGCACCTAAGAAGAATGGAGAATGGCGAATGTGTACAAATTCGAGAGAAATCAACAAGATAACAGTGAAATATAGGTTTCCTATACTGAGAATGGTTGACATAATGGACAGCTTGATTGGACCAAAGTATTTTACCAAAATTGTTTTGAAAAGTGGATATCATCAGATTAGAATCAGAGAAGGTGATGAGTGGAAGACTGCTTTTAAGACAAGCGAAGGTTTTTATGAGTGGTTGGTTATGCCTTTTGGTTTAACTAATGCACCGAGTACTTTTATGAGATTGGTGAATGAAGTTTTGAAGAAATTCTTAGGTAAATTTTTTATTGTATACCTAGATGATATTTATTCATTAAGACTAGAGAAGAGAATTTGTTGCATGTTAAACAAGTATTGCAGAGATTAAAAGAAGAAAAGTTGTTGATAAACCTAAAAAAGTGTTCTTTCATGCAAGAAGAGATTGTATATTTGGGATTTGTGATTTCAACTAATGGTTTGAAAATGAATCCTGAAAATGTTGAAGCTATTTTGAATTGGCCTACACATGAGAATGCTAGTGAGGTAAGATCATTTCATGGTTTGGAAAGTTTTTACCAAAAATTCATTAAGAATTTTAGTTCAATTTGTAATGCTATGACTGAGACTATGAGATGAGATAAAAGAGAATTCAAGTGGATACATGGAGTTGATAAAAGTTTTGAGACTCTGAAGTAGAAGGTTGCTGAATTTCTTGTATTAGCATTGCATGATTTCAATAAGGTATTTCAAATGGAATGTGATGCAAGTGGTAGTGCAATAGGAGTTGTGTTGAGTCAAGAAGGTAAACCTGTTGATTTCTTTAGTGAAAAGTTAAATGATGCAAAAAGGAAATATTCTATGTATGATCAATAATTCTATGCTATTTCTCAAGCCTTGAAGAAATGGAGACATTATTTGATACCGAGTGAATTTGTGTTGTATATTGATCATAAGGCTTTACAGTATTTGGGTAGTCAGAATAAGTTGAATCAGAGACATATGAAATGGGTTGAATATTTGCAGAGCTATAAATTTATGATAAAGCATAAGAGTGGAGTCACTAACTGAGTTGTTGATACATTGAATAGAAGAAGATCTTTGATGACTAAGATGAGAATTGAAGTTCTTGGTTTTGATGATATGAAAGTATTGTATGAAAATGATCCTAATTTTCTGAGCCATGGAGAAAGTGCAGAGCACCTATTCAAGATCAACTAAGTACTAAATGGGAAGACTATTTCATTCAAGAAGGTATGTTGTTTAAAGGTATTCAGTTGCACGTATAGTGAGAGGATCAATGAGAACTAATTTGATAAAGGAGAAACATAGTAGTGGTTTGACTGGACATTTTGGTGTTGACAAGACATTGAATTTTATGAAGGAGAAATAATTTTGGCCACAGTTGTATAAGGATGTTCATAAATTTGTGAAAAGTTGTGGAGTTTGTCAAGTAAAAAAAGGAGTAAGTTAGAATATTGGATTGTACATACTAATTTCTGTTCCTGAGAAACCTTGGATTGATATCAATATGGATTTTGTTCTTGGCTTACCGAAGACAATGAGAGGTAATGATTCTATATTTGTTGTTGTGGATAGATTTTCTAAGATGGCATATTTTATACCCTCTAGAAATACATCAAATGTAGTGCATATAGCAGATCTTTTCTTCAAGGAAATTGTCAAATTGCATGGATTACTGAGGATTATTATCTCTGATCGAGATAGTAAGTTTATTGGATACTTTTGGAAAACCCTTTGGAGAAAGTTTGGCACCAAGTTAAGGTATAGTTCTACATTTCACCCACAGACTGATGGACAAACAAAGGTTGTGAATAGAAGCTTGAGTAATCTTTTGAGATGTTTAGTTGGAGACACACTGAGTAATTAGGATTTTGTGTTGGCACAAGAAGAGTTTGCATATAATAATTTAGTAAATAGAACTGGAAAAACACCTTTTGAGATTGTAAATGGCATACAACTGAGAGGTATAACAGATTTGAAGGATATTGCTGGTGAAGAAAAGAGAAGTGTTGAAGGAGTAAAGTTTGTTGAGTTCATGAAGACATTGCATGAAGAAGTGAAACATAAGCTGGAGAAAAGTAATTAGAAATACAAAGACAGAGCTGATAAATCATGAAGACATAAGAATTTTGCAGTTGGTGATGAAGTAATGGTTCATTTGAAGAAAGGAAAATTTCCTGTTGGAACATATGGGAAGATGAAAATGAAGAAGTTTGGTCCTTGCAAGATATTGAGGAAATTTGACAGTGGAAATGCTTATGAGATTCAATTACTTGATGACATGGATATATCACCTATATTCAATATTTTTTATTTGTATGAGTACCATGAATTAGATGAAGAAATGATAATACTGAATGATTATCCTAAGAAATAGATAGAAGAATTTGAGTAGATATTAGAACAAAGAGTTGGCAGAAGCACAAGAGGAAAATAGTATGTGGAATATCTAGTAAAGTGGAAGAACAGACTAATTGAAGAGAGTTCATGGATTTCATAATCTGAGTTAGATTCAGCTCAGGCTGTACCTGATGCATGATTCAGAGAATCATTTCAAATAACCCCATGTGTCTGATGCAGGTGCATCTTGGGTCCTTGGAAATCCTATGTCACCAAAAACAAGTTTGAGTTTTATGCGTTGCTCGGTTCCTTCTTTGATTGAGTTGGCTCGGTAGTTTCTCAGTTCCTTCATTAATTGAGTTGGTCGGTTAATTCCCTGGTGCTCGGTTATCTTTTCCTGGTGCTCAATTTTCCTTTCTTACCGAGTTGTTTCTTTTGGTTTTCTGTTGAGGCCGACTTGTGCACTTAATTGTGTTCATGAATTTAATGTTAGTATCTATCATTAGGAAGTGTGTGGACCTAGATCTGGTCGTTTCTTCCGTTAATGGTGGATCTGAAGGCCGACTTGTTCAGTAGCCTCTTGTATATATTGTAGTTTTTGGTTGTAGTTTAGGAGTCATTTTTTGGTAGTAGGTAGAAGTTAGAAGATTGAAGATAGTTTTTGAATCCTTTCATGTTGGAGGATTGTTGTAATTGAAGTGTAATATCTGGCCCTAATTGGGAAGGACTTACAGCCTGACATGTATGAATCTATTTGATGAAATATAATAGATCTGATCTGCATTCTCTCTATCACTTTGTGTGTTATTTCTTCCATGTGTGATCTCTACAAGGTAGATGTACATTAGGGTGTGCATTTGACCCTTCATCCTCCACTACCCTATGTCAATTCCCCTCTTGAATATCCATGATGACCTTGTACAAATCGAAGACATCCCTGAAGAGGAATAAAATAAAACCTACGATGACATCTTCAAAAATGATACCCTTCTGGGAACTTATGTCCTCCATCAACTTGCCATTAATGTCATTTAACTTCCCCTCATCCATCCCAAACTCATATACTGGGGACAACCAAGCGTAACGCATATTGATGAGTTCCAAAGCACAGAAGTGCTCCTGAGATTCATGGGAGCATCAGGCTAGCAATCAGATCAAAATCACAAATCATCTCATGTCTGCAAGCTCAACCCTAAAGGATATTTCAGGGAAGAGGCAAGCTTTAGCCGCAAAAAAAAAAGAAAAAAGAAAAGAAAAATAATCATCCAATGTTGAAAACTTGGCAATTCAAGCACCTTGGACAAGTATGTTGGTGAAAACCTAGAAACAGGTGTGTGTGTGAAAATTATACCTGATCTGTAAACACAACACTCAGTAAAACATTAGAAGTTATTGATAATCAAAATCGTGCAAAATTGAAAGCTATCTAACCAAGCGATTTACTGCCTTCTAATAGGTGCGAGATTAATGTTCTCAGATTGTAATCGAGATCAGTGACCTAGACGATACCTAAATGAAGGATTTGAATGCAATTCTAGATATGGAGTAAATGCAATTAATCTATATTTTTGATATTTTCTATGCAATAAGAATGATAAAAACTGATATGCTATGCTAATCTAACAATGATATGAAATATGAATGCAAAAATAAGATTGATCTCACAAAGATGTCGATTCGCAAGAGCTTTGATTCTTCAATTCCAATTCTCCAGCGTGATTGTGCAAAATATGAGATGATTTGTGAAGAGCTAAAGCCTTAATTTATAGAAATCCAGGGCTTTGGAGGTGCATGAATAAAAGCCATAAATCACTCAAATTAACTCATCTTGATTTTTGAGTTATCTGATCATAAAAGATAGTTAATTCTCAAAATCATGCAAAAACATGCAAAAACAGCTTTTTAACTCAAATTAGAGTTTAGATCAGCTTTTTGAACTCCAAAAGGATGTTGAGTTCCAAAAAGTCAATAACTTGCATTGATTTTCTGATTTGGAGTTTAACTGTTTCTTTTGAATATGCATAATAATTAAGAATTAAATAAATAAATAAAGTGATTTATCCTCAACTCAACTGATTTTTGAAAATAAATAATTAATTTATGGGTTAATTAACTATTTATTCAAACTTTTATTTAAAAATTATATTATTAAATAATGACAACATGCTTTAATTAATTAAATAAGAATTTAATCAATTAAAGATAGGAATTTTGATTTATTGTCAAAATTAAATAATACAATTAATAATAGATAGAATTAAATTTAATTACATAATTAAGTGGCAAATATTAAATCTAATTAATTAAATATGAAAATATTCAATTAATCAAATTTTTAGGATAAATGTGATTTATCGCCAAATAATCATTAAATTAAAGATAATTAAGATAATTAGGAATATTACTAGGAATATTCCCTGATGCAAAATTTAAGATAATCAATTATGATTCGATGATGTTTAGATGTGCCTTAGGTTAGGACTTTGATGTCGATTTTGTTCGAATTGAAGATGTAGGAGATTAATGAACTTATAGCCCATTTTTGGGGTATTACATTTTGCCCCTCTTTGAAGTACTGTGCGAAGCGCAGTGGTTCAAAGATAGTCTGTGTTTGATAAAGATATGAAACTGATTCAAAAGATAAACCGATCTCAAGATAGAAACCGATTGAAAGATATTGAGATAGGAGTTGATTGATATTGAATTGATATGGAGATAATAGGTCTTGAATGACCAAAGATAATGTTCACTGTAGCAGCAAATGAACCTATGATTGCGAAAAAGTGTCAAAATGCCTGATTCTAAACCTTAGGATTGATAAGAAGTGAGTGACCCGTTCTAGACTTGATTGTCTTAGCAGAACTAGCAGGTATCACATCCGAATCCTTTAGTTGCCGAAGAACCAAGGAAAGAACACTATGATCCGATGGTTGCAAAAACTGATACAATTTACAAGATTAGGAGAATACCAGATTGATATGGATCGATGAATCTGATATGCCCCAAGTGATGATAGATTTGCCTCGAGCGATGAGGACTTTTGATGAATCAGTAACTAGACGTGATTGTTTGTCTTGATCACTGATGAAAGATATTGATAGACTTGATCGATAGAATTTGATTTACAGACTTTGAATGATGTGCAATACCATGCCCCCTTCGGGATTAAAATTGAAATCTGACAAGAAAAGTCAGTGTTGATAGTTTAGAAGCATGTTAATTGATTTGAGAAGTGGTTATATACGTTCGAGAACACATTCTGCATCGTTTGGAGGTCTAAAAAGACCAAGTTTGACTAGGTTTGACCATGAGTTGACCATAGTTGACCAAGTTGAAATTTTGATAGTGTGATGTAAGATAATCAGTTAAGTTGAATACTAGATTTCTGTGATGATTGAAGGTTGATTATGCAAGCAATTAATAATATGAATGATCTCAGATTTGAATTTTGATCCCGAAAAAGGATTCTACTTGCTATTTCATTGGAGGAACCTTCGTGTGAGATTCAGCTCTTGTTAGACTGAAGAGACAAATGGAGAATTGTTTAAGCATTGAAGTTTGTTTAATCATTGTGAGATCATGCAACATGCAAAATGAAATGAGACATGCAAAATGAAATGCAACTTAAGACCGAGGACCTAGTCACTGATCATATGTCGATTTGTTATCATCATTGAACTTTTAGGTAACCGGATAAATCAATACAATGCCCACTAGCCATGAAACCATAGATATAGCATGTCCATTTTGATATAGCAATTTGTACAAGCATCAAAACATAAACGTTGTGATGACCTGAGTACGCCTTGCATTACAAAAACATCAAACAGTCAAGAGATCATTCTAAATCCAATGTGAATTACCCGTAGTGACCCTTTATCGTTCACATCCTTAGGCAAGATTGCGTTCCACAGTAGGAGAAAGAACTTACTCAAAAAGACAATAGTTAGATCAAACTTCCTTGAATTTTTCGGGTATCAATGGTCGAGGTACGCATGGCCATCCAATTCGAGATAGAGGCTCTTACAGTCGGACACCATTTCAATCCAAAATTTCCAAAGCTGTTAGATTTTCACATACAAGCAGAAGACAAAGAAAAGATTATGCCCCCAGTCATCACTCTCTAAATCCTGTAAAGGACATCATTGAAGAGCTCGAAGGGACACAATATGCAAAAATCTCAATGCGAATCAGTAAGCATACAAGGAGATAAAAGCATGTAAAAAGCACAGATTGTTTCAGTTTTCAGTTTGATTGCGTTGTTGTAGATGCAAAATCCTTTCTGGAGACAAGACTGACTGACTGACTCACATGAAGCTTCAAAGGACTCTGGCTTGATATGACACGTCTAAGATACATTGGAGGCCATAGGATATGACATTGATTGCCCCCAAATTTGAACATTGATAGGATACAGATGCTTGAGCTGATTGGTGTACAGACCGACTTATTGAAACCAAGATATGCAGAAACAAACCAGGAGATATGTACAAACTAAAGCAAGACTGAAAGCTGGGAAAGACCAAGATTGTGCTGATAGATGGAGCATTTTGGAACAAGTGGTGCCCGTTTGCCGAGTTTTCACCATCTTGGTAGAGATTCTATTTTTGCTACCGAGGCGCCTGTTTCCAGGTTTTCACCAAGGCACTTTTTCTTTTTCTCATTTTTTTTTGTATTTTTTCATTTTTTCAATTTTTTTGTACTTTTGATATTTTTTGATTTTTTTTTGTGAATCATCAAGATGCCTATTGCTAGGTTTTCACCAAGATGTTCATTTTTTCAGGACTTTTTCTGATTTTTAAGATTTTTTTTCAGGACATTTACCAAGCACTGAATGCCTTAGGCATAGAATTTCTTTAGATGGAGAACGTTGATTGGTTCTCAGAGCTGTTCTCCTTCAGTGGCTGAGAGTTGATAGGCACCAGAGCCAAAAGTAGCAGTGATTACCAAGGGACCCAGCCAGTTGGGTTCGAACTTCCCCTTGCGTTCTTGATGTGATTGATTTTTAGGATTTTCTCTCAACACTAGATCGCCAACCTGAAATTCTCTATGTCTGACTTTCTTGTTGTAGCCTCTAGACATTCTTTTCTGATACACTCTGAGATGATCATACGCTGCTTGTCTGCGCTCATCTAGTAGTTCAAGTTCTTGTAACCTCGACACTCTGTAGTCTTCATCAGTGACAAGTCCATGCATTTTGATACTGAGTGATGGGATTTTAACCTCAATAGGCAGTACCGCTTCAGACCCATAAACTAAAGTGAAAGGTGTAGCCCCAATAGGTGTTCTGATACTTGTTTTGTAGGCCCATTCTGATACTTGTTTTGATACTGGTTTTGATACTGGTTCTGATACTAATTTTGATACTAATTCTGATAATTGTTCTGATACTGGTTCTGATACTGATTCTAATACTGATTCTGATAATTGTTCTGATACTGGTTCTGATGCTTGTTCTGATACTGGTTGTGATACTTGTTTTGATACTGGTTGTGATACTTGTTCTGATAAATGTTCTGATACTGGTTCTGATACTTGTTCTAATAATTATTCTGATACTTGGTATACTTGATAGCATCTTTTTCCATTTGAAAACTCCCAAGCAAGATCATATCGTGCAGTCTCAATGTCTAGCAAGGTGGAGAACAAGAGGGATTAGAAAGTTGGTGGAAGAGATGGAAGACAAGAGAATGAAAGATAATGAAGGGAAGAAATTCTCAAGGAAAAACTCCTCAAGAATACCCAAGCTATGGAAAAATTGTCATGTAAAGTGCATTTGGACAAGCAATGAAAGGCTAGCATAGGATAAGTCACAAAAGTGTAATGCCAAAGCAGGAAAGGATGCAATCCAAAGGAGTAGACATGTCAAGAGGCTTCATAGCACCGTGTTTTACTCTTTCTTTCTTAGATCAAGACCAAAGGGGAAAAGGATAGCAACAGGTGAAAATGAATGGAGGAAGATGGATATGAAGGCTAAACATGGAAGGAATGAAAGTAAGATCACCGTAAGATAGCTCACAAAATAGCCAAATGTTCGTGTATAGATCAACATTGTCAAGATCAAAGAGAGAAGATGGAATGGATGAAATATGTAGAAGAACTACGCATGATGCCTGATTGCCAGGTTTTCATCATGGTACTTATCCAAGGTGCCACAAGGGAGTGGTTTTCACCTTAGGATGAAAAAAAAAATTTCTCTTTACTTTTGCTACCAAGGCGCCTGTTTCCAGGTTTTCACCAGGGCACATTTTCAATTTTTTTTTTATTTTTTTTTTTTAAATCTTTTGGAAGAAGGCAAGCTTTTTAGATAATGCTCCTTGAAAGGATAAACCATGATATGCCAAGGATTCAAAATGATGTGCTCAAAGATGCTGATAGGGAAAGAAAGATGGAAGAGAGAAATGGAGGATAAGGTTTTATGTAAAGCGAGTGAGGTTGGAAGATAGGAGGAATAGGCAAGTGAGGAAAAAAGATAGGAGGTAGAAGGATAATGCACGGAAGGATTGTAAAAGGGTAGGTGGAAAAGAAGGCAAGATCAACGTCAACACATACCTTGAAGGGTGGTGAGAGGATGGAGGAATCATGAATGAAGGAATACGTGAAGGAATATGGCGAATGGATAGCAGAGGTTGTGGTTTAGGCACATGGAATGGAAGAATATTTTTGGAGGGAAATGAAGTGGAAGTCTTTGGAAGCTTGAATGTCAACTTAACTTTTTGTTCAACACCAGACTCTTTCAAGAGAGACTTTGGAATCCATATAGCCATAGGCTTTTCATTTCTTTTTGGTAATTTAGAGAGAATATCTTCAATGATGGATTTTGGAACCCATACTTGTCTTGTAGTTTTTTTCTTAGATATCTCTTTTGACTTTATGCCTCCGTGTTGATTAGAGGAGACATGGTGATCTTTTTTTGATGGATTCTTGCATTGCTTCTTTTTTTTGTATTGAACATTCAAGTTACTTCCAAAAGACTTGAGATTTGTGGAAGAGGGAGGATATGACTGGTTTAGATGGGTGGGTGGATGAAAAGGATTCAAGGGTATGCATCTATGTTGATCTTGAGGAAAGATGGGAGATGGAAGGATGTAAGGACCCAAGATGGATGGCAAATTAGGAGAGTTAGGAGGGGAAAGTGAAGGGACATAAGGACCCAAGATGGAAGGAAGGCGTGAAGATCTTTGTAGTGGTGGAAGAGGTCCAAGGATGGAAGTGGAAGACGCAAAAGGATAATCAATAAGTTCATCAGCATCTATATGACAACCAAAGATATCAGCATCTTTAGAGTGAGCATTAGGATCTTCAATAGAATCATGGACATCTTGAATATGAGCATTTTCTTTGATAGGATCATTCAAAGCTTGCGAAGACTTAGGAAGAGTAGAAAGTGGAAGTGAACATGGAGTGGTAGAACAAGAAGATGGAAGACTTTGATCTTGACAAGGATCTTTGGATAGCACAAGTGCATAATTTTTCTTTTGATTTTCAATAGGCTTGACATTGGAAGGAACACCATTTTTACCAACCTTAATGGAAGTATCATCTTTGGAAAGCGCAAGCATAGTAAGGTTATTTTGATTGTCAATAAGCTCAACAGTGTAAGTAGTAGCTTGATCTTGCTTAGGCGAAGACTTAAGACATGGTGGAATGCATGAAAAAGGGGGTACAGGATCAAAAGAACCCTGAGGCAGATAAGAGACATTGGGAAAAGGAGTGGATGACATGGAGGGTTCTTGATCTTGATCTTTCTTTATGTTCTTTTCTTTATCAGTTTTAGAGTCCTCTTGACATGGAGCCACTTCTAAGGACAAGGAAGCATGTTGGGATTGTATGGATGATTTTGGAAGAGATGGTGGAGGACTAGCTAAAGTAGGGATTATAGCATATGAAGGCTTAGGCTCTTTAGGTTTATCATTATTGAAAGTATTTGCAGCCAAGTGAAGGTTAGCTTGAGTTTCTTTAAGAGGTAGCCCTGGAGGATAACTATAGGGAACCACATGAAAAGTATCAGGGCTTATGTCAGATGAAGGTTCTGTGAAAGATTTGAAAGACTCGGAAGCTTTAGGAAATGTACGAGTATTGGAGGAAGTAGGGGATGGAAGGGAACCATCACAAGACAAAGGTCCAACATTAACATGATCTTGCTTGAGAGTGTAATCTTTATTTTCAGTCTGAGAGTTCTTAGAGGAGAGATCCTTATAGTATTGACGTTTCAAGCTAGCACGATGTATTTTATAGTCCTCAGCAGTAGTAGATGGATCATCATCAAGGTATTGTCCACAAAAGCCATCAAAGTCTCTTTCAAAATCAGAATCATATGGATCACCATCACGATCTATCCAATGTGACGGCCCATTTGTAGTAAGCAGGAATGAACGATGAGGAGGACTCTTAGGAACAGAGGTGTCATAGGTATCATTACATTGTCTGTCGTCATAGTCATCATAGTCTCCAAAGCTAGATGTGTCACTCTCCGTGGAAGAGGTATCATATTGCTCAAATTTTTTTCGGGGGCATGGTGACATGTACAAGTCTTTATCAAATGGAAAAGAGTATAGAGGTTCCTTTTCTTTCCCAAGTTTGTCAAGCTGGACTTGCATAGCTTGTATCTGTTTCATTATAGCTGCGATCAGAGCTTCTTCCTCTTGTTTACTGATTCTTTGAGACATGTGTACTGATTCTCAATAGCTACTACTCTGTTCTTGACACAGTGATTTGTTCGACAGATTCTGGAATTAGGCTGGAAACATTGGATATCTTGCAATTTGACAATTTCTGACAACTCTCTCAAATTTTTCCAAACGACACTCTGCAGACTTGTACGACATTGGGTAGTCTATGAAATGATAGTTGCTAAACTCATATGACAGTTGGGTAGTACTGAAATGACACTTGACAAAACTTGTACGACTTTTGACTTCTTGAAATGACTTTTGACTCCAGAAAGAACTTTACGTCAATTTTTGCAAAATTTAAGGTTTTCAGTTTTGGATTGTTTGCAAATTGTACTATCCAGATTTTGAAGGTTATACCAGATTTGATCATTTTTAATAGCCAAGTAGATAAATAAGCACGCAGAACAACAAGCAAGTGATTCCAAGCACGTCTGAAAACAATGAACAAGGGCAAAAGCAACCTTGCGCATGAACAATCAAGTGACCAAATTGTGCTAATCCCTGAGAGTACTAATTGTGTATGTTCTGAAAAGTTTTGCAATAACACACATATACCTGAAAATGAAAAATTGGCCTCTCTAGGGTTTTTAGTAATGGTTTGACTCTGCAACTTTTATGATTCAAAGGGGTGAACTCCAATCCCGGCGCACCAGGGTTTTGACACAGTCCGAGAACTTAATCTTCAAGAGCTGCTAGGGAGATCTGACAACCCAACAATGAACCATACCCGTGGAGATTTCTTCCACAAGGACATTTATATAGCGGCTGTCACTACCATGGCAAAAATGGCTATTACCGCTTGAGGTTCCGTCAATGCAGTTTGCCCTGTGAAAGGATTGTCTGCTACGGTTAACCCTCTCTAAAGATGACTCACAATAGTATACCACAAGGGGACTTGGCTCCAGATTCAAGGTTTTGACACCTCTTCACTTTTAACCCAAACAAAGCAAGCAGATTAATCCGACACGCTAAGACAAAGTTTTGTTCCACCAAGGTCTGTGATATCAACTCCACGTGATCTATCAACCTCTCCGGGGAGAGAATGTATCAATCAATAAGAGAAGACGCACTAACCAATTTTGATTCACCAAAGCTCGTGATATCAACCCCACGTGATCTATCAACCTCTCCGGAGAGAGAATGTGTCGATCAATAAGAGAAGACTCACTAACTAAGTTGAATGTGAAACGCACTAAGTATCCTCCCTACCTACAAGGATTCTATCGTCAAGAAGGATTTCGCTAGGAATCCAATCTCTCAAGAATCACAAATAGTGTTCATAGGGCCTAATTACTATGTGAGCACAGATGTATGTTCCGAAAGCAAATCTACCAAAAACATCCCAAAAGTAGAAAGAGGAACACTTAACGTTTAAAGCGAATATGAGATGAGTCCACAAGGTGGAACACTTAACACCTCACACAAGCTAAAAATGAGTCCACAACTTAGAAAACAAGGGAGTTCCTAAAAGCACAAAAGGGTTGCCAAGTGGAACATTTAACGCTTCTGTCCTATTGACCCCTCCCCTTTATGGCGCTGAGATTGCAACCACAGGGCGGAAATGAGGGGCCGGCGGATTAGCGAGTCCAATAACCCAAGATAGCAATCAAGATCAATCACAAGTATTCTAAGACTACTTAATTAATCCTTAAGGGTTCACAACCTAGTATCAATTATGCAAGTGTGTAGAAATAGATCAAAAGTATGAAAAGATGCACACAAGCTTGACACATAAGAGATTTATTTTAAGTCCCAATTCAAAATATTATTAGATGAAGGAGAATACCTGGGATCCTTGCAACGTGCTTAGTAGATTTTACTTGATTTTTAGCAATTTTTGTTGAGCTTTTCCATGCAAGCAAGTGACGAACTCTCTAACAAGCAAACAGGCAAACAAGATATGCAAAATATATTCACTTATGAAAACCATAGGGTTAGCTCTAAAAATCAATTATTATCAGTAATAATAACCAGCAATCAACCCAAATGACAACTCATATCATTCATTGAACCATGTAAAAAAATAAGTGCATACCCATCACAAAACTTTATTTTTTTTGCTGCATTTGACCTAGTCAACAAGATCTAATTTTTTTGATATGATTTTGGCCACAAAAATAGAAATTCAGAATAGAGACCCCTGCTAAAAAACAGAGAGCTTTTCAAAAATGCAAAAATTTTAGAAAAACCTCTTCATTTGTGCCCTAGAGACCCATTTTATCAATACAGACCAGTTTTTGTAAATTGACTATTTGAGCTATGATATCATGTCCAAATTTAAAACACAAAGAATGGACCCCCTGTATAATTTAAAGAGCTTTCCGAAAATATAAAAATTTTTGAAAAATATGCTGATTTGCGTCAGATATTAATTTTTTCCAGAATTTCAAGAAAAAATTATTAAAAATTCAAAACATCTCAGAAAATTCCAAATTTTTTACTGTAGCTTCCATGACATGTCACCAACCTAAAAAAAAAATTTCAGATCAAAATTCCAAGCCGTTTGGGAGATAAAATTAAATCTTTGAAACTTTGGGGTTTTAGCTCCCAAAAAAATCAAAACCAGCATGCAAAGGTGGGTTGCCCCACGGTGGGCGCCAAAAATGTGTGTGTGAAAATTATACCTGATCTGTAAACACAACACTCAGTAAAACATTAGAAGTTATTGATAATCAAAATCGTGCAAAATTGAAAGCT
Source organism: Chamaecyparis obtusa (assembly GCA_027943335.1). Lineage (NCBI taxonomy): Eukaryota > Viridiplantae > Streptophyta > Pinopsida > Cupressales > Cupressaceae > Chamaecyparis > Chamaecyparis obtusa. The sequence goes on along the minus strand of BSBK01002161.1, from coordinate 977,900 downwards.
ATCTAACCAAGCGATTTACTGCCTTCTAATAGGTGCGAGATTAATGTTCTCAGATTGTAATCGAGATCAGTGACCTAGACGACACCTAAATGAAGGATTTGAATGCAATTCTAGATATGGAGTAAATGCAATTAATCTATATTTTTGATATTTTCTATGCAATAAGAATGATAAAAACTGATATGCTATGCTAATCTAACAATGATATGAAATATGAATGCAAAAATAAGATTGATCTCACAAAGATGTCGATTCGCAAGAGCTTTGATTCTTCAATTCCAATTCTCCAGCGTGATTGTGCAAAATATGAGATGATTTGTGAAGAGCTAAAGCCTTAATTTATAGAAATCCAGGGCTTTGGAGGTGCATGAATAAAAGCCATAAATCACTCAAATTAACTCATCTTGATTTTTGAGTTATCTGATCATAAAAGATAGTTAATTCTCAAAATCATGCAAAAACATGCAAAAATAGCTTTTTAACTCAAATTAGAGTTTAGATCAGCTTTTTGAACTCCAAAAGGATGTTGAGTTCCAAAAAGTCAATAACTTGCATTGATTTTCTGATTTGGAGTTTAACTGTTTCTTTTGAATATGCATAATAATTAAGAATTAAATAAATAAATAAAGTGATTTATCCTCAACTCAACTGATTTTTGAAAATAAATAATTAATTTATGGGTTAATTAACTATTTATTCAAACTTTTATTTAAAAATTATATTATTAAATAATGACAACATGCTTTAATTAATTAAATAAGAATTTAATCAATTAAAGATAGGAATTTTGATTTATTGTCAAAATTAAATAATACAATTAATAATAGATAGAATTAAATTTAATTACATAATTAAGTGGCAAATATTAAATCTAATTAATTAAATATGAAAATATTCAATTAATCAAATTTTTAGGATAAATGTGATTTATCGCCAAATAATCATTAAATTAAAGATAATTAAGATAATTAGGAATATTACTAGGAATATTCCCTGATGCAAAATTTAAGATAATCAATTATGATTCGATGATGTTTAGATGTGCCTTAGGTTAGGACTTTGATGTCAATTTTGTTCGAATTGAAGATGTAGGAGATTAATGAACTTATAGCCCATTTTTGGGGTATTACAACAGGCACCATACATAGTGGATCAAGTCATTATCTATCAAACTCTCATCCCCCTCCATCTCATCCTAATCCCAAATCCTCCCATCCACATCCCCACCACAATCCCATCAATCCCAAGGTGTTCTATCCTCAAGCCTATCCAATGCAGCAATCAAATCCTATTCCAAATCCTAAGCTTCCTATTTATATCATGTATAGAGATATCTTCCTATCCAAATCTCTGAGCTTTTGTAAACATCCCTGTCAATCCTATAGCATCATTTGATCAGATAACTTGTCCCACCCAGCCTTGTACTTCAGCAACATCTTTTGTTGACTATCCTTGATCATAGTGATTATCCTTCACTCATCATTTTCCAGCAAACAACACAACATTCTCCTCATCCAATGGGTCCATGAGGATGTATCCTTCCTCCTATCTGATCTAATCTTCCATCAATCAAACTAGGTTTGTGTAGGATCTATCTTTCCTCATGTTTAGACCTAATATTCCCCCATCAATCAAATCAATCCTTCTCCTTGGAAAAGGATGTTTTGTGGATTTATCACTTTGGTCTTGGATTTTTTCCTTTGGATCTTGTTAATCTTTTGCGGATTCTCATTGTTCCTCTCCCCAAGGTCACCATGATCCTTTATATCATGGAACACTGCAAATGAGGAAAATTTGGGGCAAGGTCTTTTGATCTTTTGCTTCTGCCTATGAATTAGTCAAACATGACCCTTGCATATTTCACATGTGATCTCATAGGTTATATGGTGCACTTGGGAAATGTTTTTTTTTTGTGGTTTCTCCAACATCATTTCTACCATGCCTCCTCTTGGTTTCATGTGTGATGCTGGGGAAACCCTTACATGTCTTTTTGAGTCAGTCCTATGCAACACTGGTGACAAGGCCTTGAGTTCCTAGTAACCTTGGAAGGTCTCTAATGTTTCTATATCAAACTAGGTTGTGCTCTCCACATTTACACAAGGAGCTCCCCAAATCCCCCTCATCATGCATCATATAGATTAATCTTGCATCTTGCATCCTTCATATAGCTTCATCCTGCATCCTTCATCTCACATCATATTGCATTCATGCATCTTTTCTCTTGGAAGGACATCTATTTATCCCCCCTTCCCATCTTTCTTCATCCTTTCCTTTCCCTTCTATGTTCTTTTCAAGAAAATTCCACAACGTTTCCTCTTTGCATTCTTTTCTCAAGGGGGTACAACCCCTTATCCTCTAAATTCTACCTAGGGCATCTTATTTTCTTTTCTTTGACACCACAGCACTTGCGGCATCGCATCAAAGAGGGAAAAAATGTAGACACCTAAAATGCCTTTTCCAAATAAAAATATTTTATTTTGCAGAAACCCCTGATGACATCATCATTTATTAATTAATTAATTAGTTTTTATTGTCATTCTCCCTTCTTCTATTTTAATTAAAGAAATTTAATTAAAGAATCCATCCCAAAAGCATTTAAATCAAATTTGAATGATTTTCCCCCTATTTATTAATCATTAGTTAATAAATAATGTCACAATCCTTAAATAAATTAAATATTTATTTAAAGCCTAAAACCCTAGAATCTTCTAGAAAACCCTAAACCTATCTAACCTTTCCTAAACCTATTTAGAGGGTGATTCCCAACCCTCTTAGTCTAAACCACCCTCCTTTGACTTCTGGTCAAACCCCCTCCTTAATGAGCCTTATAGACTCATTAATGGCTCCTTACACCCTCATTAAGGCTCTTACATCCTCTTAATGAAGCCCATGTCTCCTCTTCCAACATCTTTCCCTTAGCACACATCCCAAGTGTTTCTCACACATGTGTGAGAAACCTTTAACCCTCATCCCCTTGACCATACCTCTAACCATACCCCAAACTCTACCCCTAACCTTGACTCTGACCCTAACTCCCATTCACAACCCAAGCCCTTAGGAAAATCCTATAAATACCCTCAATTCCAAGAGAAAAAGACCAATTCACATAATCATTTCATGTATTGTTATAATGCTAATTTACACCTAGATCATCTTAGCTTAAATCCTAATGGTTAGATTTCTTCATGTTTTTCATGTTTCTTACTCACATGAGCTTAGCATAATGGATTAATCTAGCTTATTTCATTTCTTTTCATATCATCTTCATCTTATCACACTTGTATTTGGTTTCAAATCAATCTAGGATAAGCATTTGTAGCTCAGTTCTGTATTTTGGCTTCATTTGGTTCCTTGGGGATCTAGGGGAAAATCAGGTTTACCATACTTGATTTTGTGCCACTATGGGGTATCCTTGGTCCCTAAATGATCCTAAACCTTCCTAATCTTCATAAGGGATATGCTCCTAGTATTTTGAGTGCACACCCACATCACCAAATTGAGAGCAAATCAAACGGTGACAAGGTGCTCCCATTTAAGCTCTATTTGAGGTGCTTTGCAAATATTTTTACTATATGTTAGGAATATGCTACTTAGGCTAATGTTTGAATGTCTATGCTTGTTCCAAATAGGTTAGGTTTTCTCTTATCACACTTTTATAACCCTTTTAGCTTCATCAAGTTATCTATTGTATGCACCCTAAAATGGTTGCGTAGACTTTGGGCCCCCATTCATCAATTTATCATTTCCTGAATCAATGCCTTGCATTATTTTCAATTCAAATCAATTTCCTTGATCAAATCATAATTAATTCAAATATTTCAATATTTCCTAAGGTTTGATCATTTTATCCTAAGCTTTATTTAATTAAGAGAACATGCTCCCTTTTAATTAAATAAAAATCTCTTTTAAATAAATAAAAAATCTTTTAATTAAATAATGGAAACCACTTTGCTAAAAAAATAATAAATAAATAATAAAATAAAAATAAAAAGAAAAAGACTTTTTGTCTACACATTGAATGCACACTTTCCAAGATGAGTGGAATCTCCTTTTGCCTCTTAATCTCTTCCACACATCTTTTTGCCTCTTAACCATGTTCATTGATTTTGCCTCTTGAGAATCTTGAGCACATGGATCAACCAAGATTTAATCTCCACTAGTGCTCATTTCTTTTTGCCTCTTAATCTTGACTGTCCATTCATTTCTAAATCCTTTATAAGGAGCCCTCTCCTTCTCATGTTTATGCATGGAGATTTTAGAGATCCAGATTTTATGTTATTGTTATGTAGGTTTGGAGAGTGATTTTGGAGGAGACTTTGAGCACTTGAGCTTGAATATTGAAACTTCTCTTTTCTTGTCTTCTTCTCTCTTGCCTCCATGGAAATCCATTTATATTACTCTTGCACTTGCATATTAGATTAGATTCATATTTCTTTACATAGAATAATCTTGCATAAGCATTTCCTTTCATAGATTAGTTTTCTTTCATGCATTGTTATCATATATAATAGCTTTCATTTTCATTTTCATGCATACTTGATGAATCATGGAGACTTGCATTCTTGTTTTTCCTCTTTGAATCTCTCATTTTATGGTGTACTTGCATGGGCACAAACTAGCTCTAAACTGAGGGCCTCCATTATAAACCCTTGCACTCCACGAATAGAGAGCTATGAGTCACCATTTGAGACCTCATTCTTGAGCAATCTTGGATATAAAGACTCATAGAAGTGTGTCAACATTTTAGCACACATCTATTGTATCTCAAACCCTCCATATTTTCCTTAAGGATCTTTCCCAAGTTATTAGGCTTCTTCAAGGGCACAAGGCTCTAATACCAATTGTTAGTATTATAAGGCACTGAGAGGGGGGGGCGGGGGGGGGGGGTGTGAATCAGTGCATCCACAAATCTGAAACTTTAATAATTATCTTCCACAACAACCAACATGTAAATGATAATATAATAATTAAGCATAACATATAAAGAATTCAAACACAATAAACATAAGACACAAGATTTATTCTCATGGAAACCCTTGTTAGAGGGAGAAAACCACGCGTGGGGATGATGCCCACAAATTTCACTAGTGCACTAATGAAATTTTCCCTAGAGAAATTACAAAACCTTTATGAGGTTATACCCAGTTAAGAGTACTTATAGACCGGTTAAGAACTACAATAGTCTTGTTAAAGACTACCCTATCAATGGATTTAAAACTCCTTCTAAGAGTTCACCTTGTTAGAGGATTTATACTTTAGATCTTGTTAAAGATCCTTCTCACCCTATTAGAAGTGACCTTGCTAAAGGATTTAGCTTTTCAATCTATTAAAATCAATAGTTAAAGAGTGATCTGATGTTTTCACTCAATGCATGATAGATCCAATGTATTCCTGATTAATTGCACTACTCTGAACACTTTACTGCCTTTGTACTATCTTCAACAATCTCTGTCAATCACTACATACCATTGCAACAATACACTTAATGATTTTCATAATCACTTTTATACTTGTTCTAAGTCGGTTCTAGAACCCTAAAACATTTTACAAGTCAGCCCTCAAATCATACTTAACATATTAAGAGCACGCCAAAATCCAAATTCAACATCCTTGTGGTTGTCCAACCACTTACATTTTACCACAACACTAATCTAACCAACTATACTAACCGGTACTCTATTCTAACTATTTGTGTCGCTTCAATCCTCAATAAATCATTGAGTTCTTTGAACTAACTAATTTGATCATAGAAGTAGTCAAATATGTCTTTTTAGATGATGTTTTTACGATCACAGACCTTAATTCAATCTCCACCTCCAAATCCAGTCTTCTAAATCATGTGTATTGTCTTCTTACCGGTTGACTGAACACTTGGTCACTTCTCCATTTGATCCTTCAATACCATCGATAAATCTGATCTCTTGACACCAACAGAACATGTTTCCAGCAATGAAAACACCACAATAAAATAATGTGATAAAAACACGTATCACTTACATCAAATGCCAACATTAATTTGTTATCTTATTATCATTAAAATAAAAAAAAGATAAATATACATTTCATTTAAATCCTTCATTTCAATTGTTGTTTATAGTCACTGATATGCTCAAAAAACCTGAGAGAACCATACTAACATTGAATAGAAGGCAATAATTGATTTGTATGGTTTTTCAATATGTTTACTTATCTGATTATTGATCACCTAACCATGCATGCCAGGATCTATTGAGTGTTTGTGATTGCAAATTGCAGGTAAAAATATTTCACACTTACATGACTAGTGACAAAAATAAGGTTGTGAAGCTTGAAGATTATGATGGTGTTGTTGTTAGATTCAGTAATAACAGTCCTTGTTTTATTAAGGGAAAATGATCTATCACTCTTGATGGTAAGAATAGTACTGATGATGTCACATATATTGAAGATTTAAAACATAACTTATTGAGTGTTGGATAGCTACTAGATAAGGGCCACCAATTTGAATTCATGGAAGGAAAGTGCAAAATCATTGGAAGCACAAGAAATATAATTGCATTTAGTACACAGACTGCAAGTAATCTATTTCATTTAAAAACTATTAAGAATAAGTGCTTGGTTACTAATATTGATGCTAGTTGGTTGTGGCATAGAAGATTTTTTCATGTGAACTTTGATAATATGGTGAAGGTTAACACTAATAATGTTGTAAGAGATTTTCCTAAACTAATGAAACCTGACAATATGTGCAAAGAGTGTTAATTAGGTAAGATAACGAGATCTACTTTTAAGAATAATACATATTCTTCAAATGGATTGCTAGATTTGGTGCATACTGATTTGTGTGGTCCTACTAAGACAAGAAGCTATTATGGAGATAGATACTTTATGCTATTTATTGATGACTATTTAAGGATGATGTGGGTTACCTTTTTTAAAGAGAAATCAAAAGCCTTTCAAAAAATTTAGATATTGAAAGTGATGGTAGAGATAGAATTTGGACAAAGATTGAAGTGCATTAGATCAGAAAGAGGTGGAGAAGTCACATCTGGTGAGTTTTTTAATTTTTGTGAAGAACATGTGATAAGGAGGAATAATTATTCTTCGCACACCCTATAGCATAATGGTGTTGCAGAGAGAAGGAAGATAACTATTCTGGACACAGCTAGGTATATGATGAATGAAGGAAATGTTCCTTAGATCTACTAGAGAGAAGTGGTGAGCACTATAGTATACACTTTGAATCAAGTACAGATAAAGCAAGGAAATGGTAAGAATCCTTATGAGCTTTAGCATGGTCATGTTCCTACAGTAAAGTATTTTAGAAGTTTTGAAAGAAAGTATTATATTAAGAGAGATGAGGATATCAAAAAGTTTTATCTGAGAAGTGATGAAGGGATGTTTCTTGGATATTTTACAAAGAGAAAGGCATATAAATTTTATGACTATAGACTGAAGAAGATTGTTGAAAGTGAAAATGTCATAGTTGATGAGAATATGTAGAGATCTAAGAGAAATTACAGGTATGACATAAATTAAGAGGATAATCAGATTATGGAAACACAAAATCAAAATCAGAATGGTCTGGAAGAATAAGGTGAACCTATGGAAAATGAGGAGGATGATGATACCGAAGGGTCTTCTAAAAAGCCTACTCTGAAGCCTCCATGGTATGTAAGAATTAATTAATTTGAAGATGCTATTATTGGTGATAAGAATAGAGGTGTTCAAAGTAGAGGAAGATTTGTTAGAGAAGAAACATGCTTGATATCTGAGTTTGAGCCTAAAGATGTAAATGAAGCATGCAATGATGAAAGTTGGGTAAAAGAAATGAAAGAAGATCTTGATCAAATTGAGAAAAACAAGACCTAGATTCTTTTTCCCTAACCTATGAAAAATAATGTGATTAGAACTAAATGGGTATTCAGAAACAAGTTGAATGAAGATGGTAAGGTGATTCAGAGCAAAGAAAGACTGGTATGAAAAGGGTGTTCTCAAATGGAATGTATTTATTTTACAGATAATGTTTCCCCTATAGCTAGACTTGAAGTTGTTAGATTACTTCTTTCATATGCATCTTATAGAAAATTTGAGGTATATCAGATGGATGTTAAGTCTTCATTCTTGAGTAGTGAGCTAGAGGAAGATGTCTACATTGAGTAGCCTGATGGATTTCCACTAACTAAGGAAGGAGATATGGTTTGTAAATTGTAGAAAGCATTGTATGGATTGAAGAAATCTCCTAGGTCCTGGTATGCCAAACTGGACAGATATTTGAAAAAAATCAGATTCATTAAAGGTATTGTTGATAGTAACTTATACTTTAAAATAGTTGATGATACTATCTTGATTGTTAAAGTCTTTGTTGATGATATCATATTTGGTGGTAATGATGCATTGAGTAGAGGTTTTGTTGATAAAATGCAAAAATAATTTGAGATGTCTATGATAGGTGAGATGGAATTCTTTCTTGGATTGTAAATTATATATTTGGACAAGGGAATTTTCATTACATGATCCAAGTATGTCAGAGAATTATTGAATAAATATAGTATGTAAGATATAAAACTGGTAGGGAATCCTATGGTTACTGGTTGTAAATTGACTAAGGATAATGAATTACCTTGTGAAAATCAGACAAGATATATATCAATGATTGGAGGATTTTAATATCTAACTTATACTACACCATACATATCTAATGTAGTTGGAATTGTTGTGATATTTCAAGTAGAACCGAAGGAATCACATATGGTTTCTATCAATAGAATTTTTAGATACTTGAAGAGTACAATTGACTATGGATTATGGTATAGAAAAGATGATGATTTTACCTTTAGTGCATATATTGATTTTTATTAGGTAGGTAATGTGGATGATAGGAAAAGTACAAGTGGTGGTTCATTCTTTTTGGATAAGAGACTAATTTCTTGGACTAGTAAGAAACAAGATTGTATCTCTCAATCCACTATTGAAGATGAGTATGTTTCTATTTCTATAAATTGTAATCAAGTTGTTTGGATGAAGAAAATGATGAAGGATTTAAAGATAAACATTAATGAGCCTATTTTTATTTACTATGATAACTCTATTACTATAAATATTTAAATGAATCTTGTGCAACATTCAAAGACAAAGCATATTTCTAGTACACATCATTTCTTGAGGGGTAAAGTAAGTGAAAAGGAAGTAAAATTGGAGTATGTGTCTACTAAGGAAAAAAATTGTTGATATCTTTAAAAAGCCTTTGATGAAGGATACATTTGAGTATCTCAGAGATAAGATTGGGGCTTTGGCCCCTCCTGATCAGAGATAATGATGCTAGGGATGGCATTAGTCCAAAAATTTATGAGAATACCATTCTTTGGATTGATGAGTTTGGGGAATTCTCCTCAGGGGGAAAAATCTTGTGATAGGACGATGTGAAATAGTTATCTATCACATCTTTTGAAGTGAGTTTATCTCTTTTTTATGTCTTTTGACCTTTTCCATTGATGTCATGGGGAGAGATTGTGTGAAAAATAGAGAAAAATTAGGAAATGTACTAAATTGTGTTGAGAGGTTTGAAGCTAGATATTCAGAGTGATCAAATGGATATATTTTAGAGTGATCAGATGGATATATTTTAGAGTGATTAGGTGGATATATTGACGTCTTTGCACATTGATCAATTTTTTACTTCATATGTTGCCATCAATTCCAAAGGGGGACATTGTTGGGAGATTATTGAGTATGTCAGATATTGTTGATTAGACCTTGTTTATGTGTGTTGACGTTAATGTTTTTTCATTGATGTCAACATACTATTGTAGTTTCACACAGTGTTCTTAGTTTTCTAAGAGAAGATGATTTCAATTGATCAGGTTATATTTTGAAGATCTTTTTCTATAATTGTAGATGATCTTTCAGATATGCCTGCAATTTATTCTGGTCAACTTACAGAGGTTCGCATAATAGCTTGAGTAAGATATGATTGATTTATCAAGTACTAGTATTTCAATATTCATGTATTGGAGGTTGAGTTCATGCTTAAATGAGGATTGTTGTGGTTGATTCAATTGATGTGAAACTAGTGGTAATGTTGAGTTCATTTTTGTTTCCTCAACTAGTCTTGTTCATGATTCAAAGTTCAATAAGATGTATTTTTCATGTGACAGAGTTCTGTATTCAGTATAGTGATGAGTTTGGATTTTGAGATCAAATTGATGCAAAGGTTCAGGAAGCTATTATTTATTCACCTTGGTATTCTTGGATCATTTTATTGACCATTTTGATGGTTTGCATTGATCAAGGTGATCACATCTGGTGATTTTCTATCATGTTGGTATTTCTTCATTTAGGTCCTAGCCGACTTGGTGAAGTAACGTGTTGTGATTCTTGGTGCAAATTTGGAAAAGCTATTATATGTTCGAGGATGATGCTTTGAGTCCTAAGTCTTGGCTGACTTGATTTGGATCACATTGTAGTTTGAGTATAATATTTGTATCATTTATTCTTATAGGTCTTAGCTAACTTTATTGTGGTTTGTTCAGTGTAATATGTATAAATAGGAAATCATTTTACAATTGTGAAGTGTGTGTGGGAAGAGAAAAGAAGAAGGATGTTTGTATTCTACAACTGAGGTAAAAATTGTACTTTATTGGAACTATATTGGCATTGAATATGCTATAAGTCAGTTTAGTCATATCGGACAGTTTGTCCATCCTTGTGAATTGTAATCAAAGATTGATCAGTGAACCCGACTAAGGGCCATATCATTGTATTGTGAGTAGTGAGCTCTAGGTAGTGAGCCTTTGAATGCATGTAAATTCCATTTTTTTTCATTTTCTCTTAACTGAGAAGTACTTTTAACAAAGTACATATATCTAGTGGGTTTGACTCCCACCGGGGTTTTCTCTTAGTTGTGTTTCCTTGAAAACAAATTTTGTGTTTTTTGTCATGTCTTTTGGATCTTGCATTACTTTTTACCTTTCATATCATTAATTGGTTTAATCATTTTAAAGTTTTAATTGTTAGTACGCAATTGGTTCACCCCCCTCCCCCCTCTTTCTTAGTTGTGCTTTCCTTATTTTGGGCCTAACAACATGCAATTTATCTTACATATTACATAATTAAAATCCTTATATTATTCATGCTCAAATGTTAGTTATTAATGTTAGTTAATCCTCAAGAGTTATAAAAATTGGGCAATGCATTAGTACATCACTAACATCTCCTAGTTTAGTAATAGAGACATTACCTACAGTTTATATAGAATATAAAGGAGCCTTAGTGTGAAAACATAAAAAATACTTTTCAAGTGATCACATACCTATTTTTTTATCTATCAAATTATTTACTATCATGTTGCAACATATCATTAAAAATAAACACATAAGTTCCAATAAAATAAATGATGGTAAAGGGTTTGATGATTGAATCTAAAGGAATCAAGCCAAAAGATTCAGGGTATGTTGGTGGACTTAGAGGAGTTCCTTAGAAATCTAGACTAATCTGTTGGGTGTGTTTCTAGACATCGGTTGCTGTGCTGGCAGTTTTTTTGGATTTTTTGTGTTAAGTTATTTTTTTTATTGCATATCTTGGGGTTATCCCTTTTTGGAACTGTCTCTTTTTTATGGGAAGTTGTTGTAGTTTTGTTGATCTTAATGTCCTATCTTTCTTCTAGCTTGTAAAGGGTTTCGGGTCCCCTTCAAAACTTATTGTTACCTCAATAAAAATAAAATGATGGTATAAAAATGTCCTAGAATATCCATGTCAACATATCTACACACTTGATAGGTATTTTTAATAAGATCAGGGTTTTATAGTTCTTTCTTTGTATAGACCATATATTATCTTTTTTCCTTTGGTATCATATACTAAATGAACTCTCGTACATTTAAATTTATTTACATAAGTTGATTAAGTAACATATTGGAATGCTTATCAAATTTTATTATAATATTTAATTTTCACATCATACAAATGATAGGCTTATAAATATTATTCCACTTTCTACTCAATAATGTATTCTCACTCAATAGTGTATTCTACTAGCATATTAGAGATAAGAGTTCAAAGGAAGTAGGTCCTATAATTTAATTTAATTGGCCCTTGGATTTTGGAAGTAAAAATTTGATAAGGGAATTTCATCTATTTTGTACACTTATCTTACCACTAACTATTTAAATTATATTTATCAAGTCAACTCTCATGTTCAAGCATGTCAAGTAGGGACAAATATAGTCATTTCATGATAGACTTTTTCAACCCTATAACAACAAATAAATAAGACCAACATGGTTTAACCTAGATAATGTATTAATCATCAACCAATGCAAGGCTTAAAAATTAACTCTAAAATTTATCATATGAATTCTTTCATATGTAAATCAAATTCTCCTCTTGCCCAAAATAAGGGTACCTCTAGCAATACACCTATGTTGATATCTAGATAAGAGGAAAAATTTGAAAAATATTAAGAATAAAGTAGATGTAATAGAGAAATGGTTCTCAAGACTCTTGGAATATTCAAATAAAATTATGGACTAGGTAGTGTCTTCTATGGTAAGGTGAAACACAAAGAGAAACATATTGAGTCCTTTCTTTAGTAGTTGTATGAAGAGGAAAAATCTTTCTCAAAATGTTCCTAGACTAGAAGTTCAATGGATAATACAGGCTGTTAAGAATTGAAAAAAGATGGATAATTAAGGATGAAGGTTCTTATTTCTTGAGGGGGGTGCATTTAAATAATTGAGTTTAGGACTAAGGTTATGAAAGGGTACACAACCAAATTGCTAAAGGTGTTGAAAAATACCATCATAATACAATATAATATTGAAGACTTGGTGGTCAAAGTAGTTGGCAACCAACATTTTGAATTAGACATAGTGGTTGACATTATTAAAAATATCAAAGAAAATTTCAAGAAAGATGATAAAGCATTAAATAGCACGTGGCACCTATCAATTTAGACCATTTCATGGAGTTGAAAGTTCAACTCAATGCCTTTGTAAGAGAACTTCTAGTGGAAAGAAGGAAGATCAATTTGTTGTTTGATGAATTTGGGGAGTGTACAAGTTCATATTATATTGGCTTATGGTCTTGATGATAAGAATATTAAAAAGTATCTTTTTGCTTCATGGACTATAGAAAGAGGTAAAGGGTTGAGGAGGAACAAGAGAAAGTGATAGTTGAAGATCTATACTAATATTTTCTCTCTCAAATATTCATTGGATAATCTAGTTGTTCTTTTGATGTGATAATCTAATACAAAATTTAATGTGAAAATTATGTCAATTCATGGGTTCGATTAGAATGAATAAAGAAATATTTAATTTTGAATTATTTAAGTGGGTCTAGTCATTTTATAAAAGTGATTTAAAACCCAAAATTTTCTTTTTGGAAATGTGATTCCTAGATATGTTGTATTAATTGAGAGCCATTGGATCTTTTGGACCCTAGCTAAGTTGTTAATGATAACATATAAAATTACCTCTATAAAAGGAGGGGTGTTGCACAATGTATAGGGTTGAAAACTTTTCGAAGGAGAAAAGGATAAATGGATTTTCAGTGTAGTCATATTGTTTCAAATTGCAATGTTTCCATTATTTTCTATTCAAAAAATATTAGTCCTACATTTTTATTCATTCTTTACCTTTGCGTTGATGTATTTTGTGTTTTTTATCATCTAGAATTTATACTATTTGGTGAAGTTCTATGAAATCACCTCATAGTTTATATCATTCATGTTGTAATTGTGAAGTAATATGTAAAATCTATGTGTATACTATGGTCTTATGTTTTTGTTTTTATTCATAAAATTCCTTAGAATCTTGCATCTATGATGTCACTAAAAGGGTGAAAGATTGATCACAATATTGTAAGTTAGTTGAATTTAATCAATTCTTCCAAAGTAAAGGATTGAAAACTAAGCACAAAGCCACTCTTTTATTTTTTTATTTTATATCTCAAAACCCTAACAGTTGTTTTATCTTCCTTTTCAATTTATTTTTATTGTAGTAGGATTAGATTTTGAGCAATTTCACTTAAAATATTTCAATAATATCATTCGTAAAGGAGAATTAAAATATTTGATAGATGGATTTTCATTTTTTAATCTTTACCAACATATGCCCCTTCATGAAACACCTCACATAATCCACTTAGTTTCTCTAACTCTAATACGACTTGGTAACCAAGACCTTGGAGGTTATTGATCCACATTAATTGTATTTTTAAGAGAAGTTGAGTGACATTTATTTCAACTGTGGTGTACTTGTCATTTGATTTGAACATCGAAAAGTATGATCTATTAAATATCTCATCATTATTACCACAATCCCATGCATGATGCTAAATAAATACATTAAATACATATTTATATGTAATTACATGATCATCACTATTTTATCCTTCTTATATTAATGTGATTGTCAAAATAATATGTTTCTTATTCAAAGTATATTATGAATAGAATTTGTAACCAATTCATAGCACTAACACTTTGAGTGATCAACCTTGAACTCTTGGATTTTTTAATAGAATACCCATTAAGGATGTAGGTATACCACACTTTTAAGAATGTTGGATAAGAGAATAAATGATCATATACATTACCCTAACAAGAGGGGCTCTCTTTCTCTACACTTTAAGGGTTTCTTAGATATGCGAATTTCCATAAGGTTTTTGATAGCTAAAATATTTTTAATATACATATAGATCTATAGGTGCATTAGACCCTAGTTATGCCATGAAACCTAATTAGCCATCGCTAGCACACTTGACATTGAATCACTTTGATAACATCAATCAAACCCTTGCTATAGTAGACTAAAGTGAATTTGTAACATTAATTAACTTATAATAGAAACCTCTTCACTAGTCAATGTTAACTTTGTTAAATTATAAATTGTTAGACATCAATACAGATGTATTTAACTAAATTAAAAAAGAGATTATTTTGAAGATTTATTATTTAATTAATATCATAAGTGCTAAAAAATGCTTATTAAAGAAATATGACTGATTCCATGTTTCACTAAACAAATTCCTACATTCTATTATGATTAAGGTGTCATCACCAATACAAATCTTATGTTATATACTTATTCCTAATATTGTTTATAAATCACTTGTGACAAATCAATGATTCACCATCAATAGTAATTATATTTGTCCTTAGGGTTTTTTTGTTATAGTAATTATGTTTTCTTGGTATGATATAATTAATTTATTGATTGAGGGTCACCAACTAATTTTTATTTATGACGATTCACTATTTATTAAGAAGGAAACTTGGATATTAATATTTTTTGGGTGTTCAACTTCCTATGAAATTGTTATGAGATATTTTTTTGTCACCTTTTTTATATATTATTAAAGATAAAAATAAATTGTAGTTATAAACAACAAGTGTTTAGAAACTAAAAAAAACTAGGTGTCAAAATTAAGTAAGTGACTAAAATGCTTGCAACCTGTACATTGTCACATTAATGATCTTATAATACTAATGTGTGAATTTATCTAAGAGATACATTAGATATGACAATGTACTTGGATGCCCAATTTAGAGGGTGAACATGCTCTATAAATAGGGGTTATGTTGGTAGAAACATAAGATGATGAGTTGAAACTACCCACTGATGGTCAAAAATGGAAGAAAACTAGTTGCACATTGTGGATGAGGCTAGTCTTAACTGGTTCTTTTGTGACAAAGAACAACCAGTAAAACTATGTGGTGGCTTTGATAGAGAGAAACTACCGCCCCCATGGGACCGGGTGTGTGTTATTATCATGAACTATTTTACTTTGGAGGGAAGATTTGGGGTTTACTATTACTACCACGTGCCCTTTATTAATCACTTTTGAAATCATGATTTGATAGCTATTCCATTCTTTTTGTTACATTTTTTAGAATATAATGTATACACAATTTTACACCAAGGACTCATGTTGAGGCTTTACCATTTTCACCCAGTCATGTGTTCACCTCATTCTATTACTGTTCAAGAGGCCCCACCTTCCCTGACCCCACCTTTATCCAATCTTATGAATGCCTTGAGTCTAAGTAAAAAGAAGTGTATCAAGTGACCCAAAACCCCATCGAATTCCCTTGACAAATACCCAAAATTTGAGTCTCTCGTGAAGCCAGATGATAAAAAAAAAAGAATGACCCACCTACCCAATTGAAAACTATGGCTACCAAAAAGGCCAAATTCAATATCCAACATATTGATTCTGAAAATAGTATGCCATGTCACTCCATAAGGCTTGTTGTTAAACCCCAAGGGAAGGGTAAGATCCTAAAAGATGAAATTATTTCTAAGAGGATGATAGAAATGAGTCTAAAATCCATAAGGAGAAAATTCCCAAAAAGGATACCCAGTCAACTGAAATAAGCTCATCCCATGTCTCGGAGAGGATAAAGATAGAATCTTTGGACCTCACACAGAAATTTGAGGTGGGTAGTAATGTTAACTCCCCAATTGATGCTACCTCCCCTAATGAAGTAAAAGGAATTTTTGTTATTGGAGACAATACTAATACGGGTGGCAAGTGTGGAAACTATGGGGTTGTGTGTGGGGAGATTAGAAAAATAAAAAATGACTTCAAAAGATTGGAAAATAGGTTCCTGGAGCTTTCAAAGCTTACTCTCAAGGTGATGCATTCTTCTTCCACCACCATTTGTTTACTGTAGGAGGAATGAACCAGATGAAGGACTTAGAGGATGACATCTTTAAGGAGCTCTTCAAATTCCTTACAAAGGACTAGGCTCGGTTAATGTTGTTGAAGTCAAGTGTGCTAAAAAAGAAGGCTTAGTTCTTTTTCCTATGTTCCTTTTTGGTAGTCTTTCTGTTACTAGCTTTGGCAACCTTGGTCTTTTTTTTGTTTCCTCTTATGATAGGTTTAATAGATCTTTTAATTCTCTATTGATATGGTCTTGCGTAGAAGATAAATAAGAATTTTTATAATTGCTCTATTATGGTTAAGACTCGTATGATGTGTGCCAATAGTAGGTTTACTATATATATAGCATTCTTAGTTAATCTATGAGTTATAGTTATGGTGTATATGGTGTGTTTAGTTAATCTAGAGGTATTAGTTATGGAGTAGCACCTAGTTTTTGTTTTTGATATTAAGTAGTGGATGTTATGTATAGTTTTTGCTTGATATTTTTAGTGTGATGACAATGGTTAATTTTCTTCCGATCACCCTCTATGCATTTTAATTAAGGGGCAACACCCTTGTTATATGCTACTTTTAATATAAAAAACTTAAGATGATGAGTTAGAGTGAAAACTCTATACATAAGTGTTATTCGATTCAATACACAAGATGGGTGAGAAGTGAATATGATGTAATCTTGAATTTAAATATTTATATATTAGTTTAGGTTTTTATCTCTTTACAACCAAAATTCATCCAAATATCACACTATTAAGTTATGGAAATATTTTAGAATGCATACTGGAAACCTTTCCACCAAGGTCTATCTTAATAAGATGTATCATTAAGCTCTTGAAAAGTATATGGCTAAAAAATAAGTACTAATAACTATTGGTGTTTTATGAAGTTCACTAATCTAGAGACAAATTACTATAAGAGAGTGGTCTCAACTTAACTATATAGACTTTTTATTTTTTGTAAATACTAGCTCAAAATGACTTGTGACTACACGTATCTTTCTGAATGTTTGTTTGGAGGTTGTTTATGTACCGCATAGATTTATTTTTGTTATCTTTACTATATCTTATCATGATGATCATATTATGAAATTATTAAAAGTGCAATCCTTTATTTTCCTTTTCTTTGTTCCTTAGGTTTACACTCTCTTTGAAGAAATTCTAATTCATAATAATTGGGTATGAATTGATTCTTCAATTTCATGACAATTCTATTTCATCTTGCAATCCTCTCCTTTTATATCCTACTATATCTATAGATACATTGGACCCTAGTTGTGTCATGCAACCTAATTAGCCATCACTAGTACACTTTGACATTGAATCACTTTGATGACATAAATCAAACCCTTGCTATAGAAGACTACAATGAATCTGCAACATTAATTAACTTATAGTAGAAACCTCTTCGCTAGTCAATGTTAAATTTGTTTAACTATAAATTGTTAGATATAGATATAGATGTATTTAATTAAATTAAAAAGGAAAATATTTTGAATATTTATTATTTAATTAATATCATTAGTGTTGAAAAATGCTTATTAAAGAAATATTGACTAATTCCATGTTTCACTAGACAAATGCCTACATTCTATTATGATTAAGGTGTCATCATCAATGTAAATCCTATGTTATATACTTACTCCTAATATTGTTTGTAAATCATTTGTGACAGAACAATGATTCATCATCAATAGTAATTATATTTGTCATTAGGGTTTTGTTGTTATAGTAATTAAGCTTTCTTGGTATGATATAATTAATTTCTTTATTGAGCGTCTTTGGTTACTAATTTTGATTTATGATGATTTACTATTTATTAAGAAGGAATCTTGGAGATTAATATATTTTGGGTGTTCAACTTCCTATGAAATTGTTATGAGATAGTTTTTGTCACCTTTTATTATTATTATTAAAGATAAAAACAAATTCTAGTTATAAATTATAAGCACCTAGAAACTAACAATAATTAGGTGTCAAAATTAGGTAAGTGAGTAAAATGTTTGCAACCATACATTGTCACATTAATGTTCCTATAATATTAATGTGTGGGTTTATCTAAGAGAGATATTAGATATGACAACCTACTTGGATGCCCCATTTAGAGGGTTAAAATGCTATATAAATAGTGATTATGTTGGTAGAAACATAAGATGATGAGTTAGAGTGAAAACTATATACATAAGTGTTATTGGAAGAGGGGTGAGAATTGAATATGATGTAATATCACATTTGAATATTTATACATTAGTGTAGTTTCTTTATCTCTTCACAACCAAAATTCATCCAAACATCACACTATTAATATGGAAATATTATAGAATGCATATTGGAACCCTTTCCACTAAGGTATATCTCAATAAGATGTATCATTGAGCTCTTGAAAAATATATGGCTAAAAAAATGAGTACCAATAACCTGTAAATACTAGCTTAAAATAACCCGTGAATAGATATATCTTTCTGAATGTTTATTCAAAGGTTATTTTTGTACCACGTGAATTTTATTTTGTTAGATTTACTATATCTTATCATGATGATCATATTATGAAATTCTTAAATGTGCAATAATTTAGTGCCCTTTCCTTTGTTCCTCAGGTTTACAGTCTCTTTGAAGCAATTCCAATTCATAATAATCGAGTATGAATTGATTCTTGAATTTCACCACAATTATATTTCATCTTGTAGTCCTCTCCTTTTATATCCTATTTCTATACAACTAAGTTGTTTTTACCAAATAGTCATATGTCCTTTCAATTTGATTTTTATGAAACTCACCCTTTCTAGATCCTTAGTTTCTTCATACTTAAAGTATTCATCTATTTCAATTATCCAATCAATTAGTTCATCAAGATTCAAATCTCCCTCATAGTTAGAAATATCACATCTAGGTCTCCTACCAATCTTGGAGATGAATTTCAACATCTTGATTTCGTTTGATTTTTCTTTGTTTAGGGTTTCTTCATTTAAATCTACAAAATGAGGCCCTAATTCATCATCATCAATCTCATCCACATGTCTAGGATTTAGACCTCTTTTCTAAACTTCTAGAGAATCCAATTGAATCTTCATTTTCCTTATTATTTCCAACATTTCTTCTATTGCCATGCATTCTATTGGGTAGAATATTTCCTCACATTTGGTGCAACTACCTCAACATGATGATTTGGCTACATGATTACAACTAACTCACAATTGGTGATCTACTGACCAACACTTTCTTGTTGATTTAGGTTTGACATGTAGTCATCCTTAAGACCTCCAAAATTATCTTTCCTCCTAAAGAAGTCAATAACTTTCTCTAATACCACTTGATATAGGAACAAATGGAGAGTTTAGAGAAAGGATCATTTGAGTGTATAGTTTAGTATTAACACAACATAAATTATCATAGAATATTAAAGTAACTCCTAATTGGTTTGACATCACAAAATTATTAGAAATTATCTATTGCTTGTCACATGCAAATTGCAACTATAGGTTATCTCACGGGCTATAACCACAAGCTTATTATATGTAAGAAAATAAAGACTCCTATCACGCTCTTACTCTACTATTATTACTCAATTATTCCACACTACTAATACGACTAGCTAAACTTTGACTTCTAAGAATGAAAAACTAGACAACTATAACTAGCTACTCTCCAAATGAATCTAAGAAGTGTTTATTTATCAACTCTAATATTTAGGAATAATCAATATTGATTGCAATGTGTTGTGGAAATCTCTATGTCCTATAGGGTAGCTAAAATATGGTGATGATGTATTAGGCGTTGAAAAGTTTGTTTGGTCCTATACTAACTTTTGATATGTTTAAAAAAGTGCCACAAGTTAAAAATTGTGCAACAAACATTACATGTTTTATTGAATATTGATTATGAGCTCAAAGATACTTTCAATAACAATAAGTTTTTGTCGATTGACCCAAAACTCCAAAAAACTAGATATGTTGTGTGTGATTTATTATTGAACTTTTATTTGCTAATATAAGTTGAGATGAGATTATGCAGTGAAATATGATAGGATGCATTACGATGCTCTTGCATCATCACAATTCCATCAAGATAAAGAAAATGAAGGATGTTTGGATGTAAAAGAATATTACACTTGCTAATGATTTAAAAAAAAATTATGGGTCAATCAAATAAGTAAAATAAAAGACGAGCTTGACAAATTTTAACAAATGAATGTGAAACCATCTTGATGCAAAGAAAGTTTCACAAACTTTCAACACTTTAGGACATGATATTTATCTCTTTAGTGGAGAACAAGGGGGTAATGACCTTTAAATACCAATCCAAAATCATGTCAAAATTCTTAGAAAATTATGTAGATGACAAGATGATAATATGCCAATTTTATAACAAAGATCATTTGCATTAAAAATTTTGATAATTGGCCTTAAGTTAAGTAAGCATGTATGAAAGGTGAGGAGTTAAATAATTGTTTTAATAGGAAAACCCTAAAAACTATGGGAAAGCTAAGAGTGAAAAGAGGGTTCTCATTTTTCCAAAAAGAAAAATAGGGCATATTGTGAAATGTACAACACCCACATCCAAAATATAGAACACATTTTCACAATGTAGGATATCTTGTCCCGAAAAATAGAAAATTTTCACATGTCTCAAAATCTAAAATTCACAATTGCATAATTTCAAGAGTCCTACAAAAATCACATTCATCATTATTGAAAGTTTTAAAAATTCTTCATTTTTTAAAATAAAAAATTTCCAAAATATATGAATAACCTCATGAGCATATAAAGGACAAAAACGTTCTTTTATACCACATATGTTTTTGAAGAAATTTGACTCGAGTAATAACACTATTTACTATATTTTTGAGAAAATAAAAACATACTACAAAATGGAATTCATTTGCTATCTTTTACAAGTTTCTCTTTTCTAGTTCTCATCCTAATGATGGATCATAGATTATTATCCAAAATGTTGATGAAAAAATCTAACGCAACCAAATCCAAAAATCATCAATCTAAACTATCATGATCTGTGGAAACTTCATGCATTTAAGACACAACAATTTAATCTAAGTTTCTTGCTCAAATTATAACTTATGAATTGAAAACCACATACAACCACTTAGTTTGTGAATGGTAAAAAATAAGAAACTAAATAAGAACATGCACATATTTAAAATATAAAAATACTTTTGATTTCCTGCGTGAAACCTAAATTTAAAAAAAAAATAGAAAATTTTACAAATTCTTAAAAAATCCTTTTCTTTTCATTTCCCACTCAATCTCTAAAATCTAAAGTCACATTATTTTCTTTTCACTTTCCAAAAGATATTTTACCACATATTTCACTCATAATTGTATTTCAAAAATAAGACTAATGTTAATGGGCTATTGGTCTATTGGTGAAGTTGAATGGTTCTGAATGAGCCTACCAGGGATCAAGTCTTGTGGAGTGCATGGCTTTGACACCATAAGGGATGAGACCGGAATCGTTCCCTAGGTGGATTTTGGCAAAATGGATACCCCTCAATCCTTGGCTCTTAGCCGAAGAGGTTCTATGAACCTCCGACAACAAAAAGAAAAAGACTAATACATCAATTTCATTACAACTAACTTGTATAAGGAAGAAAGGAGAACATTTGTACACATAAGCAAAAAGAAGTGTAGCATTTAGGAAAATCGAATAAGGATGATATAACACATAATTAAAAGCTAAATTACAAATTCTAACATTATTCACATAAATTAGAAAATGCTGGAATAAGGTTTGAAACTTGGTCAATCAAAAATAATATAAGATACATTTAATGTGATTATTTACATGTCATTAATAGTTGAGGTTCTTTTTAATCATTTATATTTTTTACCAATAAACATGCATTTAATATATTCAATTATTATACTATTTATACTCATCCAAAAGAAACTTGTGATTGTTAACTTGTTCCATGTAAGTCTTATTTCACTCATTTAGTAGAGGTGTGGATTAAGATAATTGTGATGGACTTGAAATTTGCAAAGGTATGACATTACTCTTGTAATAATAAATTGACTCAAAATTTAATTGTTATGACTTCATTTAATAAATGCATATATTTTATATCATCTTTCAAGTTATTAAATAATTGTCTAGAGATAATTTATGTATTATTGAGGTACACCATTTCAAACTTGTTAACGAACTTAATTCATCATCTCTATGAAAATTAGGTCCTCACGAGTTCTAATTCTAATGGCACCTGTATCATAGTACATTATAAATTTATAAAAATCTTATACACAAATATTGGTTCTAATTCTAATGGAAGCTTTATCATAGTATAAACCTTATACACAAAATTTTCATGTATTTTAATTTATTTTAGAATTATTTTATAATTAAAATTTGAAATTTGAATATATTTTCTTTGAACTCTATCAATTAAATTGATTGGTAGAACTTTGCATTAACTTGCACCTTGACATTGATTTCAGAAGCAACTTGCCCACCTTCATTGACAATGTTTGAATTTGTTGGTATGAAGACTGATATAAGAAATTTTCATGTTGTATTTTAAAATATTTAAATTTTAGTGGATTTATATTAAAGATTGGTTATACCATGTGAACAAATACATGAAATTTAGGATCTAATTTATTAATTATAAATATAATGTTGGTTTATTGTTAGACTTAATATACTTGTCTTACATTATTGGTTTATTGTATAACATTTTTTTTATCTTAACAATTAAATCATAATTCATAAACATCATAAAAATAGAAAATCAATATTTAACAAATATTTATATTAAATATTAAATCATATATATTAATAGAAATTTCAATTAAATTTTTAGTTTTCAATAAATAACATTTTTTCCCCCTTGTCATAATGTTTTACTTATGATTTTTTAATTTAAAAAAAATTAAACTTTATAAAGTTGTATGATTTACTTTTATTTTATATCTACTATTTTAGTTTAAAGTGGGGATCTATTAAATGACGATGAATATAAAAATATTGTCAAATTTAATTGTAAGATAAATTTTATTTTTTATGAAAATAAAAAATTGACAACCATAAATATCTCTTTCTTATAAACTTGAAATTTTAGAAGAATTAAGTATTCACTTTTAACATTTTGATTAAGTTTTATTTTATTTTCAACTTATTAAATTTATTTGTAACTTATCATAAGTGTTAAAATTATAGTTTAGATCAAATATCACCTAAAGCTTTATATAAATTTAATATTTTAGTTTAAAGTCAAGACATTTATTTTTCCTTACTTTAAACATAGTTTAAACTATCTATTTTTTGTTAGGACACACAAAGATATATATGCATATATGTGCACATGTATGAAGTTGCTTAACTTGACTTTTTATTTCAATAGTAATTTATAGTTCTGGCAATTTATTTATAAGTTTCTATATGTATATCTAGATTATCATAACTTTTCATACATTTGCAAAATAATTCTTATTTGAGTAATTTATTTATTTGCTTTGCCATCTTTAACAAACTATATTTAGTTTTTTTTTTATATGATAGTTTGAGATATATAGTTTTCAAATATTTTATGTAAACTTTTTAAATATTTTAAATAATTTTTGTTTACAAATATAAAAATATGGGTTGATTTTATAAAAATATTTTAATTTCCTATCAGAGTACACTTGAACCTCCTATAGGTGCAAGTGCTAGTACATATTTGGCAACCACAGTGTCAATATATAACACAACCAATAGAATGCATCAAACAATAAAATAAAACATCATCGATGTTGGCATTAGAGAAATTCAAACAACAATATAAGGAATATACACTTGTGAGCATTACACATGATTACCAAATTAGAGATACTTCATCTGATGTAAAATATTATAAGGTTTGTCCCTCCTTATAAATAATATTTGAAAGCATTACTATTTTTGATTACAAATGTAGTGAAAATATGACATGCACAATATTTAGAGTTTTCAATTTCTTATTCCTTATAAATTTAATCATATTTTGATCATGTTTAACATATTAAGAGTTTATTAATGTGAAATGGTAAAAAATAATTTGAACAAACTATTACAATTTGAATAATCATTCATTAAAAAAATAGATATAAATGATACACTTTTGAATAATTTTGCTTTAAATGTTGGTCTAATATTATAAACTTATATTGGGAGTTTTTAAAAAGTAATTATATATAAACAAGTGTCACTAGTGACCAATACTTACCTTTAGTTTTATAATTAATTTTAATTTTAATTTTAATTTATATGTAAAGTGATTTTTTAATTATAATTAATTATAATTATAATTTTAATTTATATGTAAAGTGATTTTTTAATTATAACTAATTATAATTATAGTTGTAATAATAGTTTTACTTATAATTAGTTTTAATGTTAATTATTTAGGCCAAATAACTATTTTTCATAAAGAGTATACAATTGAAATCATAATAGCAATATCATAATGTTATTATATTAAATCTAAATTTATATAATATATATTAAAATAAATTTAAAAAATATTTAATATTTTATAATATAACAAAAATAGCCAATATTATCTTAATATAATATGACACAATTTACACATTAGACTTTTGGTTTAAAAAATTGTAAAAAAAGATTATTTAAAAAACTTGAAGAAAATCAATTAAAATTTAAAAAAACTTTAAAATATTCAATAATTAAATAACAATAAATAAAGCAATATATAAGAGTAATAAAATTGAATTTGTAAAATTGAGTTAAAAACCTAAAAAAACTCATGCTTTTTATTCCTAAAAAAGTGGTCTATAAGACTTCAAATGTATTAGCCAATCATATCATATATTTATAAGACCTCAAATTTATAAACTTAAAAAATTTATATTTAGACTATAGAATATGTGTTATTTTTAACAAAATATGAAATACACTAAATTATAATTGGTGCAAAGAATTAGTTTTAATCGCTAGTTAATGGAAGAAATCCATAAAATGATGCAATAGTACTTTCTTAGCCTAATGTCAAGTACTAATAAACATCTTGAAGTAATCTTTTTTAATAATATATGGACAAATAACTTCTATGTTTTTTATTCATTTTCAAAACTAATAGATTATGGTACTTAAGAAACATAAAATTATAATGTTTAGAGTTCTTATTTGATAATATTTTTTTATAATAGCAACAACAAAAAATTAGGGTGTTATCTCTTTATACAACTATCCAGGAGGATTAACAACACATTAGCATTAACAACACATTATCAGTAACAAAAAAGTAGCAGTAATAATGTCTTACACTTAAACTTCTATAAAAAAACAAATCTTCTGACCAAAGCACCACATAGTAGTATTAAGAAAGTAGACCAAACCATAAGAGTCCAAGGAAGACAATAGTTTTAAACATATGCCACACAGGGCAAACCAACGAACAATTTTCCAAAGTATTAAAACTATGAAATAAACTATAGGCCTCATAGGCCAACAAATAACCAAAAAACTAAAAGACCAGCGACACACATCAATGATTCTTCTCAGATGGAGTCTTTGACAACAACACCCTGACCCACTCTTCAATAAGGAACTTAAAGAGCTCATTATAGTCCTCCTCTTCTATCAGCTTGCCACCCTTCATTTTCTCCTGCAACAAGCACAGGGTTGTCGTGCAACTGTGCATAACTTTGAGGGTAAACCAATTCACATTTTTTAGTCTTTTGTCCAAGCTAATAACTACAGCCTTGAGGCCTTGGAGGCCACCTTTGACACCAACAATGTCATGTTTTAATTTACCAATTAAGCCACTGAAATCTTTGTTTGGGCTGGGGGTATCTTCGATAGGGACCTCTTCCACAATAATTTTGTACTGAGCAGGTTGGGGAGAGGAGGGAGCTGTTGAAAGAGTAACATTAGGTGCAGGGGCAGGGGTCTCATTTTTAAAAAAAATTGAAACATGGGAAGAGGAGCCATCGTTATCAAAATTACCTTCCTCATTACTCTCAATCCCCTCCAAATCCCTAGAACTCAACTCAACAAGTCTTTTGTTTCCCTTGGTCTTAGCAGTTCTAGTCGAGTGACAAGGCGTGTTAGTCTCCTCCCTAATTTCTACATCCGAGTCCACCTAATAGATATTTGGCTTGACCTTTTTGTGGGGTTTAACATCCAGACTAGGGTTAGTGGGTTTCTTCTTTTTGGGCATATCAACAAACTTAGTTGTGGGAGATGTATCCTTCAACCCCTTTAATTTGAGAGATGGGTTTTTAAGACATCTCTTTCTTTTAGGCCCAGTAGCAGGAGGAAAGCTAGCTTTAGGAGGTGAAGGGGAAGGTGCAATAGAGGCCGGTTGGATAGAGATAGCTTTCAGAGGGCAAAGCTCAAGGTGAAATTTGTAAAGGCGGTAAATCAAGCCCTCGTTATATATGGAAAATGTATTAATAGTTGTTATTTTAATAAAAATAACAATAAAATTTAATACTCAACTGATTTTCAATTTTGCATCCCCTTTCAAATCTTTTTTTTTGTAATGTCTATCTTAATACTTATATCAAATAGATTGAAGCGTCAATTCTTTCATATTAGTATACATTATTATGAATTCAACCTAGGAACATATTCAAATTTTGACAAACATTTCCTTTTTACTAATTCTTAAGTATAAATTTAATTATGTAAATAAGAGCTTTCCTAAAGAAATAAATAATTATTTAGTTTCTATATAAATGAATAATTATGTAAAAAAATTCACGATGATTCATTACTATATAACTCTTATAATTTTTCTCCCCGAATATTAACATATCAATTTTTAATTTTATTAGAATTTAATTATGTACAGTGGTTTGATTCCAACCTTGATCTACCACTCTGTAAGTGTTGTTTCATTCTCTATAAGTATAATATAATTAAAGACAAGAACTACTTATTACAATAAGGATCAATAGTTATATAATAGTTATTATAGTTTCTATATTAAAATATATTAGAATGATAAAGATTAATTACCACACAACACTTGTGAAAGAAATCAAACTTTTAACATCACATGATTAAGATGGATCATAAATACATATACAATGAACTCGACAATTCACCGACCAATTGATAAACTAGATTGTTTACGCGTTCACCTCATTGTTAATTTGAAATGTTTGTAGACTTCACTACATTAAATATTTTTCCATCCCGTATTCTAATGATGAATGCAAACTTGAGAGGTATTGGTAGTCATTATGGTTAATTATGTGCACCCTAAGCTCCTAAATACTATATTGGATTTTGACAAAAAAATGTTTCTTCATTGGGACTTAAGAGCTTATAACTATTGGTAGCTCTTGGGTAGTTACAATAAACACTAGAGATTTTGTTATGAGTGCAAGGATCACAAAGTGGTTATTTTGAGGTGACATCAAATACATATTGCCCCAATAACCTTTCACTTTGACCCCCACAAAATTTACACAACGGGACCAATCTCTCGATACAAATGATCCAATAATCTACTATGAGTATATCACTAAAGTTGAACAATCGCTTTAACTAGTAATTATTTTATCAAAAAATGGATATTTAAGTGGATGGCTATTGACCGTGTCCTGAACTTTTGATTAGCATCTTTCAATAATTATTATGGTTTGTATCTTGAAAGAGAGGACACAAGTTCAAATTCCATGCGGGGTAAGAGTATCTATGCCTTGTTTGTAGCATAGTTAGGTGCCTCCCCCAAGGAATATGTGGTAGTCTCATATTGTTGTCAGCATAGGACACATGTTCAAATCCCATTCGGGGTAAGAGTATCTATGCCTTGTTTGTGGCATAGTTAGGTGCCTCCCCCAAGAATATGTGGTAGTCTCATATTGTTGTCACCATATGTAGACCCAAAAACATATGACTAATATCCTAGATTATAAAAGAACCTTTCATTTCCTTTTCTAATGAATAATTATAAGAACATGAAGATAACAGAAACATATTGTTGTCACCATATGTAGGCCCAAAAACATATGACTAATATCCTAGATTATAAAAGAACCTTTCATTTCCTTTCTTAATGAATAATTATAAGAACATAAAGATAACAGAAACATCCTTCACTTAGAAAACCCATACAAAATGTCTCCTTAATATAAATTTCTTTTTGATTGACTGCAGCATACCTCTGGCCCAAATGTACAAATGTAAAACTCACATGGAAAGCTGAGAGGCCTTTTTATTCATCGTACTCCCAAGCATGAAGGTATAAATAAGGATAAGAATGAGTAGGCATATACGACGACTTCATTTCATGAATAAAGATCGAGTGTACTTGGTGCAAGTTGGCGAGGAGGAGGCAGAATAGAATATAAAACTAAAGAATTGTGATTCCTGCGCCGCTACCAATAGAGGTGGGGCAAAGATGGCGTTGAGAAGGTACGGAGATAAGCTATTTATTGTAAGCGTGACGTTTTGACGCTCCAGCCAGTATGTGGTGCAGGGCAACCCCACTCCCACCCCCATTCTCCTATTTGATAATGACCTT
The DNA here is from genome assembly GCA_027943335.1 of Chamaecyparis obtusa. Lineage (NCBI taxonomy): Eukaryota > Viridiplantae > Streptophyta > Pinopsida > Cupressales > Cupressaceae > Chamaecyparis > Chamaecyparis obtusa. Next base: position 948,785 of record BSBK01002161.1, on the reverse strand, counting down.
CATAGGCGTCAACTCTACTTGTACCTCACAAAGGACGTCATTATTGATGTCAAACCTGCACCTCCATGAACGGCGGATATGCTTCCATATCTATTTAGGAACTCTTCATTCTCACTTTTTTCAAAAACTTTTGGAATGTCATTGCATTTTTATTAGGGCCCATTTGTTTCTTTGGAATTAGACTGGTATTGAGATTGTCAAATCTCCGAATTGACATTTTCGATATTTGTGTTCAAAACATGAAATTGGAATATTCACGATTTTGGTTAATTTGGTGGACTGAATATTCCTTTGTCTTTGGCTCTTAGTTAAAAAGATTCCTACCTTATGGCTTGTTGTCTTGTATCTAGTAGCTAAACGTTCTTTCTGGATGATATAAAATTCTCCATCAAATAATAAGGTTTGTTTCATTTTCTTTTTGTTGATTTTTGAGGGGAGAGCTCTAGTCTAGGTTGTGTGTATTGTACGGATTGTTTGAAATTATGATTTGCACTTGATTTGACCTTGGGTTTGTATTAGATAATTTAGGGGTCTTCGTACCACTTTATTTTTTAATCTACCCTTCAATCAAATCAAGGCTTAATATGACTTAGCTCATTCCCATTTTCTATGTTTGTGTTCAAAACATAAAATTGGAATATTCCTTTGTCTTTAGCTCTTAGTTAAAAAGCTTCTAGTTTTATGGCTTGTTGTCTTGTATCTAGTAGCTAAACGCTCTTTGTGGATGATATAAAATTCTCCACCAAATAAATAACGTTTGTTTCATTTTCTTTTTGTTGATTTTTGAGGGGAGAGCTCTAGTCTAGGTTGTGTGTATTGTATGAATTCTTTGAACTTATGATTTGCACTTGATTTGACCTTGGGTTTGTATTAGATAATTTAGGGGCTTTTGTACTAGTTTAATCTACCCTTCAATCAAATCAAGGCTTAATATGACTTAGCTCATTCCCTAACCCACCTTCAACTAATTTTGTTATTTGAAGAACATTAGAGATGACACCAAAGAGATCTTAGAATTTCTTTTGTAGTGTTTATGATGATTAATACCCCTATGGATGCTTCTCTTTCAATAAATGTTGCTTTTGGATGCTTCTATTAAAACTTTCTATCACACACACTATTAATTATCTTTATCCAACTTAAATTTCAAAAAAAATTTACAATGATACTACATTTATACATGGACACCAAATTTTTACCTAGAAGCCCAATACAGGAAAAACGAAAGTGAGAATCACACCCGCAATATAAATAACTAATTACAAATGTTTTAGGCCATAAACTAAGGAGCACACTACACCTAAAATGGACTTGCAAGATGAGGCACCAATCCCAAGGTAAGATACAAAGGACTTGCAAATAAATGAAAGGAACAATTCCTTCAAGGAAAGATACTAGTTTGCACAAGCTGCCAAAAGAGCTACTATCCTCTAGTAGGCACAAGAATATGATGAACTGAAAAGAATGTAGGATTTTTAAATCAACCACTACAACTCTATCTAACTCTCACTCTTCCACCTTTTCTATTTCACATTTGCATCACACTAACTTCACATTCAATCCCAATACAATCCAAGTAATTCAACACTGTTAGAAATAGGGAATACTGAGAGGGGGGGGTGAATCAGTATTCTACAAACTTTATCTTTTGCCCAATTATGGATATAACAGATTATCTTTATACATGCATAACATAAGAAGCTAAACAACATGCATAACAATAAAGAACTCATAACACATTATTTGTTCTTGAGGAAACCTTGGCCAAGGGAAAACCCCGGTGGGGATGGTACCCACAAAGATCCACTAATCAAAAGTATCATGTTAAGGATGTTGACCCTGTTAGGAGTCTATTACAAGCATGTAGTGTATCAGTCCTAATTAAGGGACTATAGGCCTTGTTAGAAGCCTCAACCCTATTAGGAGTTGTAGTACAAAATGTGATTACCAGATGAGCCCACTGCCCAAACAAGTAATGTACAATATACACTTATTACAAAATAGGTTAAGGTACATAACCTTATACTGCTTGCATCAATATCACTTCGCTGCTCTTTCACTATCGCTATTACATATGCTTCATATACTTTGCATCATACTACTACAATTACTTGCTGCTTGCATTTACAATTACAATTACATTTACATTTATACCAGTAGCTTTATCAAGAGTTAACATCTAGGATGTCATCCCTTTATATTGTTAAATCATTATTTTGATAAACAAAATAATCCCTTAACTCTTTACTAGCTCTGTCTTCATATTCTGTCTTTTCAGCTTCACACTGTCTTTGGTAAAACTGTCATAACTTCTTCTATACATGTCGTACTAACTTGTGCTCTGAGATGGGTGATCGATAGACATCATAAAGTCTATGTTCAAGTGTGCAAGCACTAAACTTACTCCAGTCAACGTCGCAAACAAAAATTGTATCCAGATTCACTGGTAAAACACTGTCTCACACTTAGACAAATTTGCACCACGCTCTGTCATACTTGCTCTCTAACTTGTGCGATCTTCATGTGGATCATATGTTGCCATAATGACAAAATCTATGCAATCAACTCAGCCAAATTTCCAACAATCTCCCCCTTTTTCATTGGTGGCAACATATGAGAAAATTGGATAAGTGTACAACTTAAAATCTCAAAATTGTTTAAAACTATGGCCATAGTATAAAATACATACTATCCTTATAGCTCCTCAAAAAATTATTTCCTCTAATATAGTACTCCCCCTAAGAGTAACAACCCTTATCATATACTATCAATTTTCTTCTATATATCTCTCCCCCTTTGACAACAATGACAAAATAAGGTAGGGAGGGTCACAAAATTGTATCACAAAAGCTTATACCTCAATTCATTTATTGCAAAGCCAGTAGGCTTGCAACACAATCTGCAAAATCTATCTTCATGGCTTCTATCTCCTTCTCCCATGATTTCTTAATAGAATCTGCCACATTAAGTAGTGCGCTCAGTCCATAAGAAGCAATTTCACATGCTTGGAGGTTTTCAAAGTTAAATTTATGAAAAGATGTCTTTGTTGAAAGACATTCTTCCAACTGTTCTTCAATTATGCTCAACTTCATAGAAGCATGCTCTCTCAAAAGAGTGTATCTTCTCAATTTCCTGTCTTTCTCATCTTGTACAACTCTAATTTCATCATAAAGTTTTCTAACTTTCTTCTCAACATTACAGACCTTCACATTGGGACTAGATAGAAGGTTTGTTTCATTCAAAATATCTGCTTCCTTCAACATTATCTTCCGATCTTCCTCAGTTGTCAAAGTTTTTGATTTTGTACACTGTATGTACAAAGATTTTCCTATTTCCAAATGCTTCCTGAAATCCTTGATACAGATATCAAGAGTGTTGATATCATTGCTGATGTACTGACTGATGTTCAAAAGCATTCTAGCCTCATAGTCTGCTTGTGCTTTTACTTTTGCAATATCAGCTAGGTTTGTGAATTCATTATCAAAGGTGCTCATTACCTTCTTTGCCTTCTCCATAGGGTTTGCTTCTGAAATTTGTGTAGTCACGGTGCTTTGTAACTTCTTAGTTAGTTCCTTCAGACACCCTTCAAGACTCTTCACCTTCTTATTCTTACCAATTATTTTGTTCAAGGATGTAATCAGTTCCAACTGATCATCATCATCTACTTCTTTTCCCAAATGCTCAATCATAGATCCAATTTGAGTCTTCTTTCCAGTCTCAGGAGTAAGATTGATATCTTCTTTGGTGGGAAGGGGAACTTGTTCTTCTATAACTGGTGGTTCCACAACAGTGGTCCCTGTCATCTCTTCTTCTTTTGTAGCTTCTTGTTCCTCAAAGGCCAAATTGTCAACAATGTTCTCCAAATTCTTGAATACATTTTCATCAGTATCCAAGGTGATTTGTGTACCTTCTACATTCATTGTTTCATCTTCAATATTAATAGCTGGAGAAGAGGGAATGCCCTCTTGTACTTTCTCACCTGCTTGCTCTGCTGCAACTGATGATTCTCCAACATATTTTGCCATAACCTTGATAATTGCCTGTTCAGTCTTAGAATTTACTTCTTCATACTTGCCTCCCATAATCTGAATTGTTCTCCTTTTGGTTCTTAGATGGGTGCTTAGGGCTTTCATGATCTGATTGAAATGAGCTTCATCTCTTATCTCACAAAGCTTTGTCACAAGCTTTTCTCTGATAGCTGTCTCTTCCTCTGATGCTCTCTTCTTTCTGTTCAGAAGTTTGTTATAAAGATCATCAGGTATCTATCCTTGAATAGTGTCAAACTTCTTGCCAGACAAGATCATATGCTTCACAACTGCATTCTCTAGATTAAGTCTATCAGTATAATCATAAAGATCATAATATTTGTTCATTCTTGCAAAGTCACCATTCTCAATAATCTGCTCATTAAGATTTATAACTTTTGGTTTCCAAGCTTTCTTCTTAGTAGTGACATCATCTTTAACCTATGCAATCTTTCGTGGAATAGGTTGCACTAGAGTTTTATGCCTCTTTCTTGGTCCAGTGGCACTCTCCTTAACTCTTTTTCTAGGTGTGGAGGAAGTGGATCTAGTAGACATCTTTGTTTCTATGTCCTTCTCAGGTACTTCCACTTTCACTTTTACTTGTGGTTCTTCCTGTGGCACTGCAATTGATGATAAAGGAGGATAGATAAAACTTCCTTTTGTCCACTCTCTCTAATTGCTGCTACTGTCTTCTTTGCTACCAAAAACTCTCTCTGTCATTCCTGTATCTTTTAAGATTTTCTTAATGGTGCTCTCAACTCTCTTCTTAGACTGCTTCTCTTCAATTAGAATCTTTGCGGAGTTGAAATTCTCCTCAAAGGTTCCAAACCTGTTACACTAAGTGTCCACCTTACACTTCAGTACTCTGCTAACATACTCTTCAGTTTCTACCTCAGATATTTCATAGCCAAGAGGGTCTATGAACTCTATTCTAGGCTCTACTGCTTCAATATAGGTAAGGTCAGTATCCACCATAAAACATATATCATCTTTATATTTTTCAACAAGAGACTTAGGGATCCTTGATCTGCTAGACACAATATTCTAAAATGTCTTAATAACAGGGACTGCACTCTCATTAACACTGTCAATAACATGTCTTCTATATACTACATTAATCCTTTACATTGTAGTTTGTCCATCATTCCAATCATTTCCTACGGTGTAAGGAGATCTCCTCAAAAGATGAAAGAATATATATGTGATTAGGGATGAGAACCTAAACTGTGTATACTTAGTTTTCTTGATCTTCTCCAAGTTCTCAAACAATTGAATTCTAAGAATTTCACACATATCAACTGGTACCCTATCAACACACATAAGATAGGCTCCATGTACCATTCCACCTACCATGTCATCTTCTCTTGAATTTGCACAAAACTTAGTAGTTAGGATCTTGCATATGTATCTCACATCAACTTGTTTGATCTTACTAATCACAATTCCTCTACCATTATAGGATGAATTGTGTTTTCAATAACTATTTTCCTCATGTTTTTCTCATTAAAAGGAATAGCTCCAGTCTTAGATAATCCAGTGACTTCATGAATCAAATCAGCTGTAATATCTATCACTCTATCTTCTAGCCAAAAATTTCCATTATAAATTCTACTCAAAATAATCTTAGTGCATTCTTCATTATCAAATTCATACTGTAATCCATATTTTATAATTTCATTATGTTCCAAGTATTCAAAACCTTGTTTCAGTGTCATATCCTGATTGTAAATCTTCTGATATTCATTTGTGAAATCACTATCATTTACTGTCTCTAGTTTGCATCCAAGATAACTTCTGACATTCTCTAAATGTAAAACTCTATCTAGTACGGATGATAATGCAAACCTAGGGTCTTCTTCCAAGGCCTCTATTGGTTCCCTTTTTAGTTTAGGTCTATTCTTGTCTCTGACATTGTGTATTAAGGAAACATCCATGATTTCTTCAAATTCCTTTACTGATTCAAAGATTTGTCAAGTGAAACACCTCAATTTCACAATTTTAGGGCTTGCGTAGATTCGGCACAAAGTTCTTCTCCAAATCCTTGCAAAATTCTTTCTATCACTGCTCTTTGATCTCCTTGACACTTGAATTCTCTTTGATGATCAAATAATACCGATCATAACCTTTTATTAATTCAATCTCACTTAGATCTAACATCGCATTCAATTCTTTTGCCGCTTCTTTCCAAAAGCTATCTCTGCTAACCTGCAAAACTTAAAACTTCTTGCGATCTCGCAAAACATAATATTTTTCTTTGTGCTCTTAACCATAGCATTAGAACATCATAAACTACCTTGCATTAACTACACAAGACTCAGTTCATCATATATCTACTTCTATACTAAATCTAAGTTCCTATTCTACTGCAATTTACATGAATTAAGTACTTTGAGATAGGTCAAGTAAAGATTCAATCTTACCTTTCAATACTTCACCTTCCTGATTACCTTCAATGTTGAATATGTCTCCCTGATTTGTGCTTTTGATAAACTTCACTTCATCTAAATTACTACAGCATCCTTTATGACTGTTACTAGCATCTTCATTTCTTCTTGCATGATTCCTAGGGTTAGGATTAGGATGAAAAACTCTATTGTTCATTCTTAAAAATCTTACTGTATGTCCAATCTTGTTGCATATCTGACAAACAATTCCATTATTTCCATATCTTGGTCTAGGTTGATTGATTTGTGATATGTAGTTTCTAGCAATGTGTCCAACCTTGTTGCATCTATAACATACTACTCCACTTCTTCTGTTCATATCTTCAGTAGATTTCTTATTTGCATTGTTAGTAGTCCTAAACATTCTACTACCATCATTATTCTCAATAAATTTAGGTTTCCTACAATCAATAGCTCTATGTCCAAAACCATGACAATTGTAACAATAACCATTAAGAGGTTTAAATTATTTACCTGTGCAATCTCTCTTCATATGACCAATAGTATTACAAGCAAAACATCTACCTTTGAATTTTTTTTGCATACCTTTGGGTAATTCCTCTTGCTTTGGTGATTCTTTTTTTTTCCTTGTATCTTCAGATTTGTTGATCTCATCAGGCTTCTTCTCATTTTCTTTGAAAGTGTTGAATCCAAGACCAGTCTTATCATAGAATGGTTTCTGATAAGATATTTGTTCATCAATCTTCTCACTAGTTGAATATAGCCTTTCAAGTTGTTGTTTGGATTGAGTCAGTTCACCTTTCACAATCTTATTGTATTTATCAAGTTCATCATACTGCAAATTGACTTTCTCAAGTTTAGATGTTACTTTAGAAAGTTTAGATTTTAGTCCTTCATTTTCAGTCTTTAGACTTTCATTCTCAGATTTTAGATTTGCTTCATTCTTGCCATTTCCATCTTTCAAACTAAGCTTCAAATTTGCTATCTTTAATTCATGCTTAAGGATCTCATTTTCTTTTTCCACATTGTCATCACAATCTTCAATAAAAACTTCAGATTCCTTTTCAGATCTAAGATCTTCCAATTTGTTTTTCAGTTTCTCAATGAGGTTCTTTGCATCATCATACTTTATTTTCAAAGTATCTTTTTCAATAGTAAGCAAGTCAACATGTTCAAGAGCTTCTTCAAGATTCTTCTGTAGTTGATCTATATCCATAGAGATCTTACTCAAGCTGTTAGGCTTTCCTTGAATGATTCTTTTTCGAGTAACTAAACTCTGATACCAATTGTTAGAAATAGGGAATACTGAGAGGGGGGGGGGGGGGGTGAATCAATATTCTAAAAACTTTATCTTTTTCCCATTTATGGATATAACAGATTATCTTTATACATGCATAACATAAGAAGCTAAACAACATGCATAACAATAAAGAACTCATAACACATTATTTGTTCTCGAGGAAACCCTGGCCAAGGGAAAACCCCGGTGGGGATGGTACCCACAAAGATCCACTAATCAAAAGTATCTTGTTAAGGATGTTGATCCTATTAGGAGTCTATTACAAGCATATAGTGTATCAGTCCTAATTAAGGGACTATAGGCCTTGTTAGAAGCCTCAACCCTGTTAGGAGTTGTAGTACAAAATGTGATTACTAGATGAGCCCACTGCCCAAACAAGTAATGTACAATATACACTGATTACAAAATAGGTTAAGGTACATAGCCTTATACTACTTGCATCAATATCACTTCACTTCTGTTTCGCTATCGCTATTACATATGCTTCATATACTTCACATCATACTACTACAATTACTTGCTACTTGCATTTACATTTACAATTATATTTACATTTATACCAATAGAGTTATCAAGAGTTAACATCTAGGATGTCATCCCTTTATATTGTTAAGTCATTATTTTGATAAACAAAATAATCCCTTAACTCTTTACTAGTTCTATCTTCATATTTTGTCCCATCCGCTTCACACTGTCTTCGGTAAAACTGTCATAACTTCTTCCCTACATGTCATACTGATTTGCACACTGATATTGGTGATCAATAGAAATAATAGAGTCTATGTTCAAGTGCGCAAGCACTGAACTTACTCCAGTCAATGTCGCAAACAAAAACTATATCCAGGTTCATTGGTAAAACATTGTCTCACACTTAGACAAATTTGCACTGCGCTCTGTCATAATTGCTCTCTGACTTGTGTGATCTTCATGTGGATCATATGTTTCCATAATGACAATATCTATGTAATCAAATCAACCAAATTTCCAACAATCTCCCCATTTGTCATTGGTGGCAACATATGAGAAAATTGGCTAAGTGTACAACTCAAAATCACAAAATTATTCAAAACTGTGGCCATAGTATAAAATACATACTATCCTTATAGCTCCTCAAAAAAATATTTCCTCTAATATAGTACTCCCCCTAAGAGTAACAACCCTTATCATATACTATCAATTTTCTTCTATATATCTCTCCCCCTTTGACAACAATGACAAAATAAGGTAGGGAGGGTCACAAAATTGTATCACAAAAAGTTATACCTCAATTCATTTATTGCAAAGCTGGTAGGCTTGCAACACAATCTGCAAAATCTATCTTCATGGCTTCTATCTCATTTTTCCATGATTTCTTAATGGAATCTGCCACATTAGGTAGTGCACTCAATCCATAAGAAGCAATTTCACATGCTTGGAGGTTTGAAAAGTTAAATTTATGAAAAGATGTCTTTTTTGAAAGAAATTCTTCCAACTGTTCTTCAATTATGCTCAAATTCATAGAAGCATGCTCTCTCAAAAGAGTGTATCTTCTCAATTTCCTGTCTTTCTCATCTTGTACAACTCTGATTTCATCATATAGTTTTCTAACTTTCTTCTCAACATTACAGACCTTCACATTGGGACTAGATAGAAGGTTTGTTTCATTCAAAAGCTCTGCTTCCTTCAACTTTATCTTCTAATCTTCCTTAGCTGTCAAAGTTTCTGATTTTGTACACTTTATGTACAAAGATTTTCCTATTTCCAAATGCTTCCTGAAATCCTTGATACAGATATCAAGAGTGTTGATATCATTGTTGATGTACTGACTGATGTTCAAAAGCATTCTAGCCTCATAGTCTGCTTGTGCTTTTACTTTTGCAATATCAGCTAGGTTTGTGAATTCATTATCAAAGGTGCTCATTACCTTCTTTGCCTTCTCCATAGGGTCTGCTTCTGAAATTTGTGTAGTCACAGTGCTTTGTAACTTCTTAGTTAGTTCCTTCAGACACCCTTCAAGACTCTTCACCTTCTTATTCTTACCAATTATTTTGTTCAAGGATGTAATCAATTCCAACTGATCATCATCATCTACTTCTTTTCCCAAATGCTCAATCATAGATCCAATTTGAGTCTTCTTTCCAATCTCAGGAGTAAGACTGATATCTTCTTTGGTGGGAAGGGGATCTTGTTCTTCTGTAACGGGTGGTTCCACAATAGTGGTCTCTGTCATCTGTTCTTCTTTTGTAGCTTCTTGTTCCTTAAAGGCCGAATTGTCAACAATATTCTCCAAATTCTTGAATACATTTTCATCAGTATCCAAGGTGATTTGTGTACCTTCTACATTCATTTTTTCATCTTCAATATTAATAGATGGAGAAGAGGGAATGTCCTGTTTTACTTTCTCACCTACTTGCTCTGCTGCAACTGATGATTCTCTAACATATTCTGCCATAACCTTGATAATTGCCTATTTAGTCTCAAAATTTACTTCTTCATACCTGCCTCCCATAATCTGAATTGTTCTCCTTTTGGTTCTCAGATGGGTGCTTAGGGCTTTCATGATTTGATTGAAATGAGCTTCATCTCTTATCTTAAAAAGCTTCCTCACAAGATTTTCTCTGATAGCTATCTCTTCCTCTAATTCTCTCTTCTTCATGTTCAAAAGTTTGTTATAAAGATCATCAGGTATCTATCCTTGAATAGTGTCAAACTTCTTGCTAGACAAGATCATATGCTTCACAACTGCATTCTCCAGATTAATTCTATCAGTATAATCATAAAGATCATAATATTTGTTCATTCTTGCAAAGTCACCATTCTCAATAATTTGCTCATTAAGCTTTTCAACTTTTGGTTTCCATGCTTTCTTCTTAGTAGTGACATCATCTTTATCCTCTGCAATCTTTCTTGGAATAGGTTACACTAGATTTTTATGCTTCTTTCCTGGTCTAGTAGCACTCTCCTTAACTATTTTTCTAGGTTTGGAGGAAGTGGATCTAGTAGACATCTTTGTTTCTATGTCCTTCTCAGGTACTTCCACTTTCACCTTTACTTGTGGTTCTTCCTGTGGCATTGCAATTGATGATAAAGGAGGGATAGATAAAACTTCCTTTTGTCCACTCTCTCTGATTGCTATTGCTGTCTGCTTTGCTACCAAAAACTCTCTCTCTGTCATTCCTGTATCTTTTAAGATTTTCTTAATGGTGTTCTCAACTCTCTTCTTAGACTACTTTTCTTCAATTAGAATCTTTGTGGAGTTGAAGTTCTCCTCTAAGGTTCCAAACTTGTTACACTGAGTGTCCAACTTACACTTCAGTAGTCTTCTAACATACTCTTCAATTTCTACCTTAGATATTTCATAGCCAAGAGGGTCTATGAACTCTGTTCTAGGCTCTATTTCTTCAATATAGGTAAGGTCAGTATCCACCATAAAACATATATCATCTTTATATTTTTCAACAAGAGACTTAGGGATCTTTGATCTTCTAGACACAATATTCTAAAATGTCTTAATAACAGGGACTGCACTCTCATTAACACTGTCAATAACATGTCTTCTATATACTACATTAATCCTTTCCATTTTAGTTTGTCCATCATTCCAATCATTCCTATGGTGTAAGGAAATCTCCTCAAATGATGAAAGAATATATATGTGATCAGGGATGAGAACCTAAACTGTGTATACCTAGTTTTCTTGATCTTCTCCAAGTTCTCAAACAATTGAATTCTAAGAATTTCACACATATCAACTGGTACCCTATCAACACACATAAGATAGGTTGCATGTACCATTCCAGCTGCCGTGTCATCTTCTCTTGAATTTGCACAAAACTTAGTAGTTAGGATCTTGCATATGTATCTCACATCAACTTGTTTGATCTTACTAATCACAATTCCTCTACCATTATAGGATGAATTTGTGTTTTCAATAACTATTTTCCTCATGTTTTTCTCATTAAAAGGAATAGCTCCAGTCTTAGATAATCCAGTGACTTCATGAATCAAATCAGCTGTAATATCTATCACTCTATCTTATAGCCAAAACTTTCAATTATGAATTCTACTCAAAATAATCTTAGTGCATTCTTCATTATCAAATTCATATTGTAATCCATATTTGACAATTTCATTATCTTCCAAGTATTCAAAAACTTGTTTCAGTGTCATATCCTGATTGTAAATCTTCTGATATTCATCTATGAAATCACTATCATTTATTGTCTCTAGTTTGCATCCAAGATAACTTCTGACATTCTCTATATGTAAAACTTTGTCTGGCATGGATGATAATACAAACCTAGGGTCTTCTTCCAAGGGTTATACTGGTTCCCTTTTCAATTTAGGTCTATTCTTATCTCTGACATTGTGTATTAAGGAAATATCCATGATTTCTTCAAATTCCTTTACTGATTCAAAGATTTGTCAAGTGAAATACCTCAATTTCATGATTTTAGGGCTTGCGTAGATTCAACACAAAGTTCTTCTCCAAATCCTTGCAAAATGCTTTCTATCACTACTCTTTGATCTCCTTGACACTTGAATTCTCTTTGATGATCAAATAATACCAATCATAACCTTTTATTAATTCAATCTCACTTAGATCTGACATCACATTCAATTCTTTTGCCGCTTCTTTCCAAAAGCTGTCTTTGCTAACCTGCAAAACTTAAAACTTCTTGCGATCTCGCAAAACATAATATTTTTCTTTGCACTCTTAACCATAGCATTAGAACATCATAAACTACCTTGCATTAACTGCGTAAGACTTAGTTCATCATATATCTACTTCTATACTAAATCTAAGTTCCTATTCTACTGCAATTTACATGAATTAAGTACTTTGAGATAGGTTAGGTAAAGATTCAATCTTACCTTTCAATACTTCACCTTCCCAATTACCTTCAATTTTGAATATGTCTCCCTGATCTGTGCTTTTGATAAACTTCACTTCATTTGAATTACTACAACATCCTTTATGACTATTACTAGCATCTTCATTTCTTCTTGCATGATTCCTAGGGTTAGGATTAGGATGAAAAACTCTATTGTTCATTCTGCAAAACCTTGTTGTATGTCCAATCTTGTTGCATATCTAACAAACAATTGCATTATTTCCATATCTTGGTCTAGGTTGATTGATTTGTGATCTACAGTTTCTAGCAATGTATCCAACCTTTTTGCATCTATAACATACTACTCCACTTCTTTTGTTCATATCTTCAGTAGATTTCTTATCTGCATTGTTAGTATTCCTAAACATTCTACTACCATCATTATTCTCAATAAATTTAGGTTTCCTACAATTAATAGCTCTATGTCCAAAACCATGACAATTGTAACAATAACCATTAAGAGGTTTAAATTTTTTACCTGTGCAATCTCTCTTCATATGACCAATAGTATTACAAGAAAAACATCTACCTTTGAATTCTTTTTGCATACCTTTGGGTAATTCCTCTTGCTTCGGTGATTCTTCTTTTTTTGGTGTATCTTCAGATTTGTTGATCTCATTAGGCTTCTTCTCATCCATGCTTTCAGATATCTTCAGATCTGGTTCCTTGCCTTCATCATTTGCTTTGAAAGTGTTGAATCCAAGACCAGTCTTATCATAGAATGGTTTCTGATAAGATATTTGTTCATCAATCTTCTCACTAGTTGAATATAGCCTTTCAAGTTGTGGTTTGGATTGAGTCAGTTCACCTTTCACAATCTTATTGTATTTATCAAGTTCATCATATTGTAAATTGACTTTCTCAAGTTTAGATGTTACTTTAGAAAGTTTAGATTTTAGTCCTTCATTTTCAGTCTTTAGAATTTCATTCTCAGATTTTAGATTTGCTTCACTCTTGCCATTTCCATCTTTCAAACTAAGCTTCAAATTTGCTATCTTTAATTCATGCTTAAGGATCTTATTTTATTTTTCCACATTGTCATCACAATCTTCAATAAAAACTTCAAATTCCTTTTCAAATCTCATATCTTCCAATTTGTTTTTCAGTTTCTCATTGAGGTTCTTTGCATCATCATACTTTCTTTTCAAAGTATCTTTTTCAATAGTAAGCAAGTCAATCTATTCAAGAGCTTCTTCAAGATTCTTCTGTAGTTGATCCATATCCATAGTGATCTTTCTCAAGCTACTAGGCTTTCCTTGAATGATTCTTTTCCGAGTAACTAAGCTCTGATACCAATTGTTAGAAATAGGGAATATTGAGAGGGGGGGGGGGGGGGGGGGTGAATCAGTATTCTAAAAACTTTATCTTTTGCCCAATTATGGATATAACAGATTGTCTTTATACATGCACAACATAAGAAGTTAAACAACATACATAACAATAAAGAACTCATAACACATTATTTGTTCTTGAGGAAACCCTAGCCAAGGGAAAACCCCGGTGTGGATGGTACCCACAAAGATCCACTAATCAAAAGTATCTTGTTGAGGATGTTGACCCTGTTAGGAGTCTATTACAAGCATATAGTGTATCAGTCCTGATTAAGGGGCTATAGGCCTTGTTAGAAGCCTCAACCCTATTAGGAGTTGTAGTATAAAATGTGATTACCAGATGAGCCCACTGCCCAAACAAGTAATATACAATATACACTGATTACAAAATAGGTTAAGGTACATAACCTTATACTACTTGCATGAATATCACTTCACTGCTCTTTCACTATCGCTATTACATATGCTTCACATACTTCACATCATACTACTACAATTACTTGCTTCTTGCATTTACAATTAAAATTACATTTACATTTATACCAATAGCTTTATCAAGAGTTAACATCGAGGATGTCATCCCTTTATATTTTTAAGTCATTATTTTGATAAAGAAAATAATCCCTTACTCTTTACTAGTCCTATCTTCATATTCTGTCCTGTCGGCTTGACACTGTCTTCGGTAAAACTATCATAACTTCTTTTGTACATGCCATACTGACTTGCGCTCTGAGATGGGTGATCAATAGACATCATAGAGTCTATGTTCAAGTGTGCAAGCACTGAAATTACTCCAGTCAATGTCACAAACAAAAATTGTATCCAGGTTCATTGTTAAAACACTGTCTCACACTTAGACAAATTTGCACTACGCTCTGTCATACTTTCTGTCTGACTTATGTGATCTTCATGTGGATCATATGTTTCCATAATGAAAACATCTATGCAATAAACTCAGCTGAATTTCCAACAAACACCTCAACTCAATTATTTGCACATCTATATATATCAACTTGATCATCCAAAATTATAAATAGGTCAGTCATGATAGAGATAAGCATAATTTACACAAAGTCAACCACCATAAACAATTACACTCAATGTGGTCTACCCTAGGAGATAAATGGGAGCCATGTATATCACACCACATCTCTCACAAATGATTTAAGAAAAATGCAAGCACTGCAACACTCTCCAAAGTGGGCACCAAACATAATGTATAGCCAAGCATAGAAATATGCTAACTAGTTGGCCCAAAAACATTCTCCTATACACATAACTTAATGTGAATCTCAACATGCTATGGAAATATCAATATCAATCTCTTAAGTCTTCCTCCAAATAATATCCATACCAATAAGTCATAAACCAAATCACCAAAATCAAGTGAGTCAACCAAAGACCAACACAGACAACAATATTACACTCAAAACAATATAACTTCACTTGTAGAGAAAACCAACATAAGATATTTGAACTAGAGCATTGTATAATTTTAGGAACATGTCCACCAAATCACACAACTAGAAACATCAATGTGGAGAAATGTAGAACATTCTTGGATCAGTCCTGACTATTACTAATAGCTAGTCTTACTATCAACAAAAAATGAAACACAAACTCTAACCTTTGAATTTTTATGGACCTAAAAGTAGGACAGTTCAACATTCACAAACCATATGTGAAAAAACCTAAAATACAAGCCACTAACTTCTTATGTGGAGAAATGAAGAGCATTCTCCCATAAGTACTTAAGATACTCTTTCCTATATATACCAATTTCTCATACATTCCACTATATATATATATATATATATATATATATATATATATATATATATATATATGTATATATATATATATATATATATATATGTATATATATATATATATATATATATATATATATATATATATATATATATATATATATATATATATATATATATATATATATATATATATATATATATATATATATATATATATATATATATATATATATATATATATATATATATATATATATATATATATATATATATATATATATATATATATGACCACTAATCAATAGAGAAAAATATTTAAATACTATTTCTTACATATTTTAGCTTCCCATAACTAGGTACAATGGGTTGAAAACACTAAATGACACTTCTCTACATCAGGTACAATATTGAACTCATATAACTCTTCATTCGGTTGTTATCAATGCACACAATAGGTTGACATCAATGACACCACTGAACATATAATGCAAACAATCTCCTTTTTTTTATTGATGGAAACACCAACAACAAAACAACCCGATGAAAAACTATTTGAATTTATCCACCCTTTTGACATCAAGGACAAAGGGAACAATACTTAAATGTCTTTTGATATATTTCTCTCCCTTATAAGGACATCTCTAAATTGTACATCTCTCCTCATACTATCAATTCTTCTCATCCACTTCAAAAAATAGCTCTCCCCCTTTCATGTATAACTCTATAAAAAATACCACTCTCCCTCTTGGGATAACTCATTTCAACAACAATTTCCTATAGCAAGAGAACCACACCCTTCACTACTACCCTTAAGAGAAGCAACCACATCTATCCAAGAGAAAAAATATGACATTAAGTCTCCTCATAGAAAGATGCACCATTGTAATGCATATAGTTTGAAGGAGGGGAAATAACCTCTAAGTTTTTCTTAAGATACATAGAAGTATCCTTTGATAGTTCTGTTAGGAATAGTCCCAAGAGATAACTCAGAGGGGGGTGAATCAGTTATCTACAAGATTTAATTCTTTATCCAATTAAGTACAGAATAACATTAAGCACATACACAATAAGATAAAAATTAACAAAACACCACAATTTGGTTATGGGGAAACCCAAATAGGTAAAAAGCCTCATGGGAATTAGCACCCACTATAAACTACACTAGAGTATAATGATCCCTGTTAGAAGATCTTACAACCCTGTTAGGAGTTGATCTTTACAATGTTGGCAATTTGGTTGAGGTATGTACATGGATGTTGTCATTATGACAACATATGTTCCCTATGAAGATCACATAAGCTGGAAAGTAAGTATGGAAGATCGTAGACTAAAATTGTCTAAGTATGAAATAGTGTTTTTGATAGAGCACCCGATACAGTTTGTTTTGGCAATGTTCACTGGAACATGATCATAGTTTTCACAGTTGAACATAGACTCTATGGTGTGTAAGGATACCCCATCTCAGTGCGCAAAAGAGTATAGATAGTACAAACAAAGTTATGATTGTTTTACCGATTACAGAGTACAGTCGACAGAGAAGTTTTGAAGGCAGAACTAGTAAATGAATTAAGGGATTATTTTGCTTGTCAAAATAATGACTTAATATTATAAAGAGACGACATCCTAGATGTTTACTCTTGGATAAAGATATGCAAGCTGTTCAGAGAAAGGTATTATGTTTGTATCTTGTATAAATAAAGATGTACTGAACATACTTCAAATGTAACTTGTGATAGTTGTATATTGTGATAGCAACGAAAGTTGTTGATGCAAAGTTGTAAGCAGTACCATATTGTAATCAGTAAAAATTTGTATTACTTGTTTGGGCGGTGAGCTCATTTGGTAATCAGGTTTTGTATCTACAACTCCTAACAGGGTTGAGGCTTCTAACAAGCCCTATAGTCCCTTAACCAGGACTGATACACTATATGTTTGTAATAGACTCCTAACAGGGTCAACATCCTTAACAGGATATCTTTTGATTAGTGGATCTTTGTGGGTACCATCCCCATAGGGGTTTTCCCTTGGCCAGGGTTTCCTCAAGAACATATCATGTGTTATGAGTTCTTTACATTTACTATTATGTATGCTATTTAGTTTCTTATGCTTTAAAGTAATCTATTATATCCATAAGTGGGCAAAAGTAAAAGTTTTTGAAATACTGATTCAACCCCCCCTCTGAGTATTTCCTATTTCTAATAATTGGTATCAGAGCACAGTTACTCAGAGAAGGAACATTCAAGGAAAGCCTAGCAGCTTGAGTAAGATCTCTATGGATATGGATCAGTTACATAAGAATCTTGAAGAATCTCTTGAACAAATTGATATGCTTACTGATGAAAGAAACACTCTAAAAAGAAAGTATGATGATGCAAAGAATCTTATTGAAAAATTGAAAGGTAAGATAGAAGATCTAAAATCTGAGAAGGAATCTGAAATTCTTGTTGAAGATTGTGATGATTTAGAAAAAGAAAATGTGATCCTTAAACATGAATTGAAGATAGCAAATCTGAAGCTTAGCTTGAAATATGGAAATGACAATCTGAGATCTGAGAATGAAAGTTTAAAGAATGAGAATGAAGATCTGAAATGTAAACTTGGCAAGGTAACATCTGAATTTGATAAAGTCAAATTGCAGTATGATGAACTTGAGAAATACAACAAGATTGTGAAAGGTGAATTGACTCAATCCAAACAACAACTTGAGAGGTTATATTCAAATAGTGAAAAGATTAATGGGCAAGTATCTTATGGAAAACCATTCTATGACAAAACTGGTCTTGGATTTAACATATTGAAGATAGTTAGTGAAAGCAAGAAACCAGATCTGAATGTATGTGAAAGCAGTGAAGAAAATAAGTTAGATGAAAACAAATCTGAAGATGTACCTAAGCAAGAAGAATCACCGAAGCAAGAAGATGCACTAAAGCAAAAAGAACCACCAAAGAAAGATGAACCATCCAAAGGTATGCAAAGAGAATTCAAAGGTAGATGTTTTGCTTGTAATACTATTGGTCATATGAAGAGAGATTGTACAGGTAAACAATTCAAACCTCTTAATGGTTATTGTTATAATTGTCATGGTTTTGGACATAGAGCTATTGAATGTAGAAGATCTAAAGTTATTGAGAATAATTACAATAGTAGAATGCCTAGAAATACTAACAATGCAGATCAGAGATCAACTGAAGAGATGAAAAGAGGAAATGGAATAATATGTTACAGATGCAACAAAATTGGACATATTGCTAGAAATTGCAGAACACAAATCAATCAGCAAACACCTAGATATGGAACCAATGGAATCATTTGTCAGATATGTAACAAGATTGGACACATAGCAAGATTTTGCAGAATGAACAATGGAGGTTATCATCATAACCCTCACCCTAGAAACTATGCAAGAAGGAATGAAAATGCAGGAAACAAAGAGAAAGGTTGCTGTAGCAATGAAGATGAAGTAAAATTTGTTAAAGGCACAGATCAAGAAGGTATATTCAGCACTGAAGGTAATTAGGAAGGTAATGTATCTGATGGTAAGAATGAGTCTTTACCTAACCCTTCTTTAAGCACTTAAATTATGTAAATTTTTGTAGTTTAGGAACTTAGAATTAGTGTAGAATTAGATTTTGAATGATAAGTTTTGCGCAGTTAGATGAAGGTTTGTTATGTTATACTAATGCTATGGTTAAGTGCGCAAAAAGAAATATTGTGTTTTGCGAGGTCACAAGAAGATTTATGGTTACAAGTTTACAGAATCAACTTTTTGGCATTTTAGCGGCAAAAGAATTGAATGCGATGTCAGATCAAGTAAATGCTAAGTATTAAAAGATTGAAATTAAAGTTATTGTGATTATCAAGTGATCAGAAGTGATTTGGAAAGCGAAGAAAGAAGTTTGGAAGTGATTTGCAAAAGTTTGAAGCACCGATCTAGTGAAAGCCCTAATTTTGTGAATTTAAGGTATTTATCTGACTAAGATCTTGAATCAATTTAAGTAATTAGATATAATCATGGATGTGTCATTGATTCACAACATTAAGGATAAGAACAGACCTAGAACTAAGAAAGATCTAGTTGAACCCTTAGAAAGAGATACTAGTTTAGCTTTATCATCCATACTAGATGAAGTTCTTCATTTAGAGAATGTTAAAAGTTATCTTGGACACAAATATGAAACCCTAAGGGAGAGTAATTTTAATGGTGAATATCAAAAATTGTACAACAAGGATATGTTAGTGAAACAAGGTTATGAACACCTAGAAAACAATGAAACCATTGAGTACTCTATGAAATATGAATTTGATGATGAGGAGTGTACTAAGATCATTTTGAGTAGGATACATAATGGTAAATTTTGGTTAGAAGACAGAGTTATAGACATAAATGCAGACCTAATTCATGATGTGACTAGATTATCAAAAGTTGGTGCAATTCCACTGAATGAGAAAAACACGAGAAAGATTGTGATTGATAACACTGGTTCAATATACAATGGCAGAGGTATAGTCATTAGTAAGATTAAGCAAGATGATGTAAAATTCTTGTGTAAGATTTTGAAAACAAAATTCTATGGAAGTTCTAGAGAAGATGATATGCTAGCAGGTATGGTACACATTGCTTATTTGATGTGTGTGGAGAAGAAGCCTGTGGATATGTGTGAAATTCTGAGAATACAATTGTTTGAGAATTTGGAAAAGATAAAGAAAGCTAAATACACTCACTTTAGATTTTCCTCATTGGTTACTTACATGTTCTTCCAATTGCTAAGAAGATTTCCTTACACTATTGATTGGAATGATGGTGAGAATACTATGGAAAGAATCAATAAAGTTTACATGAAACATCTTATTGAGAAGGTTAATGACAATGTAAAGTTAGTGTTGAAAAATTTTCAGAACATTGTGGTAAATAGATCAAGAATTCCTCCATCCCTAGTTGAGAAATACAAAGATGATATAGTTTTTATGGTTGATACTGATTTCACTTACATTGAGGCAGTAAAACCTAGACATGAATTCATAGACCCTCTTGGCTATGAAATCTCTGAAGTTGAAACAAAAGGATATGTTAGTAGATTGTTGAAAAGTAAATTGGATGCTCATAGCAACAAATTTGGAACATATGATGAAAACTTTGATTCAGCAAAGACACTTAAGGAAGAGAAACAATCAAAGAAGAGAGTGGAGACTACGATAAAGAAAATTCTTAAAGAAATAGGTTTGAGTGAGCATGAATTTGATATTGCAAGAAAGACTATAGAAGAAATAAGGCAAAGTGAGATGCTATTAGTCCCACCTTTGGCATCAAGTGCAGACCCTCAAGAACCCATTAAAGTTAAGGTAAAGGTTGAAGAACCTGAGAAGGAGCAAGAAATTAGTTAGATAGAGAAACCCTCTTTTTCAGCACCAAGCAAAAGAATGAAGGCAAGTGCTTCAGGATTGGGTAAAAGACAAAAAATAATTGTTCCACCAGTACCTAGAAGAGTTGCAGAGATAAAAGATGATGAAGTAACACTAAAGAAGAAATCATGGAAACCAAGGATAGAAAGAGTTAATGAAGATATAATGCAGCATGGAGACTTTAGCAAAATGAACAAATACTATGATTTATATGGATCCTTTGACAGATTAAATCTAGAGAATGCAATGGTTACACATATGATTTTGACAAACAAGAAATTTGATACTATTCATAGAAAGATACCAAAAGATTTGTACAACAGACTTGTGAGAAGAAAGATGAGAGCACAAGCAGAAGATACTAAAATGAGAGAGAATGTGATAAGATAGTTCTATGACATAAGAGATGATGACCACCTTAAACAGATCCTCAAGCCACTTGAAACCCTATTAAGAACCAAAAGAAGAACTATACAAATAATGGGAGGTAAGTATGAACAAGTAAAGACTGAAACTGAATAGGTAGTTGTGCAAGTGCTAGAAACTTGGTAGTAGGAAAAGATAGTAAAGATCAATCAGTTGTAGAACCAGCAGAGAAATAGAGTTCAGAATAGGCAAAGGCAGCAGTAGAGGTAGTTGAAGTTGAAGATATTCCCTCTTCTTCTATAAACATTGGCACAAAATCTATGGACATTGAAGGAACAAAAGTTACTTTAGATTCAGATGATGTGGTACTCAACAGTTTGGATAACATTGTTGACAATTTGGCTTTGGGAGAGCAAGAAAAGAGTATTGAAACAAAGACTACATGAACAAAAGAGAAAATGGAAACAGAGGCCCATACACCTATTGAACCACAAGAAGGCATCAGTCTTACTCCTAAGACTGGAAAGGAGAAAGGAATAGGAACATTGATTGAAGATTTGAGCAAGGAGGTTAATGATGATGATCAATTAGAGTTGATCACTTCTTTGAACAAAATTATTGGAAAGAACAAGAAAGTTAAGAATTTGGAAGGTAGCCTGAAAGATTTGACTGAGAAGCTACAAAGTGTTATATCTACAAAAGTCTTTGATTCAGACCCACTTGAAAGAGAAAAGATGGTAATAAATTCTTATGATGTTGAGTTCACTAATTTGACTGATATTGCTAAGGTTAAGGCTCAGACAACTTATGAAGCTGAGATTTTGTAGAATATCAAGAATGACATTGACAGCCTTGACAGACACATTAAGAACTTAAGGAAACATCTTGAGACTGGAAAGTGTTTGTACATTCAATGTACAAAATCTGAAAATATAATAATTGAGGAAGAGAAGAAGATAAAAGAGAAGCAAGATGAAATTGTAGCAGAGACAAACTCAATGGCCAACACAAACATAAAGATCAGTGCAGTTGAGAAAAAGATCAAAAAATTATGTGATGAGATAAGGACTTTGAATGATGAGAAGAATAGAAAAATTATCAAGATAAACATCTTGAGAGAGCATGTCTCAATCAAGTTGACTATAATAGAAGAGTAGCTAGAAGAATGTCTTACTACTAAGACATCATTTCAGAAGTTCAATTTTGAGTCCCTTGAATCTTGTCAGATTGCAGCATACGGATTGAGTACTTTACTCAATGTTGTAGAATCAATTAAGAAGGCATGGGAGAAAGATTTTGAGGCTTGGAAGTCAGATTTTGCAGATTGTGTTGCAAGCCTACCAGCTTTGCAATAAGACAATAAGGTAAAAGTTTTGACACAATTTTGTATATCCCTTTCCACCCTTTATTTTGTCATTGTTGTCAAAGGGGGAGAGATACCTAGAAAATTGTCTATATATGATAAGGAAGGATACTCATAGGGGGAGTTCTATGGAGTATTATGAAATATTATAGATTATGTGTATATTTTGAGGAGATATAAGGATAGTATACTTATTTTATACTATGGCCACAATTTTGATACAATTTTTGAGATTTTGACTTGTACACTTAGCCAATTTTCTCATATGTTGCCACCAATGACAAAGGGGGAGATGGTTGGAAATTTGGATGAGGTATGTACATGGATGTTTTCATTATGGCAACATATGTTTCCTATGAAGATCGCATAAGCTGGAAAGTAAGTATGGAAGATCGCAGACTAAAATTGTCTAAGTATGAAATAGTGTTTTTGACAGAGCACCCGATACAATTTGTTTTGGTGACGTTCACTGGAGCATGATTAGAGTTTGCACAGTTGAACATAGAATCTATGGTGTGTAAGGATACCCCATCTCAGTGTACAAAAGAGTACGGATAGTATGAACAAAGTTATGATTTTTTTATCGATGACAGAGTACAGCCGACAGAGCAGTTTTGAAGGCAGAACTAGTAAATGAATTAAGGGATTATTTTGCTTGTCAAAATAATGACTTAATATTATAAAGAGATGAAATCCTAGATGTTTAATCTTGGATAAAGATATGCAAGCTGACTGTTGAAAGATATTATGTTTGTATCTTGTATAAATAAAGATGTACTGAACATACTTGAAATGTAACTTGTGATAGTTGTATATTGTGATAGCAGCGAAAGTTGTTGATGTGAAATTGTAAGCAGTAGCATATTGTAATCAGTAAACATTTGTATTACTTGTTTGGGCAGTGAGCTCATCTAGTAATCAAGTTTTGTATCTACAACGCCTAATAAGGTTGAGGCTTCTAACAAGGCCTATAGTCCCTTAACCAGGATTGATACACTATATGTTTGTAATAGACTCCTAAAAGGGTCAAAATCCTTAACAATATATCTTTTGATTAGTGGATCTTTGTGGGTACCATCCCCACCAGGGTTTTCCCTTGTCCAGGGTTTCCTCAAGAACATATTATGTGTTATGAGTTCTTTACATTTACTGTTATGTATGCTATTTAGTTTCTTATGCTTTAAAGTAATCTGTTATATCCATAAGTGGGCAAAAGTAAAAGTTTGTGAAATATTGATTCATCCCCCCTCTCAGTATTTCCTATTTCTAACATACAATGTATGAAGTATAGTGACCTGGTCAAAGGTCAGACCCTGTTAGGAGTCTTTTGTAAATAACCCTATTAGGGGTAAGGACACACTGTCCGGGAGCACATTGCTCAAATGGTGAAGGATGTAACCTTCTGCACAATAGATACACACTATATCTGGATCTTGGTGAACTAGAAAGTAAACCCACTATCTTGATTAGTTCCAATGAATAACATATACTCTCTTCTTCTTGACATAGATCTTCAACTGATGATTGAATTAACTATATTGTCTTAGTATATTCGCATCTTCTGCTCTTCTCTCTCAGTCACACTTAGAAATTACAACTCACTGGCTATAATTATCTTTCTCCAAATGATATAATCAAGTTGGCCTGTTAGAACTTCCTTGAAATCATAATAGAGAAACAATATAACTCTTCAATAACATCTCCAATAGCTAAACCAAGCACACAACATAAAAAGGACTGCGCAACTCAATAAGAGTAGACACATTTTTTCACATAGTCGGCTCCACCAAATTAACCAAAACTTTATTCTCATCCTGAAATACATTATGTGCTTTTAACCAAACATTCTTAACTCATCACAAAAGATGAAACCAAACACACATATCAAAATGATAGGCGCAACTGATGAAATAATATAAACAATGTCGGCTCCATCAGGCAATCTCAGGAAACTGTAACTGGAAAATGGAAACATGACGCAAGGAAGAGATGAAAGAGGGGCCAAAGGATGGTACACCCTAATGATCCAAGCCTGCAACACACATGCGAAAGCAACAAACAAAAAGAGTGAGAGAGAGAATGCCAGATTTGTCATATATTATCATTAACTTGAATCATACATGCTGGGATGTAAGGCCTTCCCAGTTAGGGCCTAATATTACAATGAGTTACATAAGTCCTCAAACATGTGAGGATCTACTACAAATATCTAATCTACTGCCTTCTATCTTCTGTCAAAATTGACTCCCTAAACTACCACCAAACATCTACATTTATACAAGAAGCTACTGACCTGAGTCAGCCTTTAGATCCATAATTAATGGAAGTAATGATCAAATCTAGGACCACACACTTCCCAATGATGGATAAAAACATTAATTCCATGATCCAATATAAATGCACAAGTCAGCCACAACAGGAAACAAAACTAAACCCGTCGGTAAGCAAGATAACCGGCAGCAGACAGACAACACCGAGCACTAGTGAATTAACTGACCGCCTAGGAGATAACCGATCACACTCAGTAACCAAAGGAAACCAACCAACTACCAACCAAATCGGTCAAAGAAGAAACCAAGCAACATAGACAAAAACTCCAAATTCTTTTTGGTGACATGGGATTGCCAAGGACCCGAGATGTTCCTACATCAGACACCTGGGGTTGTTTTGAAATGATTCTTAGAATCATTTGGTAGGTTTGGTCTGAGCTACATCCAACTCAGACTATGAAATCCATGAACTATCTTCCATCGGTCTATTCTTCCACTTAACCAAATATTCCATATATTTTTTTCCTCTTGTACTTTTGCCAACTCTTTCCTTTAAAATCTGTTCAACTTCATCATTCTGCTTCTTAGGATATTCTGTCTGTACTGTCAATTCTTCATCAAGTTCATGATACTCATATAAATCAGCAATGTTGAAAATCGGTTATATGTCCATTTCATTAGGTAACTCAATCTCATATGCATTTCCACTATCAAATTTCTTCAAAATTTTGCAAGGTCCAAACTTCTTCATCTTCATCTTTCCATATGTTCCAACAAGATACCGGCCTTTCTTCAAATAAACCATCACTTCATCACCAACATCAAAATTTTTATGTCTTCTTGATCTATCAGCTCTGTCTTTGTATTTTTGATTATTATCTTCGAGCTTCAGCTTCACATCTTCATGCAATGTCTTCATATACTTAGCAAACTTTACTCCTTTAGCACTTCTCTTATTCTCATCAGCAATGTCTCTCAAATAAGATATTCCTCTTGGTTGTGTGCCATTCACAATCTCAAATGGTGTCTTTCCAGTACTTCTATTCATTGAATTGTTATATGCAAACTTTACTTGTGCCAACACAGAATTCCAATTACTTGGTGTGTCTCCAACTAAACATCTCAAAAGATTTCCCAAACTTTTGTTCACAACCTCAGTCTATCCATCAGTTTGTGGGTGAAATGTAGAACTATATTTCAACTCAGTGCCAAATTTATTCCAAAGTGTTTTCCAAAAATATCCAACAAATTTACTATCTCGGTCAGAGATAATACTCCTCGATAATCCATGCAATCTAACAATTTCCTTAAAGAAAAGATCTGCTATATGTACTGCATCTGATGTCTTTCTACAAGGTATAAAATGTTCCATCTTAGAAAATCTATCCACAACAACAAATATAGAATCATTACCTCTTATTGTCTTCGGTAAGCCAAGAACAAAGTCCATACTGATATCAATCCAAGGTTTCTCAGGAACAACAATTAGTGTATACAATCCAATATTCTGACTTACTTCTTTTGCAACTTGACAAATACCACAACTTTTCACAAATATCTAAACATCTCTATACAACTACGGCCAATAATACTTCTCCTTAAGAAAATTCCATGTTTTATCAATGCCAAAATGTCCAGCCAAACCACTATTATGTTTCTCTTTCATCAAATTAGATCTCATTACTCCTCTCGGTATACATAACTGAATACCTTTAAACAACATACCTTCTTGAATGAAATATTCATTCCATTTAGTGTCTTGTTGATCTTGAATAGGCACTTTGTACTTTCTCCATGGCTCAAAAAAATCTAGGTCATTTTCATACAAACCTCTCATCTCATCAAAACCAAGAACTTCAATTTTCATCTCAGTCATCAAAGATCTTCTTCTACTCGATGCATTAACAACTCAGTTAGTGAATCCACTCTTATGGTTTATCACAAATGTATAACTCTACAAATACTCAACCCATTTCATATGTCTCTAATTCAACTTATTCTAACTACCCAAATATTGGAAAGCCTTATGATCAGTATAAAACAAAAATTCACTCGGTATCAAATAATGTCTCCATTTCTTCAGTGCTTGAACAATAGCATATAATTCTTGATCATACACAAAATATTTCCTTCTAGCATCATTCAACTTTTCACTAAAGAAAGCAATAGGTTTACCTTCTTGACTCAACACAACTCCAATTGCACTTCCACTTGCATCACATTCTACTTGAAATACTTTATTGAAATTAAGTAATGCCAAAATAGGTAATTCAAGAACCTTCTGTTTTAGGGCTTCAAAACTTTTGTTAGCTCCATGTGTCCACTTGAATTTGCTTTTGTCTCCTCTCATAGTCTCAGTCATAGCATTACAAATTGAACTAAAATTTCTTATGAACTTTCGGTAAAAACTTTCCAAACCATGAAATGATCTTACCTCACTAACATTCCCAGGTGTAGGCCAATTCAAAATAGCTTCAACCTTTTTAGGATCCATCTTCAAACCATCAGTTGAGATAAGAAATCCCAAATACACAATCTCTTCTTTCATGAATGAACACTTTTTTAGATTTATCAACAACTTTTTCTCTTTCAATCTCTGCAAAACTTGTCTAACATGCAACAAATGTTCTTCTCTAGTCTTATTGAATATCAGAATATCATCAAGATATACAATCACAAATTTACCCAAGAATTTCTTCAAAACCTCATTCATCAGCCTCATAAAAGTACTCGGTGCATTAGTTAAACCAAAAGGCAGAACCAACCACTCATACAAACCTTCTTTTATCTTGAAAGTAGTCTTCCATTCATCACCTTCTCTGATTCTGATCTGATGATACCCACTTTTCAGATCAATCTTTGTGAAATAATTTTCTCTAGTCAAACTATCCATTATATCATCCATTCTCGGTATAGGAAACCTATACTTCACTGTTATCTTATTGATTTCTTTGGAATCAGTACACATTCTCCATTCTCCATTCTCCATTCTTCTTCAGTGCCAATACAGTAGGTAATACCCAAGGAATCAAACTTTCTCTAATCAAACCTTTCTCCAGTAACTCTTGAATCTGTCGGTTCAATTCTTGATTCTCAGTAGGTGTCAACCGATGAGGTGCCTTATTCGGTAAAATAGCTCCAGGGATTAGATCCATACAATGATCAATGCTTCTTTTTGGTGGCAAACCATCAGGTACATTATCAAAAATGATATCTCTATACTCGATGAGTAACTTATCAATCTCCTCAGGGACATTATCCTCTGTCTTCTTACTCAGCTTATTAGGAATCACAACAAAACATACATCATTCCTCTTCAAAGAATTAACAAAATTTCTTCCTTCCATCAAACAAACTTTCATAGATGTGCAAACATTACTAACATGTTCTTCCATCAATAGTAACAAGATTTGTTTCTTTCCATTAGCCACAATAGTATACTTATGCAATCTCCCATCATATATAGCATGTATATCATATTGCCAAGGTCTACCCAACAAAATATGACAACAATCCATAGACATGATATCACATAACACCTTATCATAGTACTTTCCAATCTTCAAATTCACATAACATTGTTCACTTACCAAGAGTGTATGTTCATCTTTGATCCATGAAATCTGATAGGGCTTTGGATGTACCAACCTTTCCAACTGCTATTTTGTGACCATCTCTTCAGATGCCAGGTTCTCTGAGCTACCACTGTCAATGATTACCTTCCAAACTTTGTCAGAAACTCTACATCTAGTCTTGAACAAAATTTTCCTCATCAGATCTTCTTTCTTGCTTTCATTCCACAGTGCTCTCCTTACCATCAAGTTATTTTCTTTCTCAAGTTCATTCGGTGACTATTCTTGCACCAAAGCATTTCTACCACTACCAGCCTTCTTACTAGCTTGTGTACACTCAAAAGATCTATGTCCTTCCTCTCCACAGTTATAACAAGTTCCTCAGAAACTTCCTTTGCCATAACCACCTTGGTAGTTACTACCTCTGCCTCTAGAAATTTCACCTTTCCACTTGGTCTTGCCTTTGTCCAGATTTGTCTTTTCTGGTTCAAATCTACCATTTTCACCATTAGATCTACCTCTTCCTCTAGGGAATCTACCACCTCGACCTCTCTATCTTTTCTCATGTCTCTTGTTCAATTTCTCATTGGCTTTCAAAGAAAATTGATAAGCCTATTCAATGTTCTCCAACTTGACCATACTAATTTCTTCTTAGATGGAAACTCTCAAACCATTCAGGTATCTGTTGATTCTTTCCACATCATCTTCATCATGTCTAGATCTGATATCTAATCTATAGAATTCCAAAGTATACTCTTTTACCAAGCTATCTTTCTATCTCAAACTTTGCATTTGTTGAACTAGGTTAATCTAATAATCACAGGGCAAGAGCTTTCCTTTCAATTTATTGACCATTTTACACCATACCTTGATTTTGTCTTTGTGTTTCCTCTTCTGATCCAATTGCAGATGTTCCCACTATAAGGATGCATGAATTTTCAACTTTGTGCTTGCAATCTTCACCTTTTTATCATCAGGGATATTTTCATATTTAAAATACTTTTCCATCTTAGTGATCCAGTCCACCAATTCATCAAAATCCAACTTTCCACTATACTCAGGGGGATTGAAATGTGGTGTTGACTTCAGACTTGTCAAATCCTTAAAAAATCTTTTTTCACCTTGATCCATAATAGGAGTAGGTTTTGCATTCGCCTGTTCTTCTTCAATTTTGTTATCACTAACATATTCAAGATGTCTGCCTCTTCTTTGGGCCGTCTCCACTACTTCTAATCTAGCAACAATTTATCTTAGCATATCTTCCAATCCTATATTTTCATCTCACCTCCCACAAACCATCTTGACAACCCTCTACAATTGTAGGTCAGATCGCAATCTGCCACCCCACAACAATTCAACTAGGGCTTCAAGAGGAACCTGCAAACCTAGATCTATAGACCTAGATCAAGATCTCACCTCACTCTGATACCACCTGATGCAAGGTAGAGATGCAAGAGGGGCCAAAGGATGGTGTACCCTAATGAGCCAAGCTTGCAACACACATGAGGAAGCAACAAATAACAAGAGTGAGAGAGAATGCCAGATCTGTCATATATTATCATTAACTTGAATCATACATGTCAAGCTATAAGGCCTTCCCGATTAGGGTATGATATTATAATGAATTATAGAAGTCCTCAAACATGTGAGGATATGCTAAAAATCTCTAATGTAATGCCTTCTATCTTCTGTCAAAACTGACTCCCTAAACTACCACCAAACATCTACATTTATACAAGAAGCTACTGAGCTGAGTCATCCTTTAGATTCATAATTAATGGAAGTAATGGTCAAATCTGGGACCACACACTTCCCAATGATGGATACAAACATTAATTCCATGATCTAATATAAATGCACAAGTTGGCCACAACAGGAAACAAAACTAAACCCGTTGGTAAGCAAGATAACCGAGCAGCAGACAAACAATGCCGAGTGCCAGTGAATTAACTGACCGCCCAGGAGATAATCGACCACACTCGATAACCAAAGGAAACCAAATGACTACCGACCAAATTGGTCAAAGAAGAAACTGAGCAACACATACAAAAAATTCAAATTCTTTTTGGTGACACAAGATTGCCAAGGACCCGAGATGCTCCTGCATCAAAACATCATAACTCAACTTCAACTACAAAAATGAATTTGCATCCATGAACATAGCATTATAAACATGTCTACAAAACAAATATAAACACACAAGGCTCCATCATAATCATACAAAAATCACATACAAAACTCTTCTTGTAACACTACTGGAACAAACAACTGCACAACTATATACACTTAGAATCAACCTCTACGTCTATGATATCATGTTGATAACATATCTAGTAAACATATGCTCAAGGCTCTCTACATAAGGATTCAAAGCATGCTGCTTACCATATGTTGTCATCAATGACAAACATACAGTCAATACTAGCTTGCTGGAAAATCTCCAACAATCTCCCCCTTTCGCATTGATGGAAACATATGGAATGAAAAACACCACCAATCCAAACATATAATTATTTTATAGCATTCTCCATTTGCTTAACAAAAATCCCCCAAGGATGAACTCTCCAACTATTGCATCTTCTTATTGTATACTCCCCCTTACTTCATGCTCCTGAAATGTATAGTTTTTCATGACTATATACTCCCCCTTTGACATCAATAGAAAAGGGTGCCAAAAAAATAAGCACAGGTACTACTCCTAAAGTAGAGTAGTTGACCATTAATCAGTCACTAAGGACTAATGTAGTACTGCAACTCTAATTAGATCCAGGGAAGGGAATTACTCCCAGCTTCTCCTTGAGATACTCAAATGTATCCTTTGGTAAAGGCTTTTTGAATATGTCTGCTAACTGTTCTTTTGTTCTCACATAATCCAATTTTACTTCTTTCTCTACAACTTTCTCTCTTAGGAATTGATATTTTATCTCAATGTGTTTTGTCTTTGCATGCATCACAGGGTTCTTTGACATATTGATAGTGCTACTATTGTCACAATGAATAAAAATAGGGTAATCAATCTGCATTCCAAAATCCTTTATCATCTACTTGATCCACATAATTATAGAACAATTTAATGCTGCTGCTATGTACTTTGCTTCTGCTATGGACTGAGAAATATAATTTTGCTTCTTTCTTGTCCAAGTAACAAGTCTATCTCCAAGAAATATGACTCCTCTTGAGGTGCTCTTCCTATCATCAACACAACCTACCCAATCTGCATCTGTATACACATGAAGTTTTACATTGTTGGAATTAGGATACCATAAACTATAGTCTATAGTTCCTTTCGAATGTCTAAATATCCTCTTTACTACCATTAGATGACTTTGTTTAGAATCTACTACAAATCTTCCAACAATACTAGCTGCATTAGAAATATCAGGCCTGGATTGAGTAAGATATATTAGTTTACCAATCATAGACATATATAAGGTCTTGTCTACTTCTGTTGAATCATCTTCTTTTTAAATTTTGCTTCCTATTATCATAGGGGTACTTACTATCTTGCAATCATCCATCTTGAATTTCTTTAATATTTCTTTCACATACTTAGACTGATTAATGAAAATACTTTTGTCTGTCTGTTGCACATTCAATCCCAAAAAGTACTTAATAGGTCCAATCATGCTCATTTCAAATTCACTCTGCATCTCTTTAGAAAATTATGCACTATGCTTGTCATTACCTCCAAAGATAATGTCATCAACAAAAATAGCAACTAGTAATAATCCTTTAGGTGTCTCTCTTATGAATAAGTTACAATCTGCTGCTCCTTTCTTGAATCTGATCTTTGTCAAGTAACCATCTAGTCTTTCATACCATGCTCTAGGGGCTTGCTTAAGTCCATAGAGGGCTTTCCTTAGTCTACATAGCATATCAGGTTTATCTAATAAACTAAATCCTTCAGGCTGTTCTATGTAGACTTCTTCCTTCAACTCTCCATTCAGGAATGCTAACTTGACATTCATCTAATATACTTTAAAGTTTTTGAATGTTGCATAGGCTAGAAATAACTTAATGGCTTCCAATATGCTTATAGGGGAAAATGTATCAGAATAATCAATTCCTTCTCTTTGCGCATATCCTTTACATACTAGTCTTTCTTTGTTTCTTATTACCATACCATCTTCATTCATCTTGTTTCTAAATATCCACTTGGTTCCAATCACATTCTTGTCACTAGGTCTAGGGACCAATTCCCATGTATCATTCTTAACTATCTAATCTAACTCTTCTTTCATTTCTTCATGCCAATCTAAATCATCACATGCATCTTCAACACTTAAAGGTTCAATTTGTGAGAGTAAATATACCACTTCATAAACTATTGAACTTTTTTCTTTTGATCTTGTCATGACTTTTTTGTTTTGATCTCCAATGATATCTTCTTTTGAATGGTATCTAGATGTGAATTTTGGAACATTAGGTGTGACTCTTTCATCTATCTTTTGTGTCTCTTCTTCACTTGTTTCAGGATCATTGAATAATACATCAATGACGTCAAACATTTCTTCAACAACTGCTTCTCTATTGATAGGACTAGGTTCTTCTTCAAGAATAGGTGCATAATCATGATATATTTCTTGAATCATAAACTTTTCATCAATCTTTACATAAGCACTTTCAATGATCTTCTTCAATCTTAAGTTAAAACATCTATAAGATTTACTTTTAGTAGAGTAACCAAGAAAAATACCTTCATCGCTTCTTGCATCAAACTTGCCAACACCATCATCTCTCTTGATGTAGCACTTTCTTCCAAAGATTCTAAAGTATTTTACTGTAGGTACATTCCCAAATGATATCTCATAAGGTGTCTTGTCTGCTTCTAGCCTTGATTGAATTCTGTTGATAGTATAGATTGCATTATTGACTGCATCTCTCCAATAGATGTGTGCAACTTTTCCTTCAATCATGATAGTGTGCGCTATGTCAAGTATGACCCTATTTCTTCTTTCTGCAATTCCATTCTATTGAGGGATTCTAGGTGCACTTAGCTGTCTCTTTATCCCATGGTCTTTGCAATACTCATAAAATCTGTCAAAGGTGAATTCTCCTCCTCTATCTGATCTCAGACATTTTATCTTTAATCCAGACTCATTTTCAAATTTAGCTTTGAATATCTTGAACTTCTCAACTGCTTCAGATTTATCTTTTAAGAACACAAACCACATCATTATAGAATAATAATCAACAAACAAAATAAAGTACCTTTCACCATAGTATGATCTGGTTTGAGTTGGTCCACATAAGTCTGTATGCACTAGATCCAATTTTTTCTCTGCCGAATTATGCTTGCTTCTGAATGAATTCCTTACATGTTTTCCCATCACACATTCTCTACATATTGTATCAATTGGTTTTGCAATACTATGGAGATCTCTTACTTCCTTTACATTGCTTATCTTTGCTATGTTATCAAAATTGATGTGACATAGTCTTTTGTTTCATAACCAACTATCATCTACTTTAGCAACAAAACAAATTTCTTCTGAATTGAGCTAAAAAACATTACCTTTTGTGTTTGATCCTGATGCAATCATTACTCCCTCTTTGTTATTAATGATGCATTTATTATTTTTGAATTCCAACTAATATCCTTTGTCAAGCAACTATCCAACACTTAGTAGGTTATGCTGCAAACCATCAACATATAGAATGTCATCAGTGTTATTCTTTCCATACAAGGTGGTAGCTCCTCTACCTATGATAGGTTTAGGAGTGTTGTCTCCAAATCTAACCATGCCGCCTTTGTATTTATCCAGATGTACAAATATATCTATCTCCTGTTATGTGATGTGAACAGCTGATGTCAATGATCTAGTCTATTCTGATGTCATCTTGTGAAATTAATGCTAGCTCTTGTGCTTTCTTTTCATCTTCAATATCCATCTCATCAAACATTTTCTCCATATCTTCAATAGAAATGAATCCAATTTCATCTTCTACTGAATCTTTATCTGATACTCCATCTTCAACATAGTAACATTCTTTTGTATACTTAGGCTTCAAATTAGTTTTGTACTTCTTGACTCTTGTAGGACACTTAGATGAAAAATGACCAATCTTGTTACATGAAAAATATTTGAATGGTAACTGACCTTCATATTTCCCTTTTCCTTTTCTTTCTTTCTTAGAAATCATAGAAATGAAATCATCTAGTCCTTTATCTTCATCTTCATCATCAAAGTTACCAGAAGTGTTCAAGGATTTCTTACCATGGACTGAGGCTTTGAATGTTGTTTCACTTTTAGGCTTTGTCTTCAATCTTGATATCTCAAATGCTCAAATCTTGCTGATTAAGGTCTCTCTTTTGAAGTCTTTTAAAAATTGCATAGTTTCATCTAAGATGTTTATCTTGCTCTCATATTCTACTGTCAGAGTAGTCATCAACTTATCCATTATAGCTTCTTCCAAAATTTCTCCACCATTGTTCATGATTCCTGCAACTTCTTCATTAATATTTTGATTATAGGCTCTGATGTTTTCTTTAGGTAGTATATCCAATGTATTTTATATTTTCTTCCATGTCTTTTTGTGCACATTCTTGGCTTGGATATCTCCTTCAAACATGTCTTTTAGATACTTCCATATTCTGTGGGCTTTATCTACTTTCTTGATCTCTGAAAACTCACTTCCAGATAAGGTGCTGATAAGGGCTTCTTTGGCAATAGAATTTTGTGTGAACATTTCCTTTTGCTTAATAGTTGCATCATCTTTTGCAAGATCTGATAGAGAGGGAATCTGGACCTCTCGAGTAGCTACTTCAAAAATCTCAAAACCAATGCACTGCAAATGTGCTGTCATTTTTTTCTTCCGGTCTAGATAATTCTCTCCATCAAACTTAGGACTTTCTTTTCTAAAGAATTCCATTTGATCAACCTCAAGTTGTTAACCTTTCTCTTCGAGGCACTTGGCTCTGATACCAATTGTTAGGAATAGTCCCAAGAGATAAATGAGAGGGGGGGGGGGGGGGGTTGAATCAGTTATCTACAAGATTCAATTCTTTATCCAATTAAGTATAGAATAACATTAAGCACATACACAATAAGATAACACTTAACACAACACCACAATTTGGTTATGAAGAAACCCAAATAGGTAAAAACCACGGTGGGAATTAGCACCCACTATAAACTGCGCTAGAGTATAATGATCCCTGTTAGAAGATCTTACAACCTTGTTAGGAGTTGATCTTTACAATCCATGAAGTACAATGACTTGGTCAAAGGTTGGACCCTGTTAGGAGTCTTTTATAAATAACCCTATTAGGGGCGAGGACACACTGTTTAGGAGTACAATGCTCAAATGGTGAAGGTTGCAACCTTTTGCACAACATATACACACTATATTTGGATCTTGGTGAACTAGAAAGTAGACCTTCTATCTTGATTAGTTTCAATGAATAACATAAAATCTTTGCTTCTTCACATAGATCTTCAACTGATGATGGAATCAAATATACTGTCTCAGTATATTCACATCTTCTACTCTTCTCTCTTAATCACACTTAGCAATCACAACTGTCTGGCTATAAGTATCTTTCTCCAAATGATATAATCAAGTCGGCCTGTTAGAAATTCCTTGAAATCATAATAGAGAAACAAAATAACTCTTCAATAATATCTCCAATGGCTAAACCAAGTACGCAACACAAAAAGGACCACTCAACTCAATAAGAGTAGATGCGTCGCTTCACACAGTCGGCTCCACCAAATTAACTAAAACTTTATTCTCATGCTGAAATATATTATGCACTTTTAACTAAAAATTCTTAACTCATCACCACATGAAACCAAAAACACATATCAAAATGATAGGCGCAACTGTTGAAACAATATAAATAATGCTGGCTCCATCAGACAATCTCAGGAAACTGTAACTAGCAAATAGAAACATCATAACTCAACTTCAACTGCACAACTAATTATGTGTCCATGAACATAGCATCATAAACATGTATACAACACAAATATAAATGCGCAAGGCTCCATCATAATCATACTAAAAATCACATACAAAACTCTGCTTGTAACACCGTCAGGAACACTACTGAAACAAACAACTGCACAATTGTCTGCACTCAGAATCAACCTTTGCATCTTTGATATCATGTCAATAACATATCAAGGCAAGATATTCTCAAGGCTCTCTACATAAGGCTTCAACGTACGCTGCTTACCATATGTTATCATCAATGAAAAACATACAATCAATACTGGCTTGCTAGAAAATCTCCAACAATTTCCTTAGTGAAGATATTTACAATTTGATCATGTATAGGCACATACTCTAATCTGACTTCTTTCTCTATAATTTTTTCCCTCAAGAAGTGATACCAAATAGAAATGTGTTTGGTCCTAGAATGTATCACCATATTCTTTGAAATATTAATAGAACTTGTGTTATCACACATAATCAGAATTGTTTCATCATATACAATGTTGACATCTCTTAGTGTCTATTTCATCTATGACACTTGTGTATAGAAATATGTTTCTACAACATGCTCTGCATTTGTAAAAAATAATAACATATAATCCTATTTATTTCTTATCCAAGAGAGTAGCTTGTCTCCTAAGAAAACATCACCTCCACTAGTACTTCTTCTCTCATCTACACATCCTAGCCAATTAGCATTAGTAAATTATTTCAAAGAAAAGTTATTATCTCTCTTGTACCATAACCCAAAGTCTAGAGTCCCTTTCAAATTGTATCATCCTCGATTATAAGAATCAATAATTAGATGCTCAATTTGGCCCCATTTTAACATGTATGAGCTCTTGCATTAATTTTTGGTACTCCAGCTCCACATCTCCTATATTTTCAGATTTATCACACATTCCCAAATCCCCAAAAAACTTTCATCACCTCTTGGTGGGAAGAGGTCACCCAGGATGACCTCTCCCCTATTTTTTTCCCTAAAATTTAATTTGGGGGTCTGTCTTGTTGGTTAAGTGGGAT
The DNA here is from genome assembly GCA_027943335.1 of Chamaecyparis obtusa. Classification (NCBI taxonomy): domain Eukaryota; kingdom Viridiplantae; phylum Streptophyta; class Pinopsida; order Cupressales; family Cupressaceae; genus Chamaecyparis; species Chamaecyparis obtusa. The sequence goes on along the minus strand of BSBK01002161.1, from coordinate 911,143 downwards.
TTCTAGATTCCCATTGGCCTCCTTTGAGTTTTGATACCAAATTTTTTTTGAGAGGTATAAAAGAAATGTATTTCTCCTCAATTAGACATAAGACAAGTTGGAATCAAGAGCTCATCTATAATTTTGCATCCAAGCATTTTCAAGAAAGATTTCAAGCATCCTTAGTATTTTTCAAGGAAATATTCTCCATGGATCAAGATTATTTCCCTCATTTAAGGCCAATAAAAGGAGTCCATCATCAAGGAATAAGATCATAGTACAAGCATCCATATACATACATCCAAGAATTTGAGTCTTTAAATATTCAAGTTGTGTGTGTGAAATTGTACCTATCTATAGAACACAACACTTCAGTAAAAAATTATAGGTTAACAAATTAGAAAATCTGCAAATAAGATAAATATCATTAACCAGGTGATTTACTGCCTTCTAGTAGATGTGAGTATGATATTCTTAGAAATAACCAAGATTAGTGACAATGCAACACCTAAACGAAGGATTTGATGATGAAAACTAATGAAAATTGAATGCAAATTAAGTTATTTTTTGATATTTTCTATGAAATATGGATGAAAAACTGTATGGAATGATTTAAAACTAGATGAAAATGGAATACAATCTAATCTAGCAATGATATGAATGCTATGAAATAAATTAAGCAATGATAACAAGAATCTCAAAATTGCACAATCTCACAAATCGTCAGATTGCACAAGCAAGATTCTCCAAATTTGCAGGTTTGAGGATTGAGGATTGAGTATCATTTGTGAAGGAATGAGCCTCATTTATATAAAAATCCAGGGTTTGTGAGAACTCATGGAAAAGCCATAAATCACTCCTTGATGAGCTCAGATTGATTTTTTGAGTTATCAAAGAATTAGAAATAGTCAACTCACAAAATCATACAAAAACAACTTTTTAACTCGAATTAGGAGCTTAGATCAATCACATTTTGAGTTTGAAAAGTTAACAAATTGAAATTAATAGTCGATTTAGAGTTTAACTGCTTTTTTGATTGTGTATGAATAATTATGAATTTATTAAATATTCCATGTATTTTTTTCTCAACTTAATTGATTTTTGAATAAGAATAACTGATTTATAGGTTAATCAATTATTTAATCAAACTTTATCCCAAAACTATATCATTAAATTTGACAATTCGATTTAATCAATTAAATAAACATTCAATTGATTATTTTTAGAAATTTTGATTTATTGTCAAATAAAAACAATATTAATTAGGAATAAATGTAATTAAATCTAATTAAATAATTAAGTGGCATAATTAAATTCAATTAATCAAATATATGACATTTAATTAATTAATTTTAGGATAAATAAAATAATATCATTTATTGTCAAATAATATTTAATTTAAAGATAATTAGAATAGATTAGGAATATTCCCCAATGCAGAATTAGGATAGGATCAATTAGGGTTTTGATGATTCGATGCGTAGATGTGCCTTAGGTTAGGTCTTTAGATTCGATTTCAATTGATTTGTCGATGTAGGAGGTTAATGGTCCTGAAGCCCATTTTTGGGGTATTACATTTTGCCCCTCTTTGAATTACTGTGCGAAGTGCAGTGGTTCAAAGATTAATCTATTTTTTATGATTCTGGACTCAGTTATGTGGTGGAGAAAATGATCCTGAAAGATTAACCAATTTTGTGACAAAAATTGATCGAAGGATTTGAAGATATTGATTCAGGTCCTGGTTGACCAAAGAATCGAGATGATGTTAATGATATCAACAATGAACTAGTGATTATGAAGAAGTGTTAAAATGCCTGATTTTGAACTTATAATTACTAGGAAGTGACTGTCCTAACTCCAGACTTGATTATCCAAAGGAATCAAAAGGATGCCAAATCTGAACCCTTCAATTACAAAGAATCAAGGAAATAACACAATTGGACCGATGGTTACAAAGAGTTGATATAGTTCACAAGTTTAAATGAGAAAATACTAGATTGATATGAATTTTGATGAATCTAATATGCCCCAAGTGATGTGCCCCAAGCAATGAGGACTTTGATAAGTCAGCAAGTAGACATGGTTGTTGTCTTGATTGATTACGAAAATTTGATTTGACATAATTAATTAATGATGTGTAATACCATGCCCCCTTCGGGATGAAAATCAAAATCTAGCGAAAAAATGCCAGCATTAAATGGTTTAGAGGTGATGTAATCAATTTTAGAAGTGTTTATACACGTCTGGGGATGCGTTCTACATCATTTGGAGGTCCCGTTGACCAAGTTTGAATAGGTTTGACCATGACTTGACTATGGTTGACTAAGTTGAAATTTAAAGAGTTTGATGTGAGATAATCAATTAAGTTGAATACTGGATTCCTTTGATGTTTTGAAGGTCGATTATGCAAGCAGTCGACTGTCCTTGGTTCAAAAATTTTAAATCATGATTTTGAAAATATAAATGATCTCAGATTTCAATTTTAATCCCAAAAATGGATTTATAACATCGAAATTAGCTAGGGGTGCAATTTTCACGCAAAATGGAGCACTTTAAAAAATTAGGTCAAAACTTATATAAGGCCCAAAAGGGTCATTTTCAAATCATTTTAACCTTTTGACTTTTATAAACTTGTGGAGCCCTCTGAGTGAAAATGAAGGTTTCCATGTCCTCCCATCGATTCAAGCACAACCGACAATATCAGAGACCTTGACAGTATGGTAATCTGATAAGTGGACCTTTGTGCCTCTCTTTGAATTCAATTTGATAGCTTTTTCATAATTTTTAGGATCTCTAAAGTCAGGCTGTGTGTCCTCTCATCACGAAGCTACTACTGGATCCACTTGGTAACATCCCGAGGCATCTACCTCAGAGTGGGCAATGGTTGCTAGAGTGAGATGCTGAGGTCAGATGCTTACAGCCTGCGGTGATCCACCAGATGGGTCGTGCAACCTATTATGTATCAACATATTTTTCCATTGTACCTCCTAGACAGAGGGTCACCTCTTATTCACAATATATACTGGCATTGGAGGGAGGTAGGGCCCCATGCATTGAGCCACCATCTGATGCATCTATCAGAGGAGGAGCTGCACTTGATGCTGAGGACTAGGCAAATAGTTGATCTATGATATTATTCCTCAGTTTTGACATTTTTCTCATTTTGATCATGTTTGATAGCTCACTATAGCTCATGTTGGAGATTTTATAGCAAGCTAGTGCTGACTGTATGTTTGTCATTGATGACAACATATAATAAGTAGCATGTGTGGAAGCCTAATGGAGAGAGCCTTGAGCATATGATTGTTTTTAGCATGATATCATAAGTGCAAAGGTTGATTTTGAGTGTAGACAGTTATACAGTTGACTGTTTCAGTAAGTGTTCCTGACAGGTCCTAAGAAGAGTTCTATATGTAATTTGTAGTACATTTGTGGTGGAACCTTATGCATTTATATTTATGTTGTATACATATGTATGATGCTACGTTCATGGAGGTGAAGTCTGATATGTAGTACCATTTGAGTTATGAAGTCTCCAGTTGCTAGTTAAAGTTTCCTGAGTTTATCTGACAGAGCTGACATTATTTTTATTGTTGTAGTAGTTGCGCCTATTAGTTGGATATGCATGCTTGGATTATTGTTTGTAGAAGAGTTAAGAATTTTTTGTTAAGAGCACATGATGTAATTCAGCATGAGAAGAAAGTATCAGGTGGAGACAACAGTGTGGAACGACGCATCTACTCATATGTAGTTGCACGGTCCTAAGTTGTGTTGCGTGCTTAGTAGAGCTAACTAAGATGTTATTGGGGAGTTGTATTATTTCTCTAATATGATTTCAAGATGGTTCTAATAGGTCAAATTGATTATATCATTTAGAGGAAAGATATTTATAGGCAGTCATTTGTGATTGCTAAGCATGGCAGTTAGTTGAAAGAAAGTAGCAGAGAAAAAGTTGTGAAGTGTTGTGCCATCAACAGAAGGTCTATGTGACAAAGAAGATAGTGTATGTTATTCATTAGAACTGATCAAGACAATAGGTCTACCTCGCAGCTCACCAAAATCTAGATATAGTGTGTATATGTTATTCAAAAGGTTGCATCCTTCACCATTTGAGTAGTGAGCTCTTGGACAGTGCGTCCTCACCCCTAACAGGGTTAATTGTAAAAGACTCCTAACAGGGTTTGACCCTTGACTAGGTCATTATACTTATTGCATTGTAAAGATCAAATCCTAACAGGGTTGTAAGATCTTCTAACAGGGATCATTATACACTAGTGCAGTTTTAGTGGGTGTCAATTCCCACTGGGGTTTTTACCTATTTGGGTTTCCCCATAACCAAAATTGTGTTCATGTGTTATTCTGTATGTTCTTAATGTTCTTTTTTACTTAATTGGATAAAGGATTGAATCTTGTAGATAACTGATTCACCCCCCCTCTCAGTTAACTCTTGGGACTATTCCTAACAATTGGTATCAGAGTCAAGTGCCTCGGAGTGAAAGTTTAACAACTTGAGGTTGATCAGATGGCATTCTTTAGAAAAGAAAGTCCTAAGTTTGATGGAGAGAACTATCTAGACTAGAAGAATAAAATGATGACATATTTGTAGTGCATTTCCTTTGAGATTGTGGATCTGAAGGCTGACTTGGTTCGGTAGCCTCTTGTATAAATGTAGTTGTTTGGTTAGAGTTTAGAGAGGAATTTTTGGGATATAAGATAGAGGATAGAAGATTAAGATTGCTTGCAAATCCTCGCATGTTTGAGGACTTTTGTATTTCATTGTAATATCTGGCCAAAACTAGGAAGACCTTACAACCCAACATGTATGAATCAATTTGAGTTAATATATGAAAGATCTTGCATTTTCTCTCTCCCACTGTGTTGTTGTTGCTTCTACGTATCATTGAGCAAGGTGGTTCAGGTTAGGGTGTGCCATTTCTTGGCCCCTCCTACCCCACTCTTGCATCATAGAGCCTACAATTAAAGGATTAATGAAGAATTTGCAGGAATGAGAAACAATGGTGGAGAAATTTCAAAAGAAGACATAATGGATAAATTGATGACTACCTTGACACCATAAAATGATAACAAGATATGCATCCTAGATGAAACTATGCAGTCCACAAAAGACTTTAAAAGAGAGACCTTAATCAGAAAGCTTTCAGCCTTTGAGATCTCAAGATTGAAGTTAGAATCTAAAAGTGAAACAATATTCAAAGCCTCAGTCCATGGTAAGAAATCCTTGAACACCTCTGGTAATTTTGATGATGATGATGAAGAGAAAGAACTAGATGATTTCATTTCTTTGATTGCTAAGAAAGAAAGGAAAGGAAAAGGGAAATATGAAGGTCGAATACTATTCAAATTCTTTTCATGTAACAAGATTGGTCACTTTACATCTAAGTGTCCTACAAGAGTCAAGAAGTTCAAAACTAACTACAAACCTAAGTATACAAAAGAATGTTACTATGCTGGTGATGGAGTATCAAATAAAGATTCAATAGAAAATAAAATTGGATTCATTTCTCTTGAAGAGATGGAGAAAATGTTTGATGATATGGACCTCGAAGATGAAAAGAAAGCACAAGGGTTAGCACTAATTTCACAAGCTGACATCAGGATAGATTGGATCATTGATAGCGGTTGCTCACATCATATGACAAGAGACAAGGATAGATTTGTAGATCTAGATAGATACAAAGGAGGCATAGTTAGGTTTGGAGACAACACTCCTAAACCTATCATAGGTAGAGGAGCCATCACCTTGGATGGAAAGAACAACACTGATGATGTTTTTTTATGTTGATGGTCTGCAACATAACTTACTAAGTGTTGGACAGTTGCTTGAAAAAGGATATCAGTTGGAATTGAAAGACAATAAGTGCATAATTAATAACAAAGAAGGAGAGATGATTGCATCAGGTTCAAAGACTAAAGGTAATGTTTTTCATCTTAATCCTAAAGTAAGTTGTTTTGTTGCTAAAGTAGATGACAGTTGGTTATCGCATAAAAGACTATGTCACATCAATTTTGACAATATAGTAAAGATAAGAAATGTAAAGGTAGTAAGAGACCTTCTTAGCATTGCAAAACTAGTTGATACAATATGCAGGGAATGTGTGATGGGAAAGCATGTGAGGAATTCATTCAAAAGAAAGCATAATTCAACAGAGAACAAATTGGATCTAATACATACAGACTTATGTGGACCAACTCAAACAAGAACATATTATGGTGAAAGGTACTTTATTTTGTTTGTTGATGATTATTCTAGAATGATGTGGGTTACGTTCTTAAAAGAAAAATTAGAAGCATTTGAGAAGTTCAAAATATTGAAAGCTAAGGTTGAAAATGACTTTGGATTGAAAATTAAATGTCTGAGATTAGATAGAGGAATGTCTGAGATTAGATAGAGGAGGAGAATTCACCTTTGACAAATTTTATGAGTATTGCGAAGAACATAGGATAAAGAGATAGCTAAGTGCTCCTAGAACCCCTCAACAGAATTGAATTTCAAAAAGAAGGAATAGGATCATACTTGATACAACGTGCACCATTATGATTGAAGGAAAGGTCACACACACCTATTGGAGAGATGCGGTCAATACTGTAGTCTATACTATCAATAGAATTCAATTGAGGCTGAGCACATACAAGACACCTTATGAGCTATGGTTTGGGAATGTACCTATAGTCAAATACTTCAGAATATTTGGAAGCAAGTGCTACATCAAGAGAGATGAAGCTATAGGCAAGTGTGATGCAAGAAGTGATGAAGGTATTTTTCATGATTACTCCACTAAAAGAAAAGCTTATAGATGTTTTAATTTAAGATTGAAGAACATCATTGAAAGTGCTCATGTGAAGATTGATGAAAATTTTATGATTCAAGAGAGATATTGTGATTATGCACCTATGATTGAAGAAGACCCTAGACCTACCAATAGTGATACAGTTGTTGAAGAAATGTTTGACAACATTGATGTTTTGTTCAATGACCCTGAAACAAGTGAAGAAGAAACACAAAAGGTATATGAGAGAGTCACACCTAATGTTCCAAAATTTACATCTAGATACCATTCAATGGAAGACATCATTGGAGATTATAACAACAAAGTCATGACAAGATCAAAAGAAAAGAGTTCAACAGTTGATGAAGAGGTATGTTTACTTTCACAAATTGGACCCTTAAGTGTTGATGATGCATGTAATGATTCAGATTGGCATGAAGTAATGAAAGAAGAGCTAGATTAGATAATCAAGAATGATACATGGGAATTGTGTTAGGAATGGGAACACTGAGAGGGGGGAGTGAATCAACGTTCATTATATTTTAACTTTTCACTTTAATCTTTATGCGGAACTTAAATGCTTAAGTATTGAAATAAACATTCACATAAACATGAAACATGAAATCAACACATGACACCAATATGATTACGGGGAAACCCAAATAGGTAAAAACCCTGGTGGAAATTGACACCCACTAATATTATGCACTAGTGTTTTTTGATCCTTGTTAGAAGATCCTTTACCCTGTTAGGAGTAGCTTTACAATGCTTTAAGTATAGTAGACCTTGTTAAGGGTTAGACCCTATTAGGAGTCTTTTACAATCATCCCTGTTAGGGGAGAGGATGCACTATCCAAGAGCTCACTACTCAAGTGGTGAAGGCTACAACCTTCTGATCTCAGATACACATTATATCTGCAGGATGAACTATCATTGTGACACTACTTGTCAAATCAGTTCCTTTGATGCACTGATGATTTGACCTCTAGAAAAGCTCTAATACATCTTATAGTGTCTTTTCACACTTCTTTTTTTCTTACCACAACTCTATCTCAACTTCCATACTGAATACAATGGGTGCACCTTATATTTATATGCTCATACAAAATACACAATTAGGTTGGCCCTATAACTAATTACAAACAATGCTTCCAAATGAATTGGCTTAAGCACGTTTACAATTATACATATAAACATGTTGGAAACCTAAATACAATGGGCACATAGCCTTTACAACATTACATTATAACCGTAAACCAAAATATTGACTATCAGCTCCATGCTTTGTTCACTGCTGGCACACACTGGTTGTGCAACTTCAATTGACTGTAAGTTTCTCATCCTTGCACATCTACTTATGCACTCATAGACTAAGAATGAGTATAGTCTAAAAAAATTAATTTATAGGGTGCATACCATAATTCATCCATACGCATGTGTGCTGATGCTCTAAGCTGCAGGAACTCTGTACACTGACCAGTCTTCAACACTTAACCAAATTCTGATCTTTACATTAAGTGTGTTGACTCCAAACTGCTATATGACTTTGTTTCCATAATGAAAACACTATATCTAGTCATATGATTTAGTATAGACAACTTGCCAACAATCTCCCCCTTTGTCATTGATGAAAATGAAGGAATATGGCAAAGTTGCTAACTGTCCCTTAACACAAAAAACTTTTGTGTTCTATACATTTCTTATACATAATCTTATATCTCCCTATACGTATTATACTCCATATTCTATACACAACTCCCCCTTTGACATTAATGACAAAGGTGTACCAAAAAATTGTATCTGCACATACTTACTTAGGGAAAACATCTGGATATGCTATCTTGAGGTTCTGGATCTCCTTCTTCCAAAAAGTTATCAAAGAGTTAACTATCTGGAGATGGGGGCATAAAGCATATTGAAGCTTCTCCATCTTATTCAAATATGAGCTCAGACCTTGATCATAGGTTACCATTGTGGCATCAATCTCCTTTATGTTCTGATTGAGAATGTCTAGTGAGGGAGCAAGAGCATTCCTTAACTGAGTCTGTCTAGACCTTACCTTTTCCGTCTCTTTCTCTTCCTTCTCAATTTTGTCCAACTGACCTTGGTAGACATTATTGCACATGTTCACATTAGTGGATGATTCTTTCACTAAATTCTTTACCTTCTCAATCATAGCTTTGAATTCTTGTATTGTCTTAAGATGGGCATCAGTAAGCTTATCCTGATCCATGCATTCTGCAATGAATTTACTTCCTTGATCAAAAAATTCTTTTAAGGATGCTTGTCCTATCTTGAGTGAATTCAGATCTAGTGCAAATTTTCTCATCAACTCATTCAATCTCTTCTTCAGGTACTTCTCTTTTGCAACTTTGGATGCAAATTCTTCAAGGCTTGAAAAATTACTTTTGAACTGTGAGATAACTGTACTCACATCATCAACTGAGTGTACCTTATTCACTTTCATGTCTATAGTCAACTAATTGTTCAGTATGTTCACTGATTCTACAAGGAGAGGATTTCTCATTACTTGTTTCTCCTTTGCCTTCTCCATAGCTAGGACGCTAAACTTAATTAGGTCTTCTTCTCTACATGAGTCCAAAATGGATGTGTCAGGTGTCAAACTTGACATCAATGCTAAGGAGGGAGTGATGGGAGTGCTATCCATCACTTCTAGTTTTACCTTGGCTAGTTCAACAAAAGTTTCATCTTTCTCTTGTTCTTTTTCTTCTTCTTCTTCTTCTTTCTTTTCTTCCTCTTCCATTTTCTCTTCTTCTTTCTCATTTGATATGTTTTCAATCAATACCTCTTCTTGATGAGTGGGAGGTGTGCTGCTACATAAAATCTCAGCTTCTTGTGTGCTCACAAAAGCTTCCTCAAACTTGTCCAATTCTATGTCAGTGGCCACCATGGCTATTTCCACATTATCAATGATAATGGTGCTATTTTTGAGTGATTCTGACATGGGCACAAACTTGTCTGCCTCTGATTTTACTTCCACTGTAGGCACTAAATCCTAAGGACCTGTAGATTGTTCCTTGTGGTCTATGACCCTTTGGTGACCTTTGTGGGTACATTAGCTATGGGCACAATAGGTGGATACATGTTTATATTCATAAATACCTTCTCAAAGGCTTTTTCTACCTCTTTTGCAATTAACTTATAATTCTTAACCATTATGTTCAGAGTCCTTGTCTTAGTTCTGAGGTGAGGCTTCACTAGATCTAACAGCAATTTCTTCTCTTCAAGTTCACATATAGGAAGGGTATCATCAAGAATATTTTCCCTTATCCAAAGATCTTCCTTAATGGCCTGTCTCTTTTGGAATTCAAGGATATTCTATACTTTATCAGGAATCATTGTTTTAAGTTCCAAGACTATTTTCTTGAAATTTAACATGTGTTTGACCAACATACCATGAATCTCAGATTTGTCTATTTCATTGTACTTGTCATAGAATTTCCCTACTTGGTCAATTCTTCCCTCATCAACTATTATGGCACTTAGCATACTAAGACTAGGTTTGAAGCTTACTTCAGGAGGTGCTTGATTGTTCCTTCTGTTCCTTGTGATTCTTGAGGATGGATGATTGGTGCCAACCTCTTTCTTTCTCTTAGGAATTGCCTTATACTCGGGAGGAGAAATAAGGTCAATGGTTTCCTTGGGCATAGAAGAAGTATCATCTTCTTTACCCTTCTAACTATCATCTTTTTCAATTTTTATCTTCTTCATATTGGGGTCATGTGATTCTACCTTAGCTGCATCTGTGCTCTTCAATTCCAAAGCAATCTTTTCATTCCTTGCTTTATCAAGGTCAGCTTGAGACACACCATGAATCCTTAAGATCTCTGATGTGACTTTAGCAACCTTTCTTTTTGTCATTGCACTGTTTAGCTTTGCATCTACTTCTCTTGTCTTCTCCTCATATGCTCCCCATCTAGGTTCATTAGGATCTTTGGGGGCTGATAGTAATACCTATGCATATGCTTCAAGGACCTATTCCTCTACCTCATAGCCAAGTAGATGAATCCACTTAGTTCTTGGTTCAATAGCTTCCATACAAGTTGTGTCTATCTCTACCATAAAACAAATTGTATCCTTGTACTTTTCCACAATGCTTTCTGGAATCTTGTATCACATTTGCATCTTGACCCTGAAGGTCTTCAATTCCAATGTCACATAATCTCTCAATGTGCTTTCAATGGATGCTTTGTTAGATATCTAAGGCATGGTTGGAATAGTCTTGTCCAAATACAAATCTGATATTCTTTCAACAATATGAATTTACATGTAGATGATTAATGACCCAAACCTAAATATCTTTGTCTTGTCATGTTTGATAGCTTTGATGTTATCAATCAACTGTGTGCACAAGATTTTGCACAATTTGAACTCTCCATCTTCCTTCACAAGTCTGATGGCTACCAGAATGGTGCCCACAGACACACTATTCACCCTACTGGTGTGATAAAACCTATACCCCAATATCATTGACATCAATTTGACATCTGCTTGCTCAATAGGATCAATTGTCATGCCACGCCTATCACTCCTTGACTTACATGTTTTCTCATCTATCTTTCTGACATCCTTGCCCATAGGAAGGATGATGCCTGTCCTAGAAAGGCCTGTCATCTCATGTATCAAGTCACTAGTGATTCTAACTGGTACATCACAAATCCAAAACAAATCATCATGAATTCTACTCAATAATATTTTTATCCATTCTGCCTCATAGAATTCATATGCCATAGCATACTCAAAAATAGGGTGATCATTTCATTTAGCATATTCATCCATGAATGTTTTATCTAGTTTCAACATGGTATCCATGTGTGCCCTTAGTCTATCTAATACAACTGGTTCCTTCTTACAGTAGATATATGCCCTAATGTCTTCCACATGCATGACATCCATAGGTGTGTGGGAGAAAGCTCCCTCTAAATCATCTAGGGTTGATTTAAATGGATGTTTCTTGAAAAAATATCTCTTCTTCTAAGAAACATCATAAACAATGGGAGTGGCCATGAATTACTTGTAAACACTTTCCAACTGAACTCTGAGATAATCTGAAGGCTTTCGAATCGGTGCAATGAGCTTAGGGTTTCTGCAACCGACCAAATGCATTGCAAACAATGATAGATCAATCTCCAAGTCTTCACAACAACTTCCAAGGCTCTTTCTACTCTCCTATCTCTCTAAATTTGAATGCAATGAGAAATCAAATAACTTTTTGTGTACTTAAAAGTGAAAATTTTGCCATTAATGCAAGTCACATAAACTAGGCTGTCACTTCAAAATTTCCAACTCGAGTTCTATTCATAATCAGCATGTGCGCTCTTGCACATAGGTACCTTTATACTCCAAAAGCTTAAGTCCAAAGTTGCATACTCTGAGGATGAGTATACTAGCCACGCAGGGGTCTAGAGCTAAATTAGCTCCCCTTATGAACCTGAGGGCCATTCATCTAGATGTAGAGGGTGTGTCCACTACGGATGCATCCAATACATTCTCATCAGTCTTGTCCTTCTTTATCTCTAACCAAATCATGCTTGCATCATCTGATGCTTTGAAAAAATTAACTTCTCCTACGGGATCCAAAATTGGTTCTTCGGCCTGTTTAGGGCTTCCCTAACCTTGCGTCCTTCATCTACAAAACCTTGAGATATGTCCAGCCTTGTAACAAGAGTGACAAATGACTGGAGGTCTTGTATTCCTTGGCGCATTGACATGAGTCACCATTCTACATTGTTTTTCTATGTGACCATTATAGTTACATAGCTAGCATGTAACATTCTGAGAACTTCTTATATTTGTCTAATTGTGATTTCTCTAATTTTGTTGAATCCTATACTTCTTGCTAGTCTTGCAATTCATAGCTCTATGACCAAACTTGTTGCATGAATAACAGTAGCCATTAAAAGGTCTTACCTCTGTATAGTTCCTTGCAATGTGTTCATGCTTGTTACATGCAAAACAAGTGTGTTCTACTTGCTTGCGCTCATTTTTAGGTGGTCCTCCATTATCTATGGTTTGATCTTCAGCCTTTTCAGTATCAGTAGAGTCCTTTTGTGAATCCTTTCTTTCTCACATGTTGCCAATCTAATTTTGTGCCTAAGTACTAAAATAAACATTCACATAAACATGAAACATGAAATCAACACATGACACCAATATGATTATGGGGAAACCCAAATAGGTAAAAACCCCGGTGGGAATTGACACCCACTAATATTCTGCACTAGTGTTTTGTGATCCTTGTTAGAAGATCCTTTACCCTGTTAGGAGTATCTTTACAATTCTTTAAGTACAGTAGAACTTGTTAAGGGTCAGACCCTATTAGGAGTCTTTTACAATCATCCCTATTAGGGGAGAGGATGCACTATCCAAGAGCTCACTGCTCAAGTGGTGAAGGCTACAACCTTCTGATCTCAGATACACACTATATCTGCAGGATGAACTGTCACTATGACACTGCTTGTCAGATTAGTTCCTTTGATGCACTAATGCTTTGACCTTTATAAAATCTCTAATACATCTTCTAATGTCTTTGCACACTTCTTCTTTGCTTATCACAACTCTATCTCAACTTCCATACCAAATACAATGGGGACACCTTATATTTATACGCTCATACAAAATACACAATTAGGTTGGCCCTATAACTAATTACAAACAACTCTTCCAAATGAATTGGCTTAAGCGCGCTTACAATTATACATATAAACATGTTAGAAACCTAAATACAATGGGCGCATAGCCTTTACAACATTACATTATAATTGCAAACCAAAATACTGACTGTCGGCTCCATGCTCTATTTACTGCTAGTACACACTAGCTGTGCAACTTCAACTGATTGTAACTTTCTCATCCTTGCACATTTTCTTATGCACTCATAGACTAAGCATGAGTATAGTCTAACAAACTTAACTTCTAGGGTGCATAGGATAATTTGTCTGTACACACATGCGCTGATGCTCTGAGTTGCATGAACTCTATACACTGACCAGTCTTCAACACTTAACCAAATTCTGATCTTTATTTTAAGTGCGCTGACTCCAAATTGATATATGACTTTGTTGCCATAATGAAAACACTATATCTAGTCATATACTTTAGTATAGACAACTTGCCAAAAAATTGATCCCTAGTCCTAGTGATAATAATGTGATTGGAACCAAGTGGATATTCAGAAATAAAATGAATGAAGATGGAATAGTGGTAAGAAAAAAAGCAAGACTAGTATTTAAAAGATATGTTTAAAGAGAAGGAATTGATTATTCTGATACATTTGCCCCTGTAAGAAGATTAGAAGCCATAAAGTTGTTTCTAGCCTATGCTACATTAAAATACTTCAAAGTATATCAGATGGGTGTCAAATCAACATTCCTGAATGGAGAGCTGAAAGAAGAAGTTTACATAGAGAAGCCAAAGGGATTTACATTATTAGATAGACCTGATATGGTATGAAGATTGAAGAAAGCCCTCTATGGACTTAAGCAAGCCCCTAGAGCATGGTATGAAAGACTTGATGGATACTTGACTAAGATTGGATTCAAGAAAGGAGTATAAGATTGTAAATTATTCATAAGAGAGACACCTGATGGACTATTGTTAGTTGCTATATTTGTTGATGACATTATCTTTGGTGGTAATGAAAAGCTTAGTGCCAAATTTTCTAAGGAGATGCAGAGAAAATTTGAAATGAGCATGATTGGTCCTATCAAGTACTTTTTGGGACTGAATGTGTAGCAGAAAGACAAAGGTATTTTCATTAATCAGTCTAAGTATGTGAAAGAGATATTGAAGAAATTCAAGATGGATGATTGCAAGCTAGTAAGTACACCTATGATAACAGGATGCAAGCTTTCAAAAGAAGATGATTCAACAATAGTAGACATGACCTTGTATATAAACTCTATGATTAGTAAACTAATCTATCTTACTCAATCTAGACCTGATATTTCTAATGCAGTTGGTATAGTTAGAAGATTTTCAGTAGAACCTAAACAAAGTCATCTCATGGTAGTAAAGAGGATATTCAAATATTTGAAAGGAACTATAGACTATGGTTTATGGTATCCTAATTCAAAAAATGTAGAACTTCATGTATATACAGATGCAGATTGGGTAGGTTGCATGAATGATAGAAAGAGTACCTCAGGAGGAGAAATATTTATTGGAGATAGAATTTTTACTTGGACAAGTAAGAAGAAAAATTATATTTCTTAGTCCATAGAAGAAGTCGATTATGTTGCAGTAGCATTGAATTGAGTATGTTGTTGCATCAACAGAAGCTGAATATGTTGCTCTACAATTGTGTGGATCAAGTAGATGATAAAAGCTTTTTGAATTTAGATTGATTATCTAATTGTTATTCATTGTGATAAAACTAGCACTATCAATATGTCAAAGAACCCTATGATTTTTATAATGGGAACACTGAGAGGGGGGGGGGGGGGGGTGAATCAGTGTTCACTATATTTTATCTTTTTACTTCATATTTAAACTGAACTTAAATGCTTAAGTACTGAAATGAACATCCACATAAATATGAAACATGAAATCAACACATAACACCAATATGGTTAGGGGAAACCCAAATAGGTAAAAACCCCGGTGGGAATTGACACCCACTAATATTTTGTACTAGTGTTTTATGATCCTTGTTAGAAGATCCTTAACCCTGTTAGGAGTTTCTTTACAATGCATTAAGTATAGTAGACCTTGTCAAGGGTCAGACCCTATTAGGATTATTTTACAATAGTCCCTATTAGGGGAGTGGACACACTATCCTAGAGCTCACTACTCAAGTGGTGAAGGCTACAACCTTCTGATCTCAGATATAGACTATATCTGCTAGATGAACTGTCACTGTGACACTGCTTGTCAGATCAGTTCCTTTGATGCGCTGATGCTTTGACCTCTTACAAAGCTATAATAAATCTTATAGTCTCTTCACACACTTATTTTGTGCTTATCATAATTCTCAATCAACTTCCATTCCAATTACAATGGGTGCATCTCATATTTATATCCGCATACAAAATAAAGAACTAGGTCAACGCTTAAACCTATTACATACAATGCTTCCAATTGAATTGGCTCAAGAGTGTTTAAAAAAAAACATATATACATTTCAGAAACCTAATTACAATAGGTGCATAGCATTTACATAATTAGAATATAACCATAACTCAAAATGCTGACAATCATCTGCTTACTATGTTCTTCTTTGGCATAAATTGGTTGTGTAACTTCAACTATCTGTATCTTTCTCATACTTTCATATCTACTCATCTTCTCATAGACTAAGCATGAATATAGTCTAACCAACTTATCTTCTAAGGCACATACCATAACTTGGTCATATGCACATGCACTGATGCTTTGAGCTTCCGGAACTCTGTACACTGTCCAGTCTTCAACACTTAGCTGATTTTTGATCTTCCCATCAAGTGCGTTGACTTCAAACTATTATATGACTTTGTTTCCATAATGATAAAACTATACTAAGTCATATACATCAGTATAGCCAACTTGCCAACAATCTCCCCCTTTGTCATTGATGGCAACAAAGGAATATGGCCAAGTTGCTAACTGTCCTTAATACAACAAACTTTTGTCTCCCTATACATATCTTTCTATCTCCTTATAAATATTTATAGCTCATATTCTACACATACTCCCCCTTTGACATTAATGACAAAGGTGTGTCAAAAATGTATCTACAAAAATTTACTGTGATAAAACATCCAAATATGCAATCTATAGATTTTGGATCTCCTTCTTTCAAAATGTGATCAATGAATTTACAATATGTAGATGGGTGCATAAAGAATACTATAGCTTCTCCATCTTCTCTAGCTCAGTGCTAGGAACTTGATCATATGTCACCATGGTGGCATTGATCTCCTTGATATTCTGATTTAGTATGTCTAATGAGGGCACAAGAGCATTCCTTAGCTGAGTCTGCCTAGCCCTTATCTTGATCATCTCTTTTTTTGCCTTCTCAATCTTATCTAAGTGTCCTTGTTAGACATTGTTGCACATGTTCACATCAATAGATGGATCTTCTACTGATTTCCTTATACTTTCTATCATGACTTCTGTATCTTGTACCTTTTTGTACAGATCACTAGTTAACTTATCTTGGTTCATACATTCAACAATGATCTTTCTTCCCTTTGCTACAAACTCCTTCAGGGATGCTTGACCAACCTTTAGTGAGATTAGGTCAAGTGCATAGTTTCTAACCAATTCATTGAGCCTTTTCTTCATATACTTCTCTTCTACAACTAAGGATTCAGATTCTTCCAGGCTAGAGAAGTTTCCCTTGAACTGTGAAATCACTGAACTGACATCATCAACTGAGTGTATTTTGGACACTTTCTTATCTGCAGGTAACAAGTTGTTTAAGATGTTCATTGATTCTATAAGGAGGGGATTCCCCATCACTTGTTTCTCCTTGGCCTTCTCCATAGCTAAGATGCTGAACTTAATCAAGTCTTCTTCTCCCCATGAGTCCAAACTGGTTGTGTTAGGTGACAAACTTGACAACAATGCTGTTGAGGGAGTGATGGGAGTGCTATCCACCACTTCTTGTTTTACCTTGATTGATGTTTGATCTTTTTGTTCACTTCCTTTTACCTCTTCTTCTTCTTTTTGTTTTTCAGCTTCTTTTTCTTTTACTCCTTTCTTTTCTTCCATTTTTTCTTCTTCTTTCTCATTTGTTATATCCTTAATCAATATTTCTTCTTGATGAGTAGGAGTGTTACTGCATAAGATTTCGGCTTCTTGTGTTTTCACAAAATCTTCTTCAAACTTATCCAACTTAGTGTCAGTGGCCACCATGGTTATCTCTACATTATCAATGATAATGGTGCTATCCTTTAGTGACTCTGTCATGGGTGCAGACTTATCTACCTCTTTTTGTGTTTCAACTGTAGGTGCTGAGTCCTGAGGACCTATCACTAATGCATTAGTGGGCTCTACCACCTTGACTTCCTTCAAGGGTACTTGTGTTGTGGGCGCAGTAGCTAGATACATGTGCATGTTCATGAATAATTTCATGAATGCTTTCTCTATTTCCTTAGCAATAAGATCATAGTTCTTGTCCATAATGTGCAAAGTCCTTGACTTGGTTTTGAGATGTGGCTTTACTAAGTCTAACAAAAAATACTTTTCCTCTAGAGAACATATAGGAAGGGTATCATCTAGATTCTTTTCCCTTATCTATAGATCTTCTTCAATAGCCTGTCTCTTTTGGAATTCTAAGATGTTCCACACATTATTAGGGATCATAGTCTTAAGTTCCAAGACTATCTTCTTGAACTTCAACATGTGTTTGACTATCATAACATGTGTCTCATAGTTGTCTATCTCACTATATTTTTCATAAAACTTTCCTACTTGATCAATTCTTCCCTCATCAATTATTCTTTCACTTAGCACACTGAGACTAGGTTTGAAACTTACTTCAGAAGGTTCTTGTGAGTTCTTTCTATTCCTTATTACTCTTGAGGATGGATGACCAATGTTGATCTCTTTCTTCCTCTTCGACATTTCCTTATACTCAAGAGGAGCAGTAAGGTCAATGGTTTCTTTGGACGTAGAAGGAGTAACATCAGTTTTACCCTTCTGTTCATCAGATTTTTCAATCTTCACCTTTTTCAACTTAGGATCATTTGATTCTTCCTTTGTTGCATATGCGCTCTCTAATTCCAAAGCAATCTTTTGTTCCCTTTCTTTGTCTAGGTCTTTTTGAGACACTCCATGAATTCTCAAGACCTTAACTTCCTTCAACAATCTTCCTCACATCTTTTCCCACTGGAAGGATGGTGCCTGTCCTTGAGAGGCTTGTCATCTCATGAATTAGGTCACTGGTAATTCTAACTAGCACTTCACCTATCCAAAATAGGTCATCATGAATCCTTCTCAATAGAATCTTGATCCATTCTGATTCATAAAACTCATATGCCATAGCATACTCCACTATCGAGTGATTATTCCATCGTGCATACTCATCCATGAAGGTTTTGTCTAGTTTTAGCATAGTTTCCATGTGCACCCTTAATTTGTCCAATCCTATTGGTTCTTTCTTACAGTAGATGTATGCCCTAATATCCTCGACATGCATAACACCCATAGGCATCTGGGAGAATGCCCCTTCTAGGTCATCTAGTGTATATTTAAATGGATGCCTCTTAAACACATATTTTTTCTTCTCTACAAAATCAAATACTATAGGAGTAGCCATTACTTGTGTATTGCTTTCACAAAGGTTTCCAAGAGATTCTGAATCAGCGCAATGAACTAGGGTTTTGGCAACTAATCAAATGCACAAAAAATCTTGATGAATCAAACTACAATCCTTCTCAATCAATTGCTAAGGCTCTTCTACACTTCAATCACTCTTAATTTGAATGCAATGAGAGATCTTCTAAATTCTATGTACTTTAAAGTAGAGTTTCTGCCATTAATTCTTGTTGCGTAAATTAGGCTATCACTTGGAAATTTCTATCTTTCATTTTGCAAAAAATTAGCTACTGCTCTCTTGCACGAAGGTTCCCTTAGTCTCCAAAATCTTAAGTCCAAAGGTGCATACTCTAAGAGTGAGTATACCAGCCATGCAGGGGTATAGATCTAAATTAGCTCCCCCTATGACCCTGAGGGCCATTCATCCAGATGTAGAGGGTGCATCCACTGTGGATGCATCCAATACATACTCATCAACCTTATCCTTCTTTTCTTCTGATCAAATCATGCTCACATCCTCTGAAGCTTTCACAAAATTGACTTCTCCTTTGGGATCCAATACTAGTTCTTTGGTCTTTTTAGGGATTTACTAACCTTGCAGCCTTGATCTATAGAACTTTGAGATGTGTCCAGCCTATTTACAAGAGTGATAAATGACTGGAGGCCTTATATTCCTTAGTGCATTGACATGGGTCACCATTTTACATTGTCTAGCTGAGTGACCATTATAGTTACATATCTAACATGTAACATTCTAAGAACCTCTTAAATTTGATTGATTTTGATTTCTCTGATCATGATGAGTCCTGTTCTTTTTACCTATCTTGCAATTCATATCTCTATGACCAAATTTATTGCATGAATAATAGTAGCCATTAAAAGGTCTTACCTTTGTACAATTCCTTGCTATATGTCCATGCTTGTTACATGCATAACAAGTATGATCTACTGGCTTGCACTCATCCTTAGGTGGTTCACTATTATCTTTAGTTTTATCTTCAATCTTCTTAGCATCAGTAGAGTCTTTTTGTGTATTCTTTCTTGCTCACATGTTGTCAATCTGATTTTGTGCTTCATTGTATCCAATGCAACTAGTGTCTCCTTTGGCTCTTCTTGCATACACCTGAGATCCTATCAAATCAGAACTGGTGTGTAATTTATCAATTTGATTCTTAGCATCTTTCAATTCAAATTCCAAGGTTTCTTTGTTGTTTCTTAGCTCTAAGATTTCCATGTTTGCTTGCCTCAATTCTTCATTCAGTTGAAGGTTCTCTTTGACTTGTTCATCATAGACTTCCTGATTGTTAGTCAGCTTATCATCAAATTATTCAAGTTGTTATTTTAAGGATGTATTTTCTTCATTCAGCTTCTTGACCATTGTCCCTAGATCACTGGTAGAGAATTATTTCAAATCCTTCCTTAGCCTTTTGATGAATAATTGAGCGTCATTGAATTTTTCCCTTAGTTCTTTAGTTTCTCTTTCAGATTTGTCTAGGTCGTCAAGAGCGGCTTCAAGAATTCTTTTCGGATGTTTCATTTCTTTTTCCATGATATCCTTAAGTGGTTAAACTTCTTTGCTGAGGACCAGAGCTCTAATACCAATTGTTAGGAATGGGAACACTGAGAGGGGGGGGGGGGGTGAATCAGTGTTCATTGTATTTTATCTTTTTACTTAATCTTTAAACTAAACTTAAATGCTTAAGTACTAAAATGAACATCCACATAAACATGAAACATGAAATCAACACATAATGCCAATATGGTTATGGGGAAACCCAAATAGGTAAAAACCCTAGTGGGAATTGACACCCACTAATATTCTATACTAGTGTTTTATGATCCTTGTTAGAAGATCCTTAACTTTGTTAGGAGTTTCTTTACAATGCATTAAGTACAGTAGACCTTGTCAAGGGTCAAACCCTATTAGGAGTCTTTTGCAATAGTTCCTATTAGGGGAGTGGATGAACTATCCTAGAGCTCATTGCTCAAGTGGTGAAGGCTACAACCTTCTGATGTCAGATACACACTATATCTACTGCATGAACTATCATTATGACACTGCTTGTAAGATCAATTCCTTTGACGCGCTAATGCTTTGACCTCTTGTAAAGCTATAAAAAATCTTATAGTCTCTTCGCATAATTATTTTCTACTTATCACAATTCTCAATCAACTTCCATTCCAATTACAATGGGTGCATCTCATATTTATATGCGCATACAAAATAAACAACTAGGCTGGCCATTAAACCTATTACATACAATGCTTCCAATTGAATTGGCTCAAGTGTGTTTACAAAAAAAAATATATACATGTTGTCAACCTAATTAAAATAGGTGGATAGCCTTTACATCATTAGAATATAGCCGCAAATCAAAATGCTAACAGTCGGCTGCTTACTCTGTTCTTCTCTTGCACACACTGGCTGTGTAACTTCAACTATCTGTATCTTTCTCATACTCGCATATCTAATCATGTGCTCATATACTAAGCATGAATATAGTCTAACCAACTTATCTTCTAGGGTGCATACCATAAATTAGTCATACGCATGTGCGCTGATGCTTTGAGCTTCCAGAACTCTATACACTATCCAGTCTTCAACACTTAGCTGATTTCTGATCTTCCCATCAAGTGTGCTGACTTCAAACTGCTATATGAATTTTTTTCCATAATGACAACACTATCTAAGTCATATACATCAGTATAGCCAACTTTCCAATAGTGATGCATGCAAAGACAAAACACATTGAGATAAATTATCATTTCCTAAGAGAGAAAGTTGAAGAGAAAGAAGTAAAGTTGGACTATGTGAGTACAAAAGATCAGTTAGCAGACATATTCACAAAGCCTTTACCTAAGGATACATTTGAGTATCTCAGGGAGAGGCTGAGAGTAATTCCCTTCCCTGAATCTGATTAGAGTTTGCAAAAGTGCATCAGTCCTTAGTGACTGATGAATGGTTGACTACTCTACTTCAGGAGTAGTACCGGTTCTTAATTGATTGGTGCCCTTTTCCATTGATGTCAAAGAGGGAGTAAATATATAGTCATGAAAAAAAAAATTGTAAGAGATGAAGGATTCATCCTTGAAGAAGTTTTGTTGAGGAAATGGAGAATGTTATAAAAGAATTGTAGAAAGGGGGAGTGAGTATTTAGCAAGAAGAAACAAAACAATAAAAGATCGAGGATTCATCCATGGGGGAGTTTTGTTGAGGAAATGGAGAATGTTATAAAAAGAATTGTTCATTTGGATTGGTGGTGTTTTTCATTCCATATGTTGCCATCAATTCCAAAGGGGGAGATTGTTGGAGATTTACCAGCAAGCTAGTGCTGACTATATGTTTGTCATTAATGACAACATAGGGTAAGCAATGTACATGGAAGCCTGATGGAGAGAGCCTTGAGTATATGATTGTTATCAACATGATATCATAAGCGTAGAGGTTGATTCTAAGAGTAGACAATTATACATTTGACTATTTCAGTAAATGTTCCTGATAGGTCCCAGGAAGAATTCTGTATGTGATTTGTAGTACATTTGTGGTGGACCCTTGCACATTTATATTTATGTTGTAGACATACGTATGATGCTACATTCATGGAAACAGAGTCTGATATGCAATACAATTTGAGTTATAAAGTCTCCAGTTGCCAGTTACAATTTCTTGAGTTTATCTGACAGAACCGACATTGTTTTCATTGTTGTAGTAGTTGTGCCTATTAGTTGGATATGTGTGCTTGGATTATTGTTTGTAGAAGAGTTAAGAATGTTTTTTTAAGAGTGCATTGTGTGTGTTAAAATTGTACCTGATCTGTAGACACAACACTCCAGTAAAACATTAGAGGTTAGCTATAATCAAAATCGTGCATAATTGAAATCTACTCTAACCAAGCGATTTACTGCCTTCTAGTAGGTGCGAGATTAATGTTCTCAGATTGTTATCGAGATCAGTGACCTAGACGACACCTAAATGAAGGATTTGAATGCCAAACTGATATGAAATATGAATGCAATTAATCTATTTTTTTGATATTTTCTATGCAATAATATGATGAAAACTGATATGAATCTATGCTAATATGAAAATTGATATGCAATGCTAATCTAGAAATGATATGATATGAGAATGAAAATTCTAACAATAATATGAAAGCTATGAATTTGAAATTGATCTCACAAAGCTTCGAATCCTCAAATTTATCTTTCAAGTTCCAATTGTGCAAATTCTCCAAATCTGATATGCTATGATTCCTGTAGAGTAAGTTTGCAATTTGCAAGATATATGAGATTAATTATGAAGAGCTGAGCCTTGGTTTTATAGAAGTCCAGGGCTTTGGAGATGCATGAGAAAAAGCCATAAATCACTCAGATTAACTCAGCTTAATTTTTGAGTTATTTTTAAATAACAGATAATTAAGTCACAAAAGTCATGCAAAAGCATAGTTCAACTCGAATTAGAAGTTTAGATCAATTTTAAAATTCAAAAAGATGTTGAGTTTCAAAAAGCTAACAACTTGCATTGATTTTCCAATTTGAGTTTAATTGGTCCTTGAATGTGCACATGGATAATTATGATTTAATAAATAAATAAAGTGATTTATTCTCAACTTAACTGATTTTTGAAATAAAATAATTAATTTATCGGTTAATCAATTATTTAATCAAACTTTTATTAAAAACTATATTATTAAATAATGACAACTTGCTTTAATTAATTAAATAAGAATTTAATCAATTATTCATAAGATATTAGATTTATTGTCAAAATTAAATAATATAATTAATAATAGATAGAATTATATTTAATAACATAATTAATTTGGCAAGATATTAAATCTAATTAATTAAATATGAAAATATTCAATTAATCAAACTTAGGATAAATGTGATTTATCGCCAAATAATCATTAAATTAAAGATAATTAAGATAATTAGGAATATTGCTAGGAATATTCCCTGATGCAAAATTTAAGATAATCAATTATGATTCGATGATGTTTAGATGTGCCTTAGATTAGGACTTTGATGTTGATTTCGTTCGATTTGTTGATATAGGAGGTTAATGAACTTATAGCCCATTTTTGGGGTATTACATTTTGGCCCTCTTTGAATTACTGTGCAAAGCATAGTGGTTCAAAGAAAGTCTGTATTTGATAGAAATATGAAACTAATTCAAAATTGATAATTGATATGAGATAGAAGCTGATTGATATTGATTTGATATGGAGATAATAGGTCCTGAATGACCAAAGATAATGTTCACTATAATAGCAAATGAACCTATGATTGCGAAAAAGTGTCAAAATGCCTGATGCCAAACCTTAGGATTGCAAAAAAGTGAGTGACCGGTTCTAGACTTAATTATCTTAGCAGAACTAGTAGGTATCACATCCGAATCCTTCAGTTTTCAAAGAACCAAGGAAAGAACACTATGATCCGATGGTTGCAAAAACTGATACAGTTTAGAAGATTAGGAGAATACTAGATTGATATGGATCTTGATGAATCTGATATGCCCCAAGTGATGATAGATTTGCCCCCAGTGATGAGGAATTTTTTGATAAATCAGTAACTAGACGTGATTGTTGTCTTGATTACTGAAGAAAGATATTGATAGAAATTGATTTACAGACTTTGAATGATGTGCACTACCATGCCCCCTTCGGGATTAAAATTGAAATCTGACAAGAAAAGTCAGCGTTGAGAATTCATAAGCATGTTAATTGATTAGAAAAGTGGTTATACACGTTCGAGAACGTGTTCTACATCGTTGGAAGGTCCTAAAAGACCAAGTTTGACTAGGTTAAACCATGAGTTGACCATAGTTGACCGAGTTGAAATTTTGATAGTTTGATGTAAGATAATTAGTTAAGTTGAATACTGGATTTCTGTGATGATCGAAGGTCGAATATGCAAGCGGTAGACCGTCCTAGGCCCAAAAATTTTAAATCACGATTTTGACATAATAAATGATCTCAGATTTTGATTTTGATCCCGAAAAAGGATTCTACTTGCTATTTCATTGGAGGAACCTTCATGTGAGATTCAACTCTTGTTAGATTTGAAGAGACAAGTGGAGAATTGTTTAAGCATTGAAGTTCATTTAGCCATTGTGAGATCATGCAACATGCAAAATGCAAAGAAACATGCAAAATGAAATGCAACCTAGGACCTATGACCTAGTCACTGATCATGTCGAGTTGTTATCATCATTGAACTTTTAGGTAACCAGATAAATCAATACAATGCCAACTAGCTATGAAACCATAGACATATGAATATCGATTTGTATGTGCAAGAATCAATACAACACCCACTGGTCAACAACCATGGATATATGAATATTGATTTTATTTTCGGAATGTCAGATTAGATATAAGCACCAAGGCACAAACACCAGGATGACCTGAATATCATGTCCATTTTGATATAGCAATTTGTATAAGCATCAAAACATGAACGTCGTGATGACCTGAATATGCCTTGCATTCAAACACATCAAAGAGTCAAGAGATCAATCTAAATCCAGTGTGAATTACCCGTAGTGACCCTTTATCGTTCATAGCCTTAGGTAAGATTACGTTTCACAATTAGAGAAAGAACTTACTCAAAAAGACAATAGCTAGATCAAACTTCCTTGAATTTTTTAGGTTTCAATGGTCAAGGTACGCATGACCATCCAATTCAAGATAGAGGCTCTTACAGTCGGACACCATTTCAATCCAGAATTTCCAAAGTTGTTAGATTTTCACATACAAGCAGAAGACAAAGAAAAGATTTATGCCCCCAGTCATCACTCTCTAAATCCTATAAAGGATATCATCGAAGAGCTCGAAGGGACACAATATGTAAAAATCTCAATGCGAATCAGTAAGCATACAAGGAGATAAAAGCATGTAAAGCATAGATTGTTTTCAGTTTGTGTTTGATTGTTGTTGTAGATGCAAAATCCTTTCTGGAGACAAGACTGACTGACTGACTCAAATGAAGCTTCAAATGACTCTGACTGGATATGATACATCTAAGATATACTAGAGGCCATAGGATATAACATTGATTTCCCCCAAGTTTGAACATTGATAGGATACAGATGCTTGAGCAGATTGGTGGACAAACTGACTTATTGAAAACTGGAAATGCAAAAACAAACCGCGAAATATGTACAAACTAAAGCAAGACTAAAAGCTGGGAAAGACCAAGATTGCACTGATAGATGGAGTGTTTTGAAACAAGTGGCCCCTATTTGTTGGGTTTTCACCATCTTGGTAGAGATTCTATTTTTGCTACCAAGGCACCTGTTTCCAGGTTTTCACCAAGGCACTTTTTTTCTTTTTCATTTTTTTTGTATTTTTCATTTTTCAATTGTTTTGAATTTTTGATATTTTCTGATTTTTTTGTGAATCATCAAGGTGCCTATTGCTAGGTTTTCACCAAGATGTTCATTTTTTCAGGACTTTTTCCAATTTTAAAGATTTTTTCAAGACATTTTACCATAGACTGAATGCCTTAGGCATAGAATTTCTTTAGATGGAGAATGTTGATTGGTTCTCGGAGCTATTCTCCTTCAGTCATTGAGAGTTGATAGGCACCAGAGCCAAAAGTAGCAGTGATGACAAAGGGACCTAGCTAGTTGGGTTTGAACTTCCCCTTGCGTTCTCGATGTGATTGATTTTTAGGATTCTCTCTCAAGACTAGATCGCCAACCTAAAATTCTCTGTGTCTGTCTTTCTTGTTGTAGCCTCTAGACATTCTCTTCTGATATACTCTGAGATGATCATATGCTACTTGCCTGCACTCATCTAGTAGTTCCAGTTCTTGTAACCTAGACACTCTGTAGTCATCATCAGTTACTAGATCATGCATTTTGATTCTTAGTGATGAGATTTCAACCTCAATAGGCAGTACCACTTCAGACCCATAAACTAAAGCAAAAGGTGTAGCCCCTGTAGGTATTCTGATACTTGATCTAATACTTGTTCTGACACTGGTTCTGATACTTGTTCTGATACTGGTTCTGATACTTGTTTTGATACTGGTTCTGATACTTGTTCTGATACTAGTTCTGATACTAGTTCTGATACTTGTTCTGATACTAGTTCTGATACTGATTCTGATACTTGTTCTGATACCTGGTATACTTGATAGCATCTTTTTCCATGGCCAACTCCCAAGCAAGATCATATCATGTAGTCCCAATGTCTAGCACGGTGGAGAACAAGAGGGATTAGCAAGTTGGTGGATGAGATCAAAGACAAGAGAATGAAGGAGAATGAAGGGAAGAAATCGTCAAGGGAAAAATCCTCAAGAATACCCAAGCTAGGGAAAAATTGTCATATAAAGCACATTTGGATAAGTAGTGAAAGGCCAGTATAGGATAAGTCACAAAAGCATAATGCCAAAGAAGGACAGGATGTAGTCCAAAGAGTAGACATGTCAAGAGGCTTCATAGCACTGTGTTTTACTCTTTCTTTCTTTTTTTTATTAGATCAAGACCAAAAGGGAAAAGGATAGTGAAAGGCTAGAATGAATGGAGGAAAATAAATATGAAGGCTAAACAGGAAGGGAATGAAAGCAAGATCATCGTAAGATAACTCACAAAATAGCCAAATGTTCGTGTATAGGTCAACCTTATCAAGATCAAAGAGAGAAGATGGAATGGATGAAATATGTAGAAGAAATACGCATGATGCCTAATTGCCAGGTTTTCATCATGGTACTTATTTAAAGTGCCACAAGGGAGTGATTTTCACCATAGGATGAATTTATTTCTCTTTACTTTTGCTACCAAGGTACCTGTTTCTAGATTTTCACCAAGGCACATTTTCAATTTTTTTCTTTATTTGATTTTTTTATTTTTTGGAAGAAGGAAAGCTTTTCAGATAATGCTTCTTGAAAGGATAAACCATGATATGCCAAGGATTCAAAATGATATGCTCAAAGATGTTGATAGGGAAAGGGAGATGGAAGAGAAAAATGGAGGATAAGGTTTTATGTAAAGCGAGTGAGGTTGGAAGATAGGAGGAATAGGCAAAGAGGAAAAATGATAGAAGGTAGAAGGATAATGCATGGAAGGATTGTGAAAGGGTAGGTGGAAAGGAAGGCAAGATCAACATCAACACACACCTTGAAGGGTGGTGAGAGGATGGAGGAAATGTGAATGAAGGAATACATGAAGGAATATGGCAAATGGATAGTAGAGGTTGTGGTTTAGGTGCATGGAATTGAAGAATATTTTTGGAGGGAAATGAAGTGGAAGCCTTTGGAAGCTTGAATGTCAATTTCACTTTTTGCTCAACACCAGACTCTTTCAAGAGAGACTTTGGAATCCATATAGTTGTAGGCTTTTTATTTCCTTTTGATGATCTAGAGATAATATCTTCAATGATGGATTTTGGAACCCATACTTGTCTTGTAGTTTTTTTCTTAGATATCTCTTTTGACTTTATGCTTCCATGTCTATTAGAGGAGACATGGTAATCTTATTTTTTTGATGGATTCTTGTATTGCTTCTTTTTCTTGTATTGAACATTCAAGTTACTTCCAAAGGACTTGGGATTTGTGGAAGAGGGAGGATATGACTAGTTTAGATGGGTGGATGGATGAAAAGGATTCAAGGGTATGCATCTATGTTGATCTTGAGGAAAGATGGGAGATGGAGGGATGTAAGGACCCAAGATGGATGGAAAATTAGGAGAGTTAGGAGGGGAAAGTGAAGGGACATAAGGACCCAAGATGGAAGGTAGACGTGAAGCCCTTAGTAGTGGTGGAAGAGGTCCAAGGATGGAAGTGGAAGATGCAAAAGAATAATTAATAAGTTCATCAGCATCTATATGACAACCAAGGATATCGGCATCTTTAGAGTGAGCATTAGAATTTTCAATAGAATCATGGACATCTGGAATATGAGCACCTTCTTTGATAGGATTGTTCAAAACTTGCAAAGACTTAGGAAGAGTAGAAAGTGGAAAGGAACATGGAGTGGTAGAATAAGAAGATGGAAGATTTTGATCTTGACAAGGATCTTTGGATAGCATAAGTGCATAATTTTTTTCCTGATTTTCAATAGGCTTAACATCGGAAGTAACAACACCATTTTTACCAACCTTAATGGAAATATCATCTTTGGAAAGTGCAAGCGTAGTAAGGTTATTTTGATTGTCAATAAGCTCAACAGTGTAAGTAGTAGCTTGATCTTGCTTAGGAGAAGACTTAAGACATGGTGGAATGCATGAAAAAGGGGTTGTAGGATCAAAAGAACCCTGAGGTGGATAAGAGACATCGTGAAAAGGAGTGGATGACATGGAGGGTTGTTGATCTTGATCTTTCTTTATGTTCTTTTCTTCATCATTTTTAGAGTCCTCTTGACATGGATCCACTTCTAAGGACAATGAAGCATGTTGGGATTGTATGGATGACTTTGGAAGAGATGGTGGAGGACTAGCTGAAGTAGGGATTATAGCATATGAAGGCTTAGGCTCTTTAGGTTTAGCATTATTGAAAGTATTGGTAGCCAAGTGAAGGTTAGCTTGAGTTTCTTCAAGGGGTAGCCCTAGAGGATAACTATAGGGAACCACATGAAAAGTATTAGGGCTTGTGTCAGATGAAGGTTCTGTGAAAGATTTGAAAGACTCAGAAGCTTTAGGAAATGTATGGGTATTGGAGGAAGTAGGGGATGGAAGGGAACCATCACAAGACAAAGGTCCAACATTAAAATGATCTTGCTTGAGAGTGTAATCTTTATTTTTAGCCTGAGAGTTCTTAGAGGAGAGATCGTTATAGTATTGACTTTTCAAGCTAGCACGATGCATTTTATAGTCCTCAGCAGTAGTAGATGGATCATAATCAAGGTATTGTCCACAAAAGCCATCAAAATCTCTTTCAAAATCAGAATCATATGGATCACCATCACGATCTATCCAATGTGACATCCCATTTCCAGTAAGCAGGAACACACAATGAGGAGGACTCTTAGGAACAGAGGTGTCATAGGTATCATTATATTGTCTGTCATCATAGTCATCATAGTCTCCAAAGATGGATGTGTCACTCTCCATGGAAGAGGTATCATAAGGGTTGTCACGTTGCTCATATTTTGTTTGAGGGCATGGTGACATGTACAAGTCTTTATCAAATGGAAAAGAGCATAGAGTTTCCATGGAGAACTCTTTAGGTTCCTTTTCTTTCTCAAGTTTGTCAAGCTAGACTTGCATAGCTTGCAACTGCTTCATCATAGCGGTGATTAGAGCTTCTTCCTCTTGTGTACTGATTCTTTGAGACATGTGTACTGATTCTCAATACCTACTGATCTATTCTTGACATAGTGATTTGTTCGACAGATTCTGAAACTAGGCTGAAGAAGCTGAATATCTGGCAATTTTGACAATTTTTTTTTTTTTTGGACAACTTTCAAAAATTTCCCAAATGACACTCTGCAGACTCATACGACAGTGGGTATGCTATGAAATGACAGTTGCAAAAATCATAGGACAATTGCAAGCAAGATTTTGACTCTTAGAATTTTCTGGCATCAAAACTCATATGACACTAGGTTGGTTATCATACGACAGTTGGGTATCAATGAAATGACAGTTGAAAATCTCATATGATAGTTGGGTAGCAATGAAATGATAGTTGGGTAGCAATGAAATGATAGTTGACAATATCATATGACAGTTGCAAGATTTTGACTTTGAGAATTTGCTGGCATGAAAACTCATACGACACTGGGTTTGCTATCATACGATAGATGGGTTGTAATGAAATGACACTTGATAGAAACTCGTATGACTTTCTGACCTCCTAAGATGACTTTTGACTCCAAAAAAGGATTTTACTTCAGATTTTGCAAATTTTGAGTTTTTAGTTTTGAATCGTTTGCAAATTTCAATGTCTAGATTTGAGGATTGTAACAGGTTTGTCCATTTTCAATAACCAGATAGATAAACAAGCACGCAAAATAGCAAGCAAGTGATTTCAAGCATGTCTGAAAACAATGAACAAGGGAAAAAGCAACCTTGAGCATGAACAATCAAGTGACTTATTCATTCTAATCCTTTGAAGTGCTAATTGTGTATGTTCAAAAAATGTTTTGCAATAATGCACATATACCCTATAAAATGAAAATTTGGCCTCGCTAGGGTTTTTAGTAATGGTTTGACTCTACAACTTTTATGATTCAAAGGGGTGAACTCTAATCCTGGTGCACCGAGGTTTTGACACAGTTTGAGAACTTAATCTTTAGGAGCTACTAGGGAGATCTGACAACCCAACAATGAACCATACCTGTGGAGATTTCTTCCACAAGGACATTTATATAGCGGCTATCACTACCATGGTGAAAATGGCTATTACCACTTGAGGTTCCATCAACACAATTTTCCCTATGAAGGGATTGTCTGCTATGGTTAACCCTCTCTAAAGGTGACTCACATTATGATACCACAAGGGGCCTTGGCTCCAGATCCAAGGTTTTGATGCCTCTTCACTTTTAACCCATACAAAGCAAGCAGATTAATCCAACATGCTAAGACAAAGTTTGTCTCACCAAGGTCTATGATATCAACCCCACATGATCTATCAACCCCTCCGGAGAGAGAATGTATCAATCAATAAGGGAAGATGCACTAACCAATTTTGATTCACCAAAGCTCATGATGTCTACCCCACGTGATCTATCAACCTCTCCTGGGAGAGAATGTGTCGATCAATAAGAGAAGACGCACTAACCAAGTTGAATGTGAAACACACTAAGTATCCTCCCTACCTACAAGGATTCTGTCGTCAAGAAGGATTTCACTGGGAATCCAATCTCTCAAGAATCACAAATAGTGTTCGTAGGGCCTAATTACTATGTGAGTACAGATATATTCCCAAAAGCAAATCTATCCAAAAGTACCCAAAAATTAGAAAGAGGAACACTTAACGCTTAAAGAAAATATGAGATGAGTCCATAAGGTGGAACACTTAACACCTCACACAAGTTGAAAATGAGTCCCCAACTTAGAAAACAAGTGAGTTCCTAAAAGCACAAAAGGGTTTCCTGGTGGAACACTTAACGCTTCTTTCCTGTAGATCCCTCTCCTTTATGGTGCTGAGATTGCAAACACGGGGTGGAATGAGAGGCCGGTGGATTAGTGAGTCTAATAACCCAAGATAGCAATCAAGATCAATTACAAGTATCTGAGACTATTTAATGAATCCTTAAGGGGTCACAACCTAGTATCAATTATGCAAGTGTGTAAAACAAAAGCATGAAAAGAATCACCCAAGCTAGATACATGAGAGATTTATTTTAATCCCCAAATCAAAATATTATCAGCAAAAGTGGAATACCTGAGATCCTCACAACGCACTTAGTAGATGTTTACCTGATTTTGAGCAATTCTTGCACTTTTTCCAATCAAAACCAGCAGAAATCAATCAGAAATAGTAAATTTCAATTGTTAGGGTTAGCTGTCAGTCAAAATCCAAAAATCAAATTTGACAAACTGCCTGCAAAAATGAAATGACAATTGAAATCTGGTACCGAAACTTGTACGACAGTGGGTCTGTTACCAGATGATAGTTGAAACTTGATGACAAAACTTGTATGACACTAAGTCTATTACCAGATGACAGTCTATAAACTTGTACGACACTGGGTGTCTCATGAAATGAAAATCAAGCCTCCAAACAACACTGGGTGCTTGATGAAATGACACTCGATCAACTATCATATGACAGTGGGTTCAAAATCATTCGACTTTTATCAGAAACTCATACGAAGATTGTACGGACAAAAAATAAAAATCATATTTTTGTAGAGAAACTAAGGAGAATAAGATAGAAATTGATAGAATTGAATTGGAAACCCATTTCAGGGCCCCACGGTGGGCACCAAAAAATGTGTGTGAAAATTGTACCTGATCTGTAGACACAACACTTCAGTAAAACATTAGAGGTTAGCTATAATCAAAATCATGCATAATTGAAATCTACTCTAACCAAGCGATTTACTACCTTCTAGTAGGTGCGAGATTAATGTTCTCAGATTGTTATCGAGATCAGTGACCTAGACGACACCTAAATGAAGGATTTGAATGCCAAACTGATATGAAATATGAATGCAATTAATCTATTTTTTTGATATTTTCTATGCAATAATATGATGAAAACTAATATGAATCTATGCTAATATTAAAATTGATATGCAATGCTAATTTAGAAATGATATGATATGAGAATGAAAATTCTAAAAATAATATGAAAGCTATGAATTTGAAATTGATCTCACAAAGCTTCGAATCCTCAAATTTATCTTTCAAACTCCAATTGTGCAAATTCTCCAAATCTGATATGCTATGATTCTTGTAGAGTAAGTTTGCAATTTGCAAGATATATGAGATTAATTATGAAGAGCTGAGCCTTGGTTTTATAGAAATCTAGGGCTTTGGAGGTGCATGAGAAAAAGCCATAAATCACTTAGATTAACTCAGCTTGATTTTTGAGTTATTTTTAAATAACAGATAATTAAGTCACAAAAATATGCAAAAGCACAGTTCAACTCGAATTAGAAGTTTAGATCAATTTTAAAACTCAAAAAGATGTTGAGTTTCGAAAAGCTAACAACTTGCATTGATTTTCCAATTTGAGTTTAATTGGTCCTTGAATGTGCACATGGATAATTATGATTTAATAAATAAATAAAGTGATTTATTCTCAACTTAACTGATTTTTGAAATAAAATAATTAATTTATCGGTTAATCAATTATTTAATCAAACTTTTATTAAAAACTATATTATTAAATAATGACAACTTGCTTTAATTAATTAAATAAGAATTTAATCAATTATTCATAAGATATTAGATTTATTGTCAAAATTAAATAATATAATTAATAATAGATAGAATTATATTTAATTACATAATTAATTTGGCAAGATATTAAATCTAATTAATTAAATATGAAAATATTCAATTAATCAAACTTAGGATAAATGTGATTTATCGCCAAATAATCATTAAATTAAAGATAATTAAGATAATTAGGAATATTGCTAGGAATATTCCCCAATGCAGAATTTAAGATAATCAACTATGATTCGATGATGTTTAGATGTGCCTTAGATTAGGACTTTGATGTTGATTTCGTGTGATTTGTTGATATAAGAGGTTAATGAACTTATAGCCCATTTTTGGGGTATTACATTTTGCCCCTCTTTGAATTACTGTGCGAAGCACAGTGGTTCAAAGAAAGTCTATGTTTGATAGAGATATGAAACTGATTCAAAATTGATAATTGTTATGAGACAGAAGCTGATTGATATTGATTTGATATGGAGATAATAGGTCCTGAATGACCAAAGATAATGTTCACTGTAACAACAAATGAACCTATGGTTGCGAAAAAGTGTCAAAATGCCTGATTCCAAACCTTAGGATTGCAAAAAAGTGAGTGACCAGTTCTAGACTCGATTGTCTTAGCAGAACTAGCAGGTATCACATCCGAATCCTTCAGTTGCTGAAGAACCAAGGAAAGAACACTATGATCCGATGGTTGCAAAAACTGATACAGTTTACAAGATTAGGAGAACACCAGATTGATATGGATCTTGATGAATCTGATATGCCCCAAGTGATGATAGATTTGCCCCAAGTGATGAGGACTTTTTTGATGAATCAGTAACTAGATGTGATTGTTGTCTTGATTACTGAGGAAAGATATTGATAGAAATTGATTTACAGACTTTGAATGATGTGCAATACCATGACCCCTTCGGGATTAAAATTGAAATCTGACAAGAAAAGTCAACGTTGAGAATTCAGAAGCATGTTAATTGATTGGAAAAGTGGTTATACATGTTCAGAAATGTGTTCTGCATCGTTGGAAGGTCTTAAAAGACCAAGTTTGACTAGGTTAAACCATGAGTTGACCATAGTTGACCAAGTTGAAATTTTGATAGTTTGATGTAAGATAATCAGTTAAGTTGAATACTAGATTTTCTTTGATGATTGAAGGTCGAATATGCAAGCAATAGACCGTCCTAGGCCCAAAAATTTTAAATCATCTTTTTGACATAATAAACTATCTCAGATTTTGATTTTGATCCTGAAAAAGGATTTTACTTGCTGTTTCATTGGAGGAACCTTCGTGTGAGATTCAGCTCTTGTTAGATTTGAAGAGACAAGTGGAGAATTATTTAAGCATTGAAGTTCGTTTAGCCATTGTGAGATCATGCAACATGCAAAATGAAATGCAACCTAGGACCCAGGACCTAGTCACTGATCATGTCGATTTGTTATCATCATTGAACTTTTAGGTAACCGGATAAATCAATACAATGCCCACTAGCTATGAAACCATAGACATATGAATATGAATTTGTATGCACAAGAACCAATACAACACCCACTGGTCAACAACCATGGATATATGAATATTGATTTTATTTTCGGAATGTCGGATTAGATATAAGCACCAAGGCACAAACACTAGGATGACCTGAATATCATGTCCATTTTGATATAGCAATTTGTATAAGCATCAAAACATGAATGTCGTGATGACCTGAATATGCCTTGCATTCAAACACATCAAACAGTCAAGAGATCATTCTAAGTCCAGTGTGAATTACCCGTAGTGACCCTTTATCATTCACAGCCTTAGGTAAGATTGCGTTTCATAGTAGGAGAAAGAATTTACTAAAAAAGACAATAGTTAGATCAAACTTCCTTGAATTTTCCAAGTATCAATGGTCGAGGTATGCATGGCCATCCAATTCAAGATAGAGGCTCTTACAGTTGGACACAATTTCAATCCAAAATTTCCAAAGTTGTTAGATTTTCACATACAAGTAGAAGACAATGAAAAGATTTATGCCCCCAGTCATCACTCTCTAAATCCTGTAAAGGACATCATCGAAGAGCTCGAAGGGACACAATATGCAAAAATTTCAATGCGAATCAGTAAGCATACAAGGAGATAAAAGCATGAAAAGCATAGATTGTTTTCAGTTTGTGTTTGATTGGTGTTGTAGATGCAAAATCCTTTCTGGAGACAAGACTGACTGACTGACTCAAATGAAGCTTCAAAGGACTCTGACTAGATATGATACATCTAAGATATATTGGAGGTCATAGGATATAACATTGATTTCCCCCAAGTTTGAACATTGATAGGATACAGACGCTTGAGCAGATTGGTGGACAAATCAACTTATTGAAAACTAGAAATGCAAAAACAAACCACGAGATATGTACAAACTAAAGCAAGACTAAAAGCTAGGAAAGACCAAGATTGTGCTGATAGATGGAGTGTTTTGAAACAAGTGGCGCCCGTTTGCCAGGTTTTCACCATCTTGGCAGAGATTCTATTTTTGCTACCAAGGCACCTGTTTCCAGGTTTTCACCAAGGCACTTTTTTTCTTTTTCATTTTTTTTGTATTTTTCATTTTTCAATTTTTTTGAATTTTTGATATTTTCTAATTTTTTTGTGAATCATCAAGGTGCCTATTGCTAGGTTTTCACCAAGATGTTCATTTTTTCAGGACTTTTTCCAATTTTAAAGATTTTTTCAGGACATTTTACCATAGACTGAATGCCTTAGGTGTAGAATTTCTTCAGATGGAGAATGTTGATTGGTTCTCAGAGCTATTCTCCTTTAGTCATTGAGAGTTGATAGGCACCAGAGCCAAAAGTAGCAGTGATGACAAAGGGACCCAGTCAGTTGGGTTTTAACTTCCCCTTGCGTTCTCAATGTGATTGATTTTTAGGATTCTCTCTCAAGACTAGATCGCCAACCTGAAATTCTCTATGTCTGACTTTCTTTTTGTAGCCTCTAGACATTCTCTTTTGATATACTCTGAGATGATCATAGGCTGCTTACCTGAGCTCATCTAGTAGTTCCAGTTCTTTTAACCTAAACACTCTATAGTCATCATCAGTTACTAGACCATGCATTCTAATTCTTAGTGACCCATGAAAGACTAAGATCACATCAGATGATTGTCATTATCTGCCAGCTTAAATAGTGTGCATCTTACCTTGGTGGTATAACAACAATCATTGATCCTGCTCGAAACTTAATCCTTTGAGGAAGCTGACCCCACTGAGAAAATTCCACTTGTTCAAAATGCTAGGCAATGAGGAGTGAGCACATCAGAAAAGAGGACCCACTGTCAGAGCCGTGGCAATAAAGCAGCATCAATGATTATTGCATGATCGCAAGGGCAAGGAATATTCCTTGTGAACACGTGACCACCATCATATCTTTGAGGAAAGATGGCCACCGGGTCTCGATGACACCTCTCCATGTCACCAAACTTGTGGCCAACCAAAAGTGGACACCTCAGACTATGTGGCAATGGACCCACCATCGGGAAGCACTAAGTTGGGATGAAGATCAATGGTCATCGCATGATCATAAGGCACAAGATTAAGCCTTGTGAACATGCGACAACTGACCAATGAAATAGATTAACCTTCTTAATCAGGAAGTAAAACACCGCTTAGGACTTTTAAAAGCTGGGCCCATAGAAAAGTGTCACCCTATCAAATGATCACATGTCAAAAATTCTAACAACCTAGAGTCATGAGATCATGCGACAGGCACAAGTTAAGGGGAAGGCACTTTAGAAAGATTTGTCGGGAAACTTAGGCTTGGCAGGAAGTATTAAAAAGGGACCCACTCAAAAACCTAGTGGCTAACACATGAAGTGGTCACTTTTACAGGGCATGTGCATTTAGATGGATTTAAGTGGCTTGAAAAAGGTAACACAAAATTAGAACGCGACCTAGGGTTTTCAGGGGTAATGGCTAGTTTTATGAATTTTTAACTTCAGACCAGGGGATAAAAAAATTTGTAGAGGCTAGAGGACAAGGAACAACTTCATGAAATTTTTAGGGATGCTTGTTAGGATGAAAACAAAGACCTTGGGATAGATTTAGCCAAATTTGTATAAGACAAAAAAGTTTGGGTAACATTTTGGCGATTTCTGCTGGATGTCAGCCTGCTAGACATTGATCAGTGGCCTATATACAATCCATTGGGCATGGGGTCATTTTCAAGAACATGAAACTTGGTGGAGAGACAAAATTGAAAACTAGAAAGATAACCTTGTGCATAGGAACTTCTTGGAAAGCAGGAAACTAAGCTAGAAAATAGGGACAAAAAGCAGGAAAACCTAACCTATCCTAAACTAACCAGCGTAGAAAGCTAGTCAAACAAAACCATTCACTGGTAGGTTGAAATAACTACCCTTCCTCATCAAAATATTACTCTTTTCATATTTGATGCCAATAGAGAGAAGATGGAACACAAAAATGTACTAAACTACCTAGCACATCAACCTTTGAATTTGGTATACTAGATTACTAACCTCAACTAGATCACAGGTGTTGTCCTCCTAGGGAGTTTGATAAGGCTGAATAAGCCCCTAGTCACCAAGGAGTGGACTCTTAACATCACCCTCCATTGAGTCCCTGAGTATGCATGTCTTGCTTGACCCTACCTAGGATAGATATCTAATAGGACACCCTTTTGAGAGCATAAAACTAGGCCTCTCCTGCTACTCAGTATGCATCTTATGAATGTCTTCAGCATGAAGATCAAGAATTTGTCCCTCCATGATAATCTGCCATATGTTTTCTTCTTCTATAGTTGGGACACAATTAACCCTGTGAAACAAAAACTCCTCCTCAAGCACACACAAGCCATTATCCCTTTCAGGAAAATGAGGATCATCAACAAGAGTTGATCAGAAAGCATCAATTATCAGATCAAAATCATCTTGTTGCTCTAAGTTAGCAGCACTTATATCATCTTTCCTATCACAATCAGTGAGCTCGACTGGTAAATTTTGCACTACCTTATCTTGCTCAATATAAAAAGGCATCTCGTCAAAAATATTAGCTAGGCTCTCATCCTTTTCACTTCCTTTCTTATCCTTATCTGATTGCTCTAATCCATCTTGATGTAATAACCCTACCTGTCCCTCATGATTATCATTAAAAAGTATACCTAAAAGACAAAAATCACCTTCCTCTTGGTGGCCTAAAAGTGCTTGAGGTGTAGTGGACTCTTTAAGAATCGACTTATAGGGCTTTATTTGCTGTAGGACAGGCTCATTATCATTTAGGAAATCAAACCTTTTAGGTATCTCATCTATAGGAATAGGATGAAGTGGCTATAAATCTGAGATAGGGTCATGAATAGGCTCTAAAAATGCATGGAGATTAGGCTCCTGTTGACTAAGATTCTAAACTAGAGGAGAAATTCTAAAGCCTAGAAATTCAGCAGAAGTGTCAGTGGACTTACCAGGGAGGATACTTGAGATTTGAATCTTGTGAGTCTCTAGTCTGGTCACTTGTTGCATTTCATCCTTAAGGGGATGTGTTTTAGAAACCACTATCTCCTGTTGTAACACTTTAGACCTTTCTCCATCAGGAAGCTCATAGTTGAAGAGAACAAGCGGAAAATCTGTAGCCTCCTTCCCAAAAAATGGGTTCAGGTGACTGCCAATTGCTTTGATACCCTGCGTTAGGAATGTCTTCTTGACTGGATGATATGGATGGAAATGCCTTCTTACCAAATTCTACTTTTTGCTCTGATGCTTTTCTTGATATTGTGGCCTATCCTCCTGATATAGTTGTTCCTGAAATTGCCACTACTGGTTAGGATTTTGATCCTCTTGTTGATAAGGTGATCTAACCTCCTGATTCTACCCTTGTACAGTGATCAACTCTTTGGTTAGAGCCTGCAATAGGCTCATCATCTCTTTTTTTGTTCCTTAATGATCACCTCTCACCTTGAGTAGCTCTTGAGGAAGGTCAACTATGGACTTCCCATAGCTAGTGCTGGCCTGAGGTTCTATTAATGCAGGTATGGGAGTAAATGGAGGCATTTGTAAAGGTATAGTGGGCTGAAGATTGGGAGAGATAGGAATAGGTGGCCTTGGGGTTATCATACCAGCCTCGATTAAACAACTTTCTACCTTTATAGCTAAATCAAAAGCTTGAGGTAATGAAGTACCTCCTAAAGACTGAATCATGACAGATATATCACTAGTTAGGCTCTCAAAAAATAAAGGAAAGCACAATTTGTTGAAGGCCTTATATTAATTGGAATCCTATTCCAAGTTTTGAAAAATCTACCATTAAAATCAGTCATCTACTCTCAAGGATCTCTCCTTATAATTTGGAGTTGCTCTACTAGAGACAAATAATCTAAATCATCCTCAAAGTATTTGCTAAGGAGATCTTCAAGTCTATCCCATGAAGTAATGGAGCCAACTACCAGAGTCCTAAACCACTCAAGAGCTTTCCCTTTGAGAGAGGCTGCTAATAGCTTGGTGGCCACATCTTCTTGGGTTATGTTGTGTATGCTACAGATGGTGGTCACATATCTTATGTGCTCAAAGGTAGTTGTTTGTCCTTCACCTGTGAAATCAGGTATAATTTTTAGTGCTACCAAGGGCACATCATGGTGTTGGGCAAAATTTAATGGGCTACCCTGATTAAAGGGTGCAAATGCAAATTGTCTTGCCATCAGAAGGGTCTATTCTCTTCATAAGCTCTATTAGAAATTGGGTCACTATCTCTTAACACCAATGGAGTCGCTAGATATATTTGAGTACTAACCTCTCTAAGGTTTGTATTATGTAATCAGTATATCAGACATAGCATAATCATTGAAATTGACTTCTTTTGTTTGTCCCACCGGGTGTACCAGAGTTGTTATACACTAAGTTTGCACCTTTGTTTCAAGCTCTCTTGGTCTTGATAACTTAGTATAACATGGGAATCATCTCCAAGTTGTGGGACCTATGCTAACTGAGATGAGACCTCCAGGTTCTAGCCTGGTTCCTCTTGGATAATCACCTTAATTTGCTTCTAGACATGAAAGGTAAAGCTTTGGGGAAAAGGGATAGAAGGAATGCTTGAAAGGGAAATGACTTGGAAGAAAACTACCTACTAGGTGATACACTAAAATGAAGGGTTTGAATCTCAGTATAGAGGATGAAAATCAACTTAGGTCTAGGAGATCACAACTCACTAAATAGGCCTACATAAATATTTCATAGAAGGGTCTGCAATAGAAAGAGGCTATTCAGGGAAAGAAATAATTTCATAAACAATAGCATTCCTAAGAATTTAGACACAATCTACAACCTACATACAAACATTCACCTCTACAACTTGGCATAGGAATGAGATAGATTATCAGGGGGTTGAGGTATACCCACAAGAGCATTCAAATCAGATCACCCAGAATAATACACAAAATTGTAGAAAGAGAGAGGGATTAGGAACCCTGAGATATCACTCAAAACATACATATACTTCGATTCAATAAGAGATAATTTAGGAAAGGAAGCATAGGGACATGAAGAATTGCCACAAAATACCTCTGCAATATCTAAATCATCAATGAAAGATTTACAACTGTAGAAGCCAGAGAGTAGAGAAAATGCCATAGATAACTCTCAAGAAAGGTGAATTTCTCTTTTACAATTGTCCAACTCTGAGCTCTCAAGCTCCAAAAAAGAACTATATACATCTCACTACACGTAGGCAGGAGTCAAAAACTAACCTAACTAGGGCTACATAGGTACAACAATACAACATCAAACCCTAGGGTATTGATCACCTATTCTAAAAATCTCTGAGAACACCGGTGATCAAATCATATCTTTCTTTGCGTCTTGATCATTCTGAATTGAAATGACTTGCAGACACAACAACCTTGACTCAAGTACCCACCTACAACTCCACTAAGCCATGAAGGCTCCAAATTTGATCATATTTCCCTAGGAGCGGTACTATTTGAATGATAGCGCCAAACTCTCCAGCACCTCCTGGTGTGAAAATGTGGCACATTACCCTACAACACCAGCCAACAGTCATCTCCATCATCCTCACAACCACCACTGTCTTGAGAAATCAATTCTTGAGCTACCTGACATCGTGCATGGCCGCAAAAATGCAAACCCTAACAAAAAACCTTCACAAAAGATTCAAATTCAAATGGTAACGGCTAGCAGAGCTTCAAATTAAAATGCAACCATCCATGTGAAATTTCCCCAGCAGATGAATGGTTGTGATGTGTCTTAAAAATAGCCTAAACTTCCCCCTCTGATAGGTGAACTACCACCTGGAAGTCCGCAACCAATGAAATGCGAGCAAATCAGCATGTCTGATAGACTTGGACCCATGACCTGCAAAAAGAGCATCGGATGGTTGTCACTATACCAAGATGCTAAAAGTTGAGCATCTTGGATCCCTGGTATAATGACAACTGCCAGATCAAACCGGACATTAAGATCTTTAGAAATCCCTGACCCCAAAAACCCACTGACAATTGCCACATAGCATACCAACCAGCCAATCACAAGCTACCAAACGAGACACATTGTAGACCCTTCTAACAATAGGACCCACAGTAGACTAAGATCACATCGAATAGTTGTTGTTATACCTCTAGCTTAAATAGCGTACATCTTACCTTGGTAGTATAAGGATGATCGTCGATCTTGCTCAGAACTTAATCCTTTTAGGAAGCTGACCCCACTGACAAACTCCCACTTGTTGAAAACCCCAGCCAATGAGGAGTGAGCACATTAGAAAAGAGGACCCACTGTCAGAGCCATGGCAATAAAGCAGCATCAACGGTTGTCGCATGATCACAAGGGCAAGGAATATTCCTTGTGAACACACGACAACCATCAAATCTTTGAGGAAAGATGGCCACCGGGCCCTGCTGACACCTCTCCATGTCAGCAAACTTGTGGCCAACT
This sequence comes from Chamaecyparis obtusa, assembly GCA_027943335.1. Lineage (NCBI taxonomy): Eukaryota > Viridiplantae > Streptophyta > Pinopsida > Cupressales > Cupressaceae > Chamaecyparis > Chamaecyparis obtusa. The sequence goes on along the minus strand of BSBK01002161.1, from coordinate 868,339 downwards.
AGAAGTGGACACCTCGAACTACGTAGCAATGGACCCACCATCAGGAAGTGTTGAGTTGGGAGGAAGATCAACGGTCGTTGCATGATCACAGGGCACAAGATTAAGCCTTGCGAACATGTGACAACCAAATGATGAAATATATTAACCTTCTTAATCAGGAAGTAAAACACCACTTAGGACTTTTAAAAGCTGGGACCACTGAAAGGTGTCACCCTATCACATGATCGCATGTCAAAAAGTCTGACAATCTAGAGTCATGAGATCATGCGACAACCACAAGTTAAGGGGAAGGCACTTTAGAAAGATTTGTCAGGAAACTTAGGCTTTGCAGGAAGTATTAAAAAGGGACCTACTCGACAACCTAGTGGCTAACACATGAAGTGGTCACTTTTACAGGGCACGTGCATTTAGAGGGATTTAAGTTGCCCGAAAAGGTAACACAAAATTAGAATGCAACCTAGGGTTTTCAGGGGTAATGACTAGTTTTATGAATTTTTAATTGGAGACCAGGGGATAAAACAATTTGCAGAGGCCAGAGGACAAGGCACAACTTCGTGAAATTTTCAATGATGCTTGGCAGGACAAAAATAGAGACCTTGGGATAGATTTAACCAAATTTGTATAAGACAGGAAAATTTGGGTAACAATAACTACCACATTCTAGAAGATAGGTGCATAATAGAGGAAATAGGAAATTCCATTTGCATTGGTTGATTGTCAAACATTGGTGCTTTAGCCAACTAATCTGCAATGACTTGTCCTTTGATAGATTTTATTTCAACATACTCAATGTCAAATTCACTTAGTAGCATGACCCATTTTTCTAGTCTATCTATGAGGGTAGCCTTGCTTAGTAAATAATTCAGTAGATCAATCTGTTGGAAATATAGATGAAGTAACTGAGAGGGGGGGTGAATCAGTTAACCATAAATTTTCTTTCCACAGATCCCTTAGATGTTTTATTATATCATTTGCTGCTGTTGTTCAGAAAACATACAGAGAAATGTTGAAACTTGATTATTGCAGTGAGTATTAATTATAACTGTTCTTAAGCATTCATTAGTGATTAAAATACATGAATAAAGAAAATAACATGAACACAAGAGACACTAGATTTAACGTGGAAACCCAACATGGGAAAAACCACCAATGTAACTAGTTACTATTTTTCACTCTTCTGAAGTGATGCCCTGTTAGAAGCCAACCCGGTAAAAGGTTACAAAACACACTGTTAGGTGTGACCTTGTTAGAGGATTTAATCACCCTGTTAGGAGTGGCCTTGTAAGAGGTCTTGAAACAATTCAATAGAACTGTCACCTTGTTAGAGGATTTATAAAATGGCTGTTAAACCAACTCGGTTAGGAGATTTTGAAATCACTGCTACAATGGTAAGAAAGTAACAATGAAATGACTTGAATAATGATGCAACTGAATTACTGATTACAGATCTCTGTTCTGCTTCACTAGATCCTTCTTGATCAAAATATATCTCTGCTGCTCCTCAAGGATATCTAATCATCCTTCAAAATTCACTCACACTTTCCTTCTTTTTTCACTTGCACACTTTTAATTCACAACTTGACCTTCTATATATACCATTCAGATTGACCATTCAGATTGTGAAGTCAGTACTAATAACATTACTAGTCATTACAATAGTCGGCTGGAATAATCAAACTTTATTTCTCAAATTAACAAAATCCTTTACTGGGCCGACCTTGCTTGGTAAACACTAATCTAAAAAGATTTCGTTTGGTGACCGAGAGAACTTGATAAGCACTGCGAATTCTGCAACATCCTTTGGAGACCGAGTGAACTCGGTAAACACTAAATTTCCTTCGTTAACTGAGGAAGCTTGGTTAACACTATTTTCTGCCATACTTTTCTTTGACACCCGAGATATCACGGTAGGCACTGAAAACCACCTGTTGACCGACTGAGATCGGCAAATACTATGAACTTCTTTGTTGACCGACTGAGCTTGATAAATAATATGACATTAGTGTGACATCAAAGACAACATACAATTAATCCAACAATCTCCCTCTTTGGCATTGATGGCAACACAATATGTCATAGCACAATGAAATTTCATAGAAAACATAGAGTAAGGAACATATCCTTAGCTTCATTCTGATTCTCATCTATGAGAACTCCCTTTGTCAACAAACTTCTCTTTTTGACTAAAAACTCTCCAAGAAAACTCTCCCTCTTAGAAATCTAAAGAAATTTCTTGAAATATGACAGCAAACTCTCCCTCTTTGACAACACATGCCAAAGACAACACATACTAGGTGAATAGCAATGTACCTTGAGTACTGATTCATATGCAATGATTCCTTGACTAAGATGCATCAACTGACTGATCTTTAATATGCTCTAGTTGATGCATCACTAAAACTTCATTTAGTGAGCCTCAGATAGGGGAATGACCCCTAACTTACCTCTTAGATACAAGAATGCATCCTTAGGTAGTGGCTTGGTGAATATATCTACAATTTGTTCTTTTGTATGAATATATTCCAATCTGATTTCCTTGTCCTACACCAATTCTCTGACAAAGTGATATTTTATAGCAATGTGTTTGGTTTTGGAATGCATTACCGGATTCTTTGAAATATTTATTGCACTTGTATTATCACAAAATATAACAACTGGTTCTTTGATCTCAACCTTCATGCCTTCCAATAACTATTTGAACCAAACAATATTAGAGTAGTTTACTACTGCAGCAACATATTCTGCTTCTACTGTGGATTGGGATGTGCAATTTTGCTTTTTACTGGTCCAAGATACCAACCTCTTGCCAAGAAAGAATGCTCCACCACTTGTACTTTTTTTGTCATCAATGTTTCCTGCCCAATCAGCATCAGTAAACACTTTTAAGTCTAGATTGCCTCCAAATTTATACCACAAGCCATAATCTTCAGTTCCTTTCAAGTATCACAAGATTCTTTTGATTGCCATCATATGATTTTCTCTCAGTTTTGCTGAGAATCTTGCTACTATACCAACTGCTAAGGCAATATCAGGCCTTGTATGAACTACATACTATAATTTTCCAATCATTGATCTATATAAGATCTGATCTACTTCTTTTGAATCATCATTTTTGGTAAGCTTCAGTCCAGTACACATGGGGGTACCAACTAGTTTTGCATCTTCCATACCAAACTTCTTAAGTATTTCCTTGATGTATTTGGACTGAGTAATGTAGATACCATTCTTGCTCTACTGAATTTGAAGACCAACAAAAAACTTTATCTGACCAAACATAGACATTTCAAATTCTTTGTTCATTTGCTCTGAAAATTCTTTGCACTGATCATCATTTCCTGTAAACATAGTATCATCCACAAATATTTCTGCCAAAACAATTCTGTTATCTGGTCCTTCCTTGATGTACAAACTACTATTATCATTAGCTCTTTTGAAACTAATCTGAATAAGATAGTTATGTAATCTTTCATACCATGCTCTAGGGGCTTGTTTCAGACCATACAATACTTTGTGTAACTTGCAGACCATATCCTTTTTGTCTGGATCAACAAAACCTTCAGGTTGCTCAATGTAGACTTCCTCATCAAGAATACCATTGAGAAATGTAGATTTTACATCCATTTGATATACCTTAAATCCTTTATGTGCTGCATATGCAAGTAGAGTTCTTACACCTTCTAATATTGCAACAGGAGAAAAAGTCTCTCCATAATCTATACCTTCTTCTTGAGAATACCCTTTACAAACTAATCTAGCTTTAATTCTAGATACTTGACCATCTTCATTCAGCTTGTTCCTGAATACTCATTTTGTTCCAATTACATTTTTGTCTTTAGGCCTAGGTAAAAGAGTCCATGTCTTGTTTTTCTCTATTTGTTCTATTTCTTCATTCATAACCTCAATCCAAATTTCATTTTCCAATGCATTTTTAACATTTTTAGGTTCAAAGTCAGCAAGTAAACATGTACCTTTCAATTTACTTCTTGTCATAGTACCATCTGATTTGTTTCCAATAATATGATCTATTGTATGATGCTTCCTGACATACTTGGCCAATATAGGTTCCTTGCTTCTTGAATGAGTTACATTGTCATCTTCTTGAATTTCATCTTCAAGTTTAGTTTGCTCCGGCTTGGTAGATATTCACTCGATAGCTTCAGACTAAGACTCGGTTTCTTGTGACTCAGTTTGAATTTCTTCTTGCGACTCGGTTACTATACTGGGCTTGGTAGATGCAGTTTCCTTATTGACAGATGTGTCTCGTAATGTATTAGGTTCAATGTAAACAAATCTTTTGTAATCCTCTGGTTCTTTTTTGCTTTCTTCTTCAGTCTTTTCTGCAAACTCATCAACTTTCACATGTGCGCTTTCTATGATTTTGTGAGTAGACAAATTTAGACATCTATATGCTTTACTTTTGCAAGAATATCCCAAAAATATTCCTTCATCACTTTTTACATCAAATTTTCCTTTTCTAGATTCTTTTAAGATGTAACATTTACTACCAAATACTTTCAGGTAACTTACATTGGGTTTATAGCAATACCATAACTCATAAGGAGTTTTGAATGTGTCTTTCCTCAACTATACTCAGTTCAAGGTATGAACTATAGTGCTAATAGCTTCCTTCCAGTATTTCATAGCAATGTTCTTTTCAATCATTAGAGTCCTTGCACAATCCATGATAGATCTATTCATTCTTTCAACTATTCCATTCTGCTCAGGAGTTCTTGGGGCTGATACCTATCTTTTGATTCCTCTTTCAATGCAAAAATTATTGAATTCATGGGAGATGAATTCACCACCTCTGTCTGATCTCAAGCACTTCATTCTTTTTCCTATTTCCTTTTCTACTCTTGCCAGATACCATTTGAATTTCTCAAATGCCTCTGATTTTTCTCTTAAATACATAATAGTCATCATTCTAGAGTAATCATCAACAAAGAGAATAAAGAATTTTTCTCCAGTATAGCTTTCAATTCTAATAGGTCCACGTAAATCAGTATGCACAATATCCAAAATATCTTCAGACTGATAGTTTTTACTTTTAAAACTAGTCTTTCCCATTTTACCAATCTGACAATTCTTGCATAGACCAACATCAGGTTTCTTCAAAGTAGGAATACCTCTTACTTTCTTGAATTTGCTTATTTTCACCATATTATCAAAATTTACATGACATAACCTTTTGTGCCATAACCAACTTTCTTCAATTTGAGCAATAAAACATGAACATTCACCAAGATAAAGATAAAATAGGTTACCTTTGGTTTGTTTGCCTGAACCAATCAGTTTTCCTTTGTCATGCAGTAGTCTTGCTTTGCCATTCATGAATTCAACCTTGAATCCAATGTTGATTAGCTATGCTACACTTAAAAGCTTATGCTTTAGTCCTTCAACCCAATATGCATTATCACATATAAGTTCTTTGGTTAACGAAATTCATCCTCTTCCTTTTATACAGCAAGGTTCATTGTTTCCAAACCTTACATTACCACCATCATAGTCTTCAAGGTGTTTATATTTTGTTATATCACCAGTCATATGATGTGAGCATCCACTCTCTATAATCCATGTATCATTTTTGCTTATATGGGAGATAAGTGCCATCTCATCTCCATCATCATCAGATTCATCTTTTATAGCAATGAAGATAATTTCTTCTTTACTATCATCAGAATCCTTAGCCAAAAAACATGTTTTCTTACCTTTATCCTTGAATGACTTGAAATTCTTCTTGTCATAGTACTTGTGACCTTTCTTCTCATCCTTGCTTTGCTTGTTTGGGAACCTAGCTACAATATGACCAATTTCTTCACATGAGAAACATATTAAAGGAGTTTTACCTTTGTATTTACCTCTGCCTCTAGTATATTTCTTTGCAAGTAATGCTTCAATAACTTCAAGATCACTATTTGAACTTTCCTCTGATTCTTCTTCACTTTCTGACTGGATTTTCTTACCCTTCTTAAGTGAATGTTTGGCCTCAAATGCTGATTCAATATTTTTAGAAGTTGGAACATAGTTGTCATAGTTATCCAATTCAAAAGCTGTCAATCTTCCGACTAAGGCATCCAAAGTTATATTGTGATTTTGTTCACATCTTCTTTCTTGAATAGCAGATACTCTTATTGCATAGATAGGAAGAAATGTTCTAAGAACCTTACTTATAACAGTTTCATCATCAATTTTTCCTCCAGAAGCTCTGATTGCACTAACACTCACCTTGATTCTTTCAACATATTTTCAAATGTTTTCATCTTCTTTCATCTTCATCTGATCAAACTGTCCTCTTAGGCTTTCTGCTTTGGCTCTCTTCACATTGTCATCACCACCATAAATTTTCTTCATCTTGTTCCACATTTCATAAGAAGTGGTGCAGTCTTTGATCTCATCAAATTCTTCATAGCTAAGAGCTAATGCAATATCTATCATCATGGTGTTATGGTTCTTTTTCTCTGCAATGTCTTCAACAGTTAATGTGCTAGTCGGAACTGTATATTCTTAATCAATATATTTGCATCTTGAGTCACCAATGGAAGCCAGATGAAGTCTCATGAGACCTTGCCATGCTGAAAAGTTATCTTTGTTAAGCCTTGGAATTTCTCTCTTGTAAGTCATCTTGATCTTTAGCTTAGGTCCTTGAAACCCTTCATGCAAGCACCAAAATCTCTGATACGAATTGTTGGAAATATAGATGAAGTAACTGAGAGGGGGGGTGAATCAGTTAACCATAAATTTTCTTTCCATAGATCCCTTAGATGTTTTATTAAATCATTTGCTGCTGTTGTTCGGAAAACATACAGAGAAATGCTAAAACTCAGTTATTGAAGTGAGTATTAATTATAACTATTCTTAAGCATTCATCAGTGATTAACATACATGAATAAAGAAAATAACATGAAAACAAGAGACACTAGATTTAACGTAGAAACCCAATATGGGAAAAACCACCAATGTAACTAGTTACTATTTTTCACTCTTCTGAAGTGATGCCCTGTTAGGAGCCAGCCCGGTAAAAGGTTACAAAACACACTGTTAGGTGTGACCTTGTTAGAGGATTTAATCACCCTGTTAGGAGTGGCCTTGTAAGAGGTCTTGAAACAATTCAATAGAACTGTTACCTTGTTAGAGGATTTATAAAATGGCTGTTAAACCAACTTGATTAGGAGACTTTGAAATCACTACTACAATGGTAAGAAAGTAACAATGAAATGACTTGAATAATGATGCAACTTAATTGCTGATTACAGATCTCTGTTCTACTTCACTAGATCCTTCCTGATCAAAATATATCTCTACTGCTCCTCAAGGATATCTAATCATCCTTCAAAATTCACTCACACTTTCCTTCTTTTTTCACTTGCACACTTTTAATTCACAACTTGACCTTCTATATATACCATTCGGATTGACCATTCAGATTGTCAAGTCGACACTAATAACATTACTAGTCATTACAACAGTTGGCTGGAATAATCAAACTTTATTTCTCAAATTAACAAAATCCTTTACTGGGCCGACCTTGCTCGGTAAACACTAATCTGAAAAGATTTCCTTTGGTGACCGAGAGAACTCGGTAAGCACTGCAAATTTTGCAACATCCTTTGGAGACCGAGTGAACTCGGTAAACACTAACTTTCCTTCGTTAACCGAGGAAGCTCGGTTAACACTATTTTCTGCCATACTTTTCTTTGACACCCGAGATATCATAGTAGACACTGAAAACCACCTGCTGACTAACTAAGCTTAGTAAATACTATGAACTGGTTTGCTAACTGACTGAGCTTGATAAATAATATGACATTAGTGTGACTTCAAAGACAACACACAATTAATCCAACACAATCTTTGCTATTAATTATATAGTATGAGCTAACATATAGTGTCTTAGTTTCTGTGATGCAAAGATGACAACTAGACACACTTTCTCTATCATGGAATAATTCTTTTTGTAAGCTACCAATGTTCTTCTAATGTAGTAGATAGCTCTTTCCTTCTTGTTTTCATCATGTTGCACTAGTAATGCCCCCAGTGAAGTATCTGTAGCTGAGACAAACAATATCAATGGCTTCCCTTGAATAGGAGGCATGAGAATAGGTGGATTTTCCAAATATCACTTGATATGATTGAAGTTCTTTTCACATTCCTCATTCCATGTGAAGGTCACACCTTTGTGAAAGGTTTTGATATGTCCGCTAGCTGAGATATGAAGTGTTTGATTGATTGTACCCTTCCTTGTAAGGTCTTCATTTGACTGATGTTTTTAGGAGGTTGCATCTCCATTATTGCCTTGAATCTTGCTAGATCTACTCCAATTCCTTTCTTTGAAACAATGTACCCTAGAAGTTTTCCTAAAGTGACACCAAAGGAAAATTTCTTAGGATTTAGTAAGAGAATAAATTTTTCCATTCTATCCATTATTTTACTTAAGTCAACTAGATGTTTAGATCTTGTCATTAATTTAGCTAAGGTGTGATCAAGATAATCCTCCATAGTTCGATGCATCATATCATGAAAGATTGATGTCATAGCTCATTGGTATGTAGCACCAACATTCTTAAGACTAAATGAAATTACATTCCAGCAGAAAGTACCCCATGCATAGGTGAAAGATGTCTTATCTTTATTTTCTGGAGCTATCTTGATTTGGTTGTATCCAGAGAAACCATCCATTAAATAATACATTTTGAAGCCCGCAGTCATGTCCACTATCGTATGTATGTTTGGTAGCAGAAAATATGTTAGTAATTTGGCTGAGGTATATACATAGATGTTGTCATTATGGAAACATATGTTCCCTATGAAGATTGCATAAGCTGGAAAGTAAGTATGGAAGATCGTAGACTAAAATTGTCTAAGTATGAAACAATGTTTTTTATAGAGCACCTGATACCGTTTGTTTTGGCGACATTCACTGGAGCATGATCAAAGTTTGCACAGTTGAACATAGACTCTATGGTGTCTAAGGATACTCCATCTCAGTGCACAAAAGAGTATGAACAATATGGAAAAATTATGATTGTTTTACCGATGACAGAGTACAACCAACAGAGCAGTTTTGAAGACAGAACTAGTAAATGAATTAAGGGATTATTTTGCTTGTCAAAATAATGACTTTATATTATAAAGAGATGACATCCTAGATGTTTACTCTTGGATAAAGATATGCAAGCTGATAGGAGAAAGATATTATGTTTGTATCTTGTATAAATAAAGATGTACCGAACATACTTGAAATGTAACTTGTAGTATGTAACTTGTTATAGTTGTATATTGTGATAGCAGTGAAAGTTGTTGATGTGAAGTTGTTAGTAGTACCATATTATAATCAATAAAAATTTGTATTACTTGTTTGGGTAGTGAGCTCATCTAGTAATCAGGTTTTGTATCTACAACTCCTAACATGGTTGAGGCTTCTAACAAGGCCTATAGTCCCTTAACCAGGACTGATACACTATATGATTGTAACAGGCTCCTAACAGGGTCAACATCCTTAACCGGATATCTTTTGATTAGTGGATCTTTGTGGGTACCATCCCCACTGGGGTTTTCCCTTGGCTAGGGTTTCCTCGAGAACATATCATGTGTTATGAGATCTTTACATTTACTATTATGTATGCTATTTAGTTTCTTACACTTTAAAGTAATCTATTATATCCATAAGTGGGCAAAAGTAAAAATTTGTGAAATACTGATTCAACCCCCCCCCCCCCCCTCTCTCAGTATTTGCTATTTCTAATAATTGGTATTAGAGCATAGTTACTCAGAGAAGAAACATTCAAGGAAAGCCTATCAGCTTGAGTAAGATCTCTATGGATATGGATCAATTACAGAAGAATCTTGAAGAAGCTCTTGAGAAAATTGATATGCTTACTGATGAAAGAAACACTTTGAAAAGAATGTATGATGATGCAAAGAATCTTATTGAAAAATTGAAAGGTAAGATAGAAGATCTGAAATTTGAGAAGGAATCTGAAATTCTTGTTGAAGATTGTGATGATTTAGAAAAAGAAAATGTGATCCTTAAACATGAATTGAAGATAGAAAATCTGAAGCTTAGCTTGAAAGATGGAAATGACAATTTAAGATTTGAGAATGAAGATCTAAAATCTAAACTTGGCAAGGTAACAACTGAATTTGATAAAGTCAAATTGCAGTATGATGAACTTGAGAAATACAACAAAATTGTGAAAGGTGAATTGACTCAATCCAAACAACAACTTGAGAGGCTATATTCAAATAGTGAAAAGATTGATAAGCAAGTATCTTATGGAAAACCATTCTATGAAAAAATTGGTATTGGATTTAACATATTGAAGATAGTTAGTGAAAGCAAGAAACTAGATCTGAATGAATGTGAAAGCAGTGAAGAAAAGAAGTTAGATGAGAAAAAATTAGAAGAATCACCAAAGCAAGAAGAATCACTGAAGCAAGAAGATGTACCAAAGCAAGAAGAACCACCGAACCAAGATGAATCATCCAAATGTATGCAAAGAGAATTCAAAGGTAGATGTTTTTCTTGTAATACTATTGTTCATATGAAGAGAGATTGTATAGGTAAACAATTCAAACCTCTTAATGGTTATTGTTATAATTTTCATGGTTTTGGACATAGAGCTATTGAATGTAGAAGATCTAAAGTTATTGAGAATAATTACAATAGTAGAATGCCTAGAAATACTAACAATGCAGATCAGAGATCAACTAAAGACATGAAAAGTGGAAATGGAATAGTATGTTTCAGATGCAATAAAATTGGACATATTGCTAGAAATTGCAGGACATAAATCAATCAGTAAACACCTAGATAGGGAACCAGTGGAATCACTTGTCAGATATGTAACAAGATTGGACACACAACAAGATTTTGCAGAATGAACAATGGAGGTTATCATCATAACCCTAACCCTAGAAACTATGCAAGAAGGAATGAAAATGCAAGAAACAAAGAGAAAGGTTGTTGTAGCAATGAAGATGAAGTAAAATTTGTTAAAGGCACAAATCAAGAAGGTATATTCAACATTGAAGGTAATCAGGAAGGTAATGTATCTGATGGTAAGAATGAGTCTTTACATAACCCTTCTTTAAGCACTTAAATTATGTAAATTTTTGTAGTTTAGGAACTTAGAATTAGTATAAAATTAGATTTTGAATGAGTTAAGTTTTGCACAGTTAGATGAAGGTTTTCTATGTTATACTAATGCTATGGTTAAGTGCACAAAAAGAAATATTATGTTTTGCGAGGTCGCAAGAATATTTATGGTTGTAGGTTTACAGAATCAACTTTTTGACATTTTAGCGGCAAAAGAATTAAATGGGATGTTAGATCGAGTAAATGCTCAGTATTAAAAGATTGAAATTGAAGTTATTATGATTATCAAGTGATTAGAAGTGATTTGGAAGTGAAGAAAGAAGTTTGGAAGTGATTTTTAGAAGTTTGAAGCACCAATCAAGTGAAAGCCCTAATTTTGCAAATTTAAGGTATTTATCCGACTAAGATCTTGAATCACCTTAAAGTAACTAGATATAATCATGGATGTATCATTGATTCACAACATCTAGGATAAGAACAGACCTAGAACTAAGAAAGATCTAGTTGAACCCTCAGAAAAAGATGCTAGTTTATCCTTATCATCCGTACTAGACGGAGTTCTTCATTTAGAGAATGTTAAAAGTTATCTTGGATGCAAGTATGAAACCCTAAGGGAGAGTGATTTTAGTGGTGAATATAAGAAATTGTACAACATGGATATGTCAGTGAAACAAGGTTATGAACATCTAGAAAACAATGAAATCATTGAGTACTCTATGAAATATGAATTTGATGAATAGGAGTGTACTAAGATCATTTTGAGTAGGATACTTAATGGTAAATTTTGGTTAGAAGACAGAGTTATAGACATAACTGCAGACCTAATTCATGATGTGACTGGATTATCAAAAGTTGGTGCAATTCCATTGAATGAGAAAAACATGAGAAAGATTGTGATTGAAAACACCAATTCAGTATACAATGACAGAGGTATAGTCATTAGTAAGATTAAGCAAGATGATGTAAAATACTTGTGTAAGATTTTGACAACAAAGTTTTGTGGAAGCTCTAGAGAAGATGATATACTGGTAGGTATGGTACACATTGCTTATTTGATGTGTGTGGAGAAGAAGCCTGTGGATATGTGTGAAATTCTGAGAATACAATTGTTTGAGAATTTGGAAAAGATAAAGAAAGCTAAATACACTCACTTTAGATTTTCCTCATTGATTACTTACATGTTCTTCGACTTGTTAAGAAGATTTCCTTACACTATTGAATGGAATGATGGTGAGAATACTATGGAAAGAATCAATAAAGTTTACATGAAACATCTTATTGAGAAGGTTAATGATAGTGTAAAGTTAGTGTTGAAAACTTTTCAGAACATTGTGGTAAATAGATCAAGAATTCCTCCATCCCTAGTTGTGAAATACAAAGATGATATATGTTTTATGGTTGATACTGATTTCACTTACATTGAGGTAGTAGAACCTAGACATGAATTCATAGACCCTCTTGGTTATGAAATCTCTAAAGTTGAAATAGAAGGATATGTTAGTAGATTGTTGAAAAGTAAAGTTGATGCTCATGGCAACAGATTTGGAACATATGATGAAAAATTTGATTCAACAAAGACACTTAAGGAAGAGAAACAATCAAAGAAGAGAGTGGAGTCTACAATAAAGAAAATTCTAAAAGAATCAGGTATGAGTCAGCAGGAATTTGATATTGCAAGAAAGACTACAGAAGCAATAAGGCAAAGTGAGATACTATTAGTCCCACCTTTGGCATCAAGTGTAGAACCTATTCAAGTTAAGGTAAAGGTTGAAGAACCTGAGAAGGAACAAGAAATTAGCTAGACAGAGAAACCCTTTTCTTCAGCACCAAGCAAAATAATGAAGGCAAGTGCTTTAGGACTGGGTAAATGACAAAAAATAATTGTTCCACCAGTACCTAGAAGAGTTGCAGAGATAAAAGATGATGAAGTGACAATAAAGAAGAAATCATGGAAACGAAGGATAGAAAGAGTTAATGAAGATATAATGTAGCATGGAGACTTTACCAAAATGAAAAAATACTATGATTTATATGGATCCTCTGACAGATTAAATCTAGAGAATGCAATGGTAACACATATGATTTTGACAAAAAAGAAGTTTGATACTATTCATGGAAAGATACCAGAAGATTTGTACAACAGACTTGTGAGAAGAAAGATGAGAGCACAAGAAGAAGATACTAAAATTAGAGAGAATGTGATTATATAGTTCTATGAGATAAGAGATGATGACCACCTTAAACAGATCCTCAAGCCACTTGAAACCCTATTAAGAACCAAAAGAAGAATTATACAAATAATGGGAGGTTAGTATGAACAAGTAAAGACTTAAACTGAACAGGTAGTTGTGCAAGTGCTAGCAAACTTGGTAGCAGGAAAAGATAGCAAAGATCAATCAGTTGCAGAACCAGTAGAGAAATAGAGTTTAGAACAAGCAGAGGCAGCAATAGAGGTAGTTGAAGTTGAAGATATTCCCTCTTCTTCTATAAACATTGGCACATAATCTATGGACATTGAAGGAACAAAAGTTACTTTAGATTCAGATGATGCGGTACTCAATAGGTTGGATAACATTGTTGACAATTTAGTTTTGGGAGAGCAAGAAAAGAGTATTGAAACAGAGACTACCCGAACTGAAGTGCAAATGGAAATAGAGGCCCATACATCTATTGAACCACAAGAAGACATTAGTCTTACTCCTAAGACTGGAAAGGAGAAAGGAATATGAACATTGATTGAAGACTTGAGCAAGGAAGTTGATGATGATGATCAGTTAGAGTTGATCACTTCTTTGAACAAAAATATTGGAAAGAACAAGAAAGTTAAGAATTTGGAAGGTAGTCTGAAAGATTTGACTGAGAAGGTACAAAGTGTTATATCTACAAAATTCTTTGATTCAGATCCACTTGAAAGAACAAAGATGGTAATTAATTCTTTTGATGTTGAGTTCACTAATTTGACTGATATTGCTAAGGTTAAGGCTTAGGCAGCTTATGAAGCTGATATGTTGCAGAATATAAGTTAGAATATCAAAAATGACATTGATAGCCTTGACAGACACATTAAGAACTTAAGGAAACATCTTGAGACTAGAAAGTGTTTGCACATTCAGTGTACAAAATATAAAAATATTTTAATTGAGGAAGAGAAGAAGATAAAAGAGAAGCAAGATGAAATTGCAGCAGAGACAAACTCTTTGGCCAGCCTAAATATAAAGATCAGTACAGTTGAGAAAAAGATTAGAAAATTATGTGATGAGATCAGGACTTTGAATGATGTGAAGAACAAGAAAACTATCAGAATAAACATCTTGAGAGAGCATATCTCAATCAAGTTGACTATAATAGAAGAGGAGCTAGATGAATGTCTTACTGCTAAGACAACATTTTAGAAGTTCAATTTTGAGTCCCTTCAAGCTTGTTAGATTGCAGCATACAGATGTGTGTGTGAAAATTGTACCTGATCTGTAGACACAACACTTCAGTAAAACATTAGAGGATTGCAAAAATCATGCAAAATTAAAATCTAATCTAATGAAGCGATCTACTGCCTTCTAATAGGTGCAAGATTGATCTTCTCAAATTGCTATCAAGATTAGTGACCTAGACGACACCTAAATGAAGGATTTGAATGCAAAAGATGGATATATAATATGAATGCAATTAATCTATATTTTTTTCTGATTTTAGATGCAATAAGAATGATAAAAACTTGATATGAATCTATGATATGTAAAAACTGATATGCTATGATATGCTAAATGATCTAACAATAATATGCAATATGAAGCTAAAATGAATGTAAAAACAAGATTGATCTCACAATAGCCTTGATTCGCAATAAGCTTTGATTCTCCAAATTCCAATTCTTCAAAATAGTTGTGCAATTCGTAGATGATTTGACAAAGTAAGCTCACAAAATTATGAGATGATTTGGGATGAGCTGAAGCCTTAATTTATAGAAATCTAGGGCTTTGGAGGTGCATGGAAGAAAGCCATAAATCACTTAGATTAACTTAGCTTGATTTTTGAGTTATCTGATAATAAAGATAATTTAATTAACAAAAGCATGCAAATCATGCAAAAATAACTTTTTAACTCAAATTAGAAGTTTAGATCAACTTTAAAACTCAAAAATAATGTTGAGTTCCAAAAAGTCAATAACTTGCATTGATTTTCTGATTTGGAGTTTAACTACTCTTTGATTGTGCACATGGATAATTATGAATTAATAAATAAATAAAGTGATTTATTCTCAACTTAACTGATTTTTGAAAATAAAACAATTGATTTATGGGTTAATCAATCATTTAATCAAACTTTTATTCAAAAATAATATCATTAAATATGACAACTTGCTTTAATTAATTAAATAAGAATTTAATCAATTAATAATAGGAATTTTGATTTATTGTCAAATTTAAATAATAATACTTAGGAATAAATATAATTAAATTCAACTTAATAATCAAGTGGCAAGATTAAATCAATTAATTAAATATTCATCATATTCAATTAATCAACTTTAGGATAAATAAGATTTATCACCAAATAATCATTAAATTAAAGATAATTAGGATAAATTAGGAATATTACTAGGAATATTCCCCGATGCAGAATTTGAGATAATCAATTAGGATTCAATGATGTGTCGATGTGCCTTTGATTAGGACTTTTATGTCGATTTCATTTGATTTGAGGATGTAGGAGGTTAATGAAGATATAGCCCATTTTTGGAGTATTACATTTTGCCCCTCTTTGAATTACTGTGCGAAGCGCAGTGGTTCAAAGATAGTCTGTGTATGATAAAGATATGAAACTGATTCGAAAGATATGATGATTGAAAGATTTGAAGATATTAGGTCCTAAATGACCAAAGATAATGTTCACTATAGCAACGATGAACCGATGATTGCGAAAGAGTGTCAAAATGCCTGATTCTGAACCTTAGGATTGCAAAGAAGTGAGTGACTGATTCTAGACTCGATTGTCTTAGCAGAACCATGACGTAGGTATCACATCTAACCCCTTTAGTTACTGAAGAACCAAGGAAATAACACTGATGAACTGATGGTTGCAAAAAGCGGATACGGATTACAAGATTAGGAGGATACCAAATTGATATGGATCAACGAATCTGATATGCCCCAAGCGATGATAGATTTTCCCTAAGCGATGAGGACTTTTGATGATTCAACAACTAGACATGGTTGTTGTCTTGATTACTGAGGAATGATTGATAGAATTTTTATAGACTTGAATGATGTGCAATACCATGCCCCCTTTGGGATGAAAATCAAAATCTGACAATAAAAGTCAATGTTAAATGGTTTAGAAGCATGTTAATTGATTTGAAAAGTGGCTATACACGTCCGAGAATGCGTTCTGCATCGTTTGGAGGTCCTGGAGACCAAGTAGACTAGGTTTGACCATGAGTTGACCATAGTTAAAAGTTTGAAATTTTGATAGTTTGATGTTAGATAATCAGTTAAGTTGAATACTAGATTTCTGTGATGATTGAAGGTTGATTATGCAAGTAGTTAATAATATGAATGATTTTAGATTTTGATTTTGATCCCGAAAAAGGATTCTACTTGCTATTTCATTGGAGGAACCTTCGTGTGGGATTCAACTCTTGTTAGATTGGAAGAGGTGATTGAAGAATCTTTTAAGTGTTCAAGCAATTTGTGAGATCATGCAAAGTGCAAAAATGCAAAGAAACATGCAGGATGATAATGCAACCCTAGGACCTAGGACCTACTCACTGATCATGTGTCAATTTGTTATCATCATTGAACTTTTAGGTAACCAGATAAATCAATACAATACCCACTAGCTATGAAACAATAGACATATGAATATCAATTTGTAATGCTCAATAACCAATACAACACCCACTAGTCAAACAACCATGGACATATGAATATTGGTTTTGTTTTCAGATGTCGGATTAGATATAAGCATCAAAGCATAAGTGCCAGGATGACCTGAATATCATGTCCATTTTGATATAGCAATTTGTATAAGCATCAAAACATAAATATCATGATGACCTAAATACACCTTGCGGTACAAACACATCAAGCAGTCAAGAGATCATTCTAAATCCAATGTGAATTACCCATAGTGACCCTTTATCATTCACATCCTTAGGCAAGATCACGTTTAATAGTAGGAGAAAGAACTCACTCAAAAAGATAATAGTTAGATCAAACTTCCTTGAATTTTTCAGGTATCAATGGTCAAGGTACGCATGGCCATCCAATTCGAGATAGAGGCTCTTATAGCTGGACACCATTTCAATCCAGAATTTCTAAAGTTGTTAGATTTTCACATACAAGTAGAAGACAAAGAAAAGATTATGCCCCTAGTCATCACTCTCTAAATCCTATAAAGGACATCATCGAAGAGCTTGAAGGGACACAATATGCAGAAATCTCAATGCGAATGAGTAAGCATACAAGGAGATAAAAGCATGAAAAGCACAGATTGTTTTCAGTTTGTTGTTTGATGTTTGATTGTGTTGTTGTAGATGCGAAATCCTTTCTGGAGACAAGACAGACTAACTGACTCACATGAAGCTTCAAAGGACTCTGACTGGATATGATACATCTCAGATACATGGGAGACCATAGGATATGACATTGATTTCCCCCAAGTGTTAAGCATTGATAGGATACAGACGCTTGAGTTGATTGGTGTACAGACCGACTTACTTGAAAATGGGAAATGCAGAAACAAACTGAGAGATATGTACAAACTAAAGCAAAACTGAAAGCTGGGAAAGACCAAGATTGTGCTAATAGATGGAGCATTTTGAAACAAGTGGTGCCTATTTGCCGAGTTTTCACCATCTTGGTAGAGATTCTATTTTTGCTACCAAGGCGCCTATTTCCAGGTTTTCACCAAGGCACTTTTTCTTTTTCTCATTTTTTTTTTTTCATTTTATCAATTTTTTTGTACTTTTGATATTTTTTGATTTTTTTGTGAATCATCAAGGTGCCTATTGCTAGGTTTTCACCAAGATGTTCATTTTTTTAGGACATTTTGCAATTTTAAAAGATTTTTTTAGGATATTTTACCATAGACTGAATGCTTTAGGCATAGAATTTCTTCAGATGGAGAATGTTGATTGGTTCTCAGAGCTATTCTCCTTCAGTCATTGAGAGTTGATAGGTGCCAGAGCCAAAAGTAGCAGTGATGACAAAGGGACCCAGCCAGTTGGGTTCGAACTTCCCCTTGCGTTCTCGATGTGATTGATTTTTAGGATTCTCTCTCAAGACTAGATCACCAACCTGAAATTCTCTATGTCTGAATTGATTGTTGTAACCTCTAGACATTCTCTACTAATATATTCTGAGATGATCATACGTTGCTTGTCTGCGCTCATCTATTAGTTAAAGTTCTTGCAACCTAGACACTCTGTAGTCATCATCAGTTACTAGACCATGTATTCTGATTCTTAGTGATGGGATTTCAACCTCAATAGGTGGTACCACTTCAAACCCATAAACTAAAGTGAAAGGTGTAGCCCCAGTAGGTGATCTAGTACTTGTTCTGATACTAGTTCTGATACTTGTTCTGATACTAGTATTGATACTTCTTCTGATACTAGTTCTAATATAGGTTCTGATACTTGGTATACTTGATAGCATCTTTTTCCATTGCAAACTCCCAAGCAAGATCATATCATGCAGTCCCAATGTCTAGCAAGGTGGAGAACAAGAGGTATTGGCAAGCTGGTGGAAGAGATGGAAGACAAGAGAATGAAGGAGAATGAAGGGAAGAAATCCTTAAGGGAAAACTCCTCAAGAATACCCAAGCTAGGGAAAATTTTCATGTAAAGCACATTTGGACAAGAAATGAAAGGCCAGCATAGGATAAGTCACAAAAGCATAATGCCAAAGAAGGAAAGGATGTAGGTCAAAAGAGTAGACATGTCAAGAGGCTTCATAGCACCGTGTTTTACTCTTTCTTTATTATTAGATGAAGACCAAAGGGGAAAAGGATAGCGATAGGTGAAAATGAATGGAGGAAGATAAATATGAAGGCTAAACATGAAAGGAATGAAAGCAAGATCATCATAAAACAACTCAAAAAATAGCCAAATGTTTGTGTATAGATCAACATTGTCAAGATCAAAGAGAGAAGATGGAATGGATGAAATATGTAGAAGAACTACACATGATGCCTGATTTCCAAGTTTTCATCATGGTACTTATCTAAGGTGTCACAAGGGAGTGGTTTTCACCATAGGATGAATTTATTTCTCTTTGCTTTTGCTACCAAGGTGCCTGTTTCCAGGTTTTCACCAAGGTACTGTTAGAAATAGGAAATACTGAGAGGGGGGGGTGAATCAGTATTTCACAAACTTTTTCTTTTGCCCACTTATGGATATAACAGATTACTTTAGTGCATACAAAGATTATCAAGCTGATTAACAAACATAGTAGTAAATAGAAAGAACTCATAACACATCATATGTTCTCGAGGAAACCCTGGCCAAGGGAAAACCCCAGTGGGGATGGTACCCACAAAGATCACTAATCAAAAGTATCCTGTTAGGGATATTGGACCCTGTTAGGATTCAATTTACAATATATAGTAGATCTATCTTGGTTAAAGGACTTTAGGCCTTGTTAGAAGCCTTAACCCTGTTAGGAGTTAGATTACAAAACCTGATCACCAGCTGAGCTCACTACCCAAACAGGTAATACAAAATGTTTCTGACTGTAATATGGTACTGCTTACAACTTCACATCAATAGCCTTTTTTTCTATCACAATATACAACTATCGCAAGTTATCTTTTCTTTCTTTTTACATATCACACTACTATTTCATTACATTTCAAGTATGCCTAATATATGATTTATTAAAGCTAATAACTTTACATGGTCAGCTTCCAAAATCTTTATCCAAGAGTAAACATCTAGGATGTCATCCCTTCATAATGTTAAGTCATTATTTTGACAAGCAAAAATAATCCCTTAACTCTTTCACTAATACTGTCTCCAAAACTATTCTGTCTGCAAAAACTATCTTCGGTAAACTTTGAATAACTTTGTCCGTACTACTCCAAACTTTATGCACACTAAGATGGGGTATCCTCATACTCTATAGAAGCTTTAGTTAACTGCACAAACAAAAATATTTCTCTAGTGGATGTCACCAACTAAATCTTCATCGGGTGCTCTATCAGGATCACTGTATCCAAACTTAGACAATTTCTTTCTTCAACTTGCCATACTTGCATTCCAGATTTTGTGCTTTCAATAGAGATCATATGTTTCCATAATGACAACATCTATGCATCAACATTAGCCAAATTGCCAACAGGTACATTTTCAAAAAATAAAAATTTATTTCTCTTTTTTTTTTTTTTTTTGGAAGAAGGCAAGCCTTTTAGATAATGCTCCTTGAAAGGATAAACCATGATATGCCAAAGAATCAAAATGATATGCTCAAAGATACTGATAGGAAAAGGGAGATGGAAGAGAAAAATGGAGGATAAGGTTTTATGTAAAGTGAGCGAGGTTGGAAGATAGGAGGAATAGGCAAATGAGGAAAAATGATAGAAGGTAGAAGGATAATGCATGGAAGGATTGTGAAAGGGTAGATGGAAAGGAAGGCAAGCTCAACATCAACACATACCTTGAAGAGTGGTGAGAGGATGGAGGAATAATGAATGAAGGAATACATGAAGGAATATGGTGAATGGATAGCAAAGGTTGTGGTTTAGGCGCATGGAATGGAAGAATATTTTTGGAAGAAGATGAGGTGGAAGTTTTTCGAAGCTTGAATGTCAACTTTACTTTTTGCTCAAAATTAGACTCTTTCAAGAGAGACTTTGAAATCCATATAGTCGTAGGCTTTTCATTTTTTTTTGATGATCTAGAGAGAATATCTTTAATGATGGATTTTGGAACCCATACTTGTCTTGTAGTTTTTTTCTTAGATATCTCTTTTGACTTTATGCTTCCATGTCGATTAGAGAAAACATGGTGATCTTCTTTTTTTGATGGATTCTTATATTGCTTCTTTTTCTTATATTGAACATTCAAGTTGATTCCAATAGACTTGGGACTTGTGGAAGAAGAAGGAGGATATGACTGGTTTAGATGGGTGGGTGGATGAAAAGGATTCAAGGGTGTGCATCTATGTTGATCTTGAGAAAATATGGGAGATGGAGGGATGTAAGGACCCAAGATGGATGGTGAATTATGAGAGTTAGGAGGGGAAAGTGAAGGGACATAAGGACCCAAGATGGAAGGCAGATGTGAAGCCTTTAGTAGTGGTGGAAGAGGTCCAAGGATGGAAGTGGAAGACGCAAAAGGATAATCAATAAGTTCATCAACATCTATATGACAACCAAGGATATCAGCATCTTTAGAGGGAGCATTAGGATTTTCAATAGAATCTTGGACATCTTGAATATTTGCACCTTCTTTGATAGGATTGTTCAAAACTTGCAAAGACTTAGGAAGAGTAGAAAGTGGAAGCGAACATGGAGTGGTAGAATAAGAAGATGGAAGACTTTGATCTTGACAAGGATCTTTGGATAGCACAAGCACATAATTTTTCTCTTGATTTTCAATAGGCTTAACATTAGAATTAACAACACCATTTTTACCAACCTTAATGGAAGTATCATCTTTGGAAAGCACAAGTGTGGTAAGGTTATTTTGATTGTGAATAAGCCCAACAATGTAAGTAGGAGCTTGATCTTGCTTAGGAGAAGACTTAAGACATGGTGAAATGCACAAAAAAGGGTGTGCAGGATAAAAAGAACCCTGAGGTGGATAAGAGACATTGTGAAAAGGAGTGGACAACATGGAGGGTTTTTGATCTTGATCTTTCTTTATGTTCTTTTCTTCATCATTTTTAGAGTCCTCTTGACATGAAGCTACTTCTAAGGACAAGGAAGCATGTTGGGATTGTATGTATGACTTTGGAAGAGATGGTGGAGGACTAGCTGAAGTAGGCATTGTAGCATATGAAGGCATAGGTTCTTTAGGTTTAGCATTATTGAAAGTATTTATAGCCAGGTGAAGGTTAGCTTGAGTTTTTTTAAGAGGTAGCCCCGAAGGATAACTATAGGGAACCGTATGAAAAGTATCAGGGCTTGTGTCAGATGAAGGTTTTGTGAAAGATTTGAAAAACTCAGAAGCTTTAGGAAATGTATGGGTATTGGAGGAAGTAGGGGATGGAAGGGAACCATTACAAGATAAAGGTCCAACATTAAAATGATCTTGCTTGAGAGTGTAATCTTTATTTTCAGCCTGAGAGTTCTTAGAGGAAAGATTCTTATAATATTGATGCTTCAAGCTAGCACGATGCATTTTATAGTCCTCAGCAGTAGTAGATGGATCATAATCAAGGTATTGTTCACAAAAATCATCAAAGTCTTTTTCAAAATCAGAATCATATGGATCACCATCATGATCTATCCAATGTGGCATCCCATTTCTAGTAAGGAGGAACACACGACGAGGAGGACTCTTAGGAACAGAGGTGTCATATGTATCATTATATTGTCCATCATCATAGTCATCATAGTCTCCAAGGATGGATGTGTCACTCTTCATGGAAGAGGTATCATAAGGATTATCACATTGCTCAAATTTTGTTTGGGGGCATGGTGACATGTACAAGTCTTTATCAAATGGAAAAGGGCATAACGCTTCCATGGAGAACTCTTTAGGTTCCTTTTCTTTCTTAAGATTGTTAAGCTCAACTTCCATAGCATGCATCTATTTCATCATAGTGGTGATTAGAGTTTCTTCCTCATGTGTACTGATTCTTTGAGACATGTGTACTGATTCTCAATAGCTATTGCTCTATTCCTGACACAGTGATCTGATTGACAAATTCTAGAAATAGGTTGAAAAAGCTAAATATCTGACAATTCTGACAACTTTAAAATTTTTTCCCAAATGACACTCTGTAGACTCATACGATAGTGGGTAGGCAATGAAATGACAGTTGAAAAACTCATACAACAATTGCAAGCAGGATTTTAACTTTTGAAATTTTCTGGCATCAAAACTCGTACAACACTGGGTTGGTTACCATACGATAGTTGGGTAGCAATGAAATGATAGTTGAGAAAACTCGTATGACTTTCTGACATCCTGAGATGAATTTTGACTCCAGAAAAGAATTTTACTTCAGATTTTGCAAATTTTAAGTTTTCAGATTCGGATTGTTTGCAAATTGTACTATCCAGATTTGAGGATTGTAACAAATTTGTTCATTTTCAATAACCAGATAGATAAACAAGCATGCAAAATAGTAAGCTAGTGATTTCAAGCATGTCTGAAAACAATGAACAAGGGTAAAAGAAACCTTGTGCATGAACAATCAAGTGATTTTATTCATTCTAATCCTCTGAAGCGCTAATTGTGTATGTTCCAAAAATGATTTGCAATAACGCACATATACCCTAGAAAATGAAAATTTGGCCTCACTAGGGTTTTTAGTAATGGTTTGACTCTGTAACTTTTATGATCCAAAGGGGTGAACTCCAATCCTGGTGCACCAAGGTTTTGACACAGTCCGAGAACTTAATCTTCAGGAGCTACTAGGGAGATCTGACAACCCACAATGAACCATATCGTGTAAAGATTTCTTCCACAAGGACATTTATATAGCGGCTGTCACTACCATGATGAAAATGGCTATTACCGCTTGAGGTTCCATCAACGCAGTTTACCCTATGAAGGGATTGTCTACTATAGTTAACCCTCTCTAAAGATGACTCACAATAGTATACCACAAGGGGACTTGGCTCCAGATTCAAGGTTTTTGACACCTTTTCACTTTTAACCCAAACAAAGTAGATAGATAAATCCGACACGCTAAGATAAAGTTTTTCTTCACCAAGGTCTATGATGTCAACTCTACATGATCTATCAACCTCTCCAAAGAGAGAATGTATCAATCAATAAGAGAAGGCACACTAACCAATTTTGATTCACTAAATCTCGTGATGTCAACCCCACATGATCTATCAACCTCTCCTGGGAGAGAATGTATCGATCAATAAGAGAAGATGCAGTAACCAAGTTGAATGTGAAATGCACTAAGTATCCTCCCTACCTATAAGGATTCTATCGTCAAGAAGGATTTCGCTGGGAATCCAATCTCTCAAGAATCACGAATAGTGTTCATAGGGCCTAATTACTATGTGAGTACAGATGTATGTTTCCAAAAAGCAAATCTACCAAAAGTACCCAAAAAGCAGAAAGAGGAACACTTAACGCTTAAAGAGAATATGAGATGAGTCCACAAGGTGGAACACTTAACACCTCACCCAAGCTGAAAATGAGTCCCCAACTTAGAAAACAAGTGAGTTCCTAAAAGCATAAATGGGTTGCCAAGTGGAACACTTAATGCTTCTGTCCTGTTGACCCCTCCCCTTTAATGTGGTGCTGACCTTGCAACCATGGGGTGGAACAAGGGGTCGATGGATTAGTGAGTCCAGTAACCCAAGATAGCAATCAAGATTAATCACAAGTATCTAAGACTACTTAATGAATCCTTAAGGGGTCACAACCTAGTATCAATTATGCAAGTGTGTACAAATAGACAAAAGCATGAAAAGATGCACACAAGCCAGACACATAAGAGATTTATTTTAAGTCCATATCAAAATTTTATTAGATGAAGGAGAATACCTAGGATCCTTGCAATGTGCTTAGTATATTTTACCTGATTTTTAGCAATTTTTGTTGAGTTTTTCCATGCAAACAAGTGACAAACTCTCCAACAAGAAAATAAGCAAACAAGATATGCAACATATATTCAACTTATGAAAACCATAGGGTTAGCTCTAAAAATAAATTATTATCAATAATAATAACTAACAATTAACCTAAATGACAACTTATATCATTCATTGAACCATGTAAAAAAAATAAGTGCATACCCATCACAAAACTTTATTTTTTTTGCTGCATTTGACCTAGTCAACAAGATCTGATTTTTTAAAAATTATTTTGGCTACAAAAATAGAAATTCAAAATATAGACCCTTGCTAAAAAATAGAGAGCTTTTAAAAAATGTAAAAATTTTAGAAAAATCTCTTCATTTGTGCCCTAGAGACCCATTTTATCAAAACATACTAGTTTTTGTAAATTGACTATTTGAGCTATTATATTGCATCCAAATTTAAAATACAAAGAATGGACCCCCTGTATAATTTAAATAGCTTTTTGAAAATATAATTTTTTTTGAAAAATATGCTGATTTGTGTCAGATATTGATTTTTTCCATAATTTTAAGAAAAAATTATTAAAAATTCAATGCATCTCATAAAATTCTAAATTTTTTACTATAGCTTCCTTGATATGTTCCCAATCTAAAAAATAAAATTCAAAGAAAAAATCCTAGCCGTTTGGGAGATACAATTAAATCTTTGAAAGTTTAGGGTTTTAGCTCCCCAAAAAAATCAAAACTAGCATGTAAAGGTGGGTTGCCCCACGGTGGGCACTAGAAATGTGTGTGTGAAAATTGTACCTGATCTGTAGACACAACACTTCAGTAAAACATTAGAGGTTAGCAAAAATCATTCAAAATTAAAATCTAATCTAACCAAGCAATCTACTGCCTTCTAATAGGTGCGAGATTGATGTTCTCAAATTGCTATCGAGATCAGTGAGCTAGATGACACCTAAATGAAGGATTTGAATGTAAAAGATGGATATAGAATATGAATGCAATTAATCTATATTTTTTTTATATTTTAGATGCAATAAGAATGATAAAAACTTGATATGAATCTATGATATGTAAAAACTGATATGCTATGATATGCTAAATGATCTAACAATAATATGCAATATGAAGCTAAAATGAATGTAAAAACAAGATTGATCTCACAATAGCCTTGATTCGCAATAAGCTTTGATTCTCCAAATTTCAATTCTTCAAAATAGTTGTGCAATTCGTAGATGATTTGACAAAGTAAGCTCGCAAAATTATGAGATGATTTGGGATGAGCTGAAGCCTTAATTTATAGAAATCCAGGGCTTTGGAGGTGCATGGAAGAAAGCCATAAATCACTCAGATTAACTTAGCTTGATTTTTGAGTTATCTGATAATAAAGATAATTTAATTCACAAAAACATGCAAATCATGCAAAAACAACTTTTTAACTCAAATTAGAATTTTATATCAACTTTAAAACTCAAAAATAATGTTGAGTTCCAAAAAGTCAATAACTTGCATTGATTTTCTGATTTGGAGTTTAACTACTCTTTGATTGTGCACATGGATAATTATGAATTAATAAATAAATAAAGTGATTTATTCTCAACCTAATTGATTTTTGAAAATAAAATAATTGATTTATGGGTTAATCAATCATTTAATCAAAATTTTATTCAAAAATAATATCATTAAATATGACAACTTGCTTTAATTAATTAAATAAGAATTTAATCAATTAATAATAGGAATTTTGATTTATTGTCAAATTTAAATAATAATACTTAGGAATAAATATAATTAAATTCAACTTAATAATCAAGTGGCAAGATTAAATCAATTAATTAAATATTCATCATATTCAATTAATCAACTTTAGGATAAATAAGATTTATCGCAAATAAGCATTAAATTAAAGATAATTAGGATAAATTAGGAATATTACTAGGAATATTCCCCGATGCAGAATTTGAGATAATCAATTAGGATTTGATGATGTGTCGATGTGCCTTTGATTAGGACTTTTATGTCAATTTCGTTCGATTTGAGGATGTAGGAGGTTAATGAACATATAGCCCATTTTTGGGGTATTACAACGGATTGAGTACTTTACTCAATGTAGAAAAATCAATAAAGAAGGCATGGGAGAAAGATTTTGAGACTTGGAAGATAGATTTTGCAGATTGTGTTGCTAGCCTACGGGCTTTGCAATAGGACAGTAAGGTAAAAGTTTTGACACAATTTTGTATATCCCTTTCCACCCTTTATTTTGTCATTGTTGTCAAAGGGGGAGAGATACTTAGAAAATTGTCTATATATGATAAGGGAGGATACTCATAGGGGGATTTCTATGGAGTATTATGAAGTGTTATAGATTATGTGTATATTTTGAGGAGATATAAGGATAGTATACTTATTTTATACTATGGGCATAATTTTTATACAAATTTTGAGATTTTGAGTTGTACACTTTGCCAATTTTCTCATATGTTGCCACCAATGACAAAGGGGGAGATTGTTGTAAATTTGGCTAAGGTATGTACATAGATGTTGTCATTATGGAAACATATGTTCCCTATGAAGATCCCATAAGATGGAAAGTAAGTATGGAAGATTGCAGACTAAAATTGTCTAAGTATGAAACAGTGTTTTTTATAGAGCACCCGATACAGTTTGTTTTGGCAATGTTCACTGGAGCATGATCAGAGTTTGCGCAGTTGAACATAGACTCTATGGTGTCTAAGGATACTCCATCTTAGTGTGCAAAAGAGTATGGATAGTATGGACAAAGTTATGATTGTTTTACCGATGAAAGAGTACAACTGACAAAGTAGTTTTGAAGATAGAACTAGTAAATGAATTAAGGGATTATTTTTCTTGTCAAAATAATGACTTTATATTATAAAGAGATGACATCCTAGATGTTTACTCTTGGATAAAGATATGCAAGCTGAAAAGAGAAAGATGTTATGGTTGTATCTTGTATAAATAAAGATGTACCGAACATACTTGAAATGTAACTTGTAGTATGTAACTTGTGATTGTTGTATATTGTGATAGCAGCAAAAGTTGTTGATGCGAAGTTGTAAGCAGTACCATATTGTAATTAGTAAACATTTGTATTACTTGTTTGGGTAGTGAGCTCATCTGGTAATTAGGTTTTGTATCTACAACTCCTAACAGGGTTGAGGCTTCTAACAAGGCCTATAGTACCTTAACCAGGACTGATACACTATATGATTGTAACAAGCTCCTAACGGGGTCAACATCCTTAACTGGATATATTTTGATTAGTGGATCTTTGTGGGTACCATCCCCACTAGGGTTTTCCCTTGGCTAGGGTTTCATTGAGAACATATCATGTGTTATGAGTTCTTTACATTGTATGCTATTTAGTTTCTTATGCTTTAAAGTAATCTATTATATCCATAAGTGGGAAAAAGTAAAGGTTTGTGAAATAATGATTCACCCCCCCCCTCTCAGTATTTCCTATTTCTAACAAAATCATCTTTAGGTAATTCTTTAATTACATCTATAAAGTCTGTACATACTCTGATTGATTTTTTTGGTTTTGATACTAGAACTATGTTTGAGATCCATTCAACATTATCTATAACTCGGATAAATCTGGCTTTTAGCAATTTCTCTAGTTCAACTTTGACAAGGAGTGCCAGATGAGGATGCATTTTTTGCAACTTTTTCTTGATTGGTTTGACTCCTAGAGTGATAGAGAGATGATGCATGATGAGATCAAGATCTAACCTAGGCATATATGAATATTTCCATGCAAATTTGATCTTCTTCTCTGTTAAGAATTTTGTAAATGCTTGTTTTTTCTCTTCTGATAGAGATTGTGCTACATGAATCAACTGTTGTTCTTCTGTTGTGCCCAAATTGATAGACTGAGTTGGTTCTATCAATATTGGAGACTTTTCCTGTAAATGACTCATAAGGACATCACATATCTCATCTTTAGGCACCTTAGAGAGGTTTTCATCTTCGGATACATCTTTTGTTTTTACTATTTTAGGTTCTGAGACTTCCACATAGTGGTTTTCACCCTCATGACTCTTTCTTTTTGTTTTTATTCTTCTGACTAAGATATTTAATATCCGACTCTGTCATGTTTACACTAGGTTCATTGATGGAAGTTATCATGGGTTCTACTATGTGTAGGTAGCATGCAAGAGCATAGTCTATTTGGAAGGTATGGATGTCTTGGCTTGGATCAGTGGATGTTTGGTCAATAAGCTCAGGATGTTTGATAGTAAGTATGGGGAAGGATTGAGTAACGATGTTTATGCACATAGTGTTGTCATCATTAGCTTTGATTTGACTCTCAAACTCAAGGATGCTATTACTACTCAGAATATTTAGTTCATCAAGCATCTCAACATCATTGTTGGATCCTGCATTAGTGATAAGTGAGTCAGACTCACGAGGTCTATCATTTTTTTCTAGAATTATTTAGGATGTAGGTATGTATTGGTGAATGAAATCAATGTGTTTATGAGTGATAATGTCCTCTTCCTTTGGTTCTAAAATGACTCCCCATTCATAGTCATTTGATTCATCATCTGGATCCTTGGGAAAGTGAAGAACATGTGTAAAATTAGGACAGATTCCCCAAGAAGGGTTACCTTTATAATTTGAGAAAAATTCATAATCATGGGAGTCTATCTTAGAATTACCATTGTGTCCCAAATGCTCAGCTATTGTGATAGTTTTACCTTCTTCCTCTTGCTTGTTCTCATTATCAGCTAGTTCTTGTGTTGCGACTGTCTGTTGTTCAATAGTAGGTTCTTGTGTATCTATCATGTTGATTATTTCTTTAGGTTTCTTCTCATCTTCAAGAAGGTCTAGAATATGTTGAGGTATACGTTCATAAGGAAAAACATTAGTTTTATTTGAATCATCACTATCTGAGTGTTGTGTTTCTTCCTTTTGTTGAGTATCTAGTTCTATTTTTTCTAGGACATGTGTAGAGCTCCCACCGAGATGGAAAGGTTTCTTATGATAAACTATGCCTGTAGTATCCTTGGTTGTTCTCCCACACTATTCAATGGGTCTAATGATTCCTTTTACCCTTATTCCTAGAGGTCCTTTTCATGTATATCCCATTTTAGACATTAGCTTGTGACCCGATCCATACGATTTTGTCAGAATCTTAGGTGTTTTAGTGTCACATTTTTGAACTGTCTGTGATTGAGATTCATCATTATATAACCAGGATAGTATAGTCTCTTCCTCATGTGATTCTTTCTTGGATACTTCCTCTGTGACAAAACTCCCATTAAATATGACCCGAGATTCTATAGCTGTCGGCTTCACCTTTTCTGAAGGTTGTCGATAAGATTTAGCTGAAAGTGGGAGATATGTTAGGGATAGGACTGGTTCCATTGTGTATTCACCCATGCTTGTGTATTTGATCTTGACCCCTTGTGATAAGTCTTCTATTTTAGATATAGATGATATCTCTATTTCTTTGGTAGAAGACTCTCTGTTAAGGGGAACAAGTTTATCTACACTTTCTTTCAAAGTGTTGCAAAATGCTGATGTGTCTGTCGGTATAGTGACCTCTACTCCATCATAGGGAAATTTGAGATATTGATGATATGTTGATGGAATATCTTGCATCTCATGTATCCATGGCCTTTCTAGAAGAATGTTATAGGCCAAGGGAAGATCTAGCACTTGACATGTGATATCTTTGATGACAGGTCTTGTTCTGATAGGTAGCACAATGACTCCTTTGGAATTTATTTCTTGTTCGTCATATGCTTTTATGGTTATCTTATTTTTAGGATCAATAGCATCTTCTGATAATCCCAGTTGTGTAACCAATTTGTAAGAACAAATATTTAGACCTGCGCCTCCATCTATCAACACATGTTTGACATGACTGTTTTAGATTAAGACTTCAATATGCAGGGGCTGGTTATGTGGATCATCTTCCTCTAAAAAGGATATGTACTAAGGGGATGTCAGGTGACTCACCATTGTTTGGAATATGTCAAGATAAAGATCTTTAGGAACATTAGAGCCAAATAGAGCTTTGTCTAGAATTGCACGATGAGATGGAGAGATGCGAAGCAACTTGAATATGGAGATTTTAGCATTAGTGTATTGTAGTTGTTGGATGATACTATATGATATCTCTTTGGACTCTTTAGAATTGGAAGATTTGGAAGTAGTCCTTTGTTTAGATGCTGATGCAAGATTAAATGGGACCTTCAGGGCATTTGATGAACCCGAGTTTTGTCCTCGAAGAGTTGCCTGAGCTTGAGATCAAGTAACTGCATTAGCTATCTTGTTATCTTTGTCCCTTTTGACAATAGTGATGACATCATAATGTTCAAATAGGCATGGTTCTACCATATTGATGACATCATTGTTACCAGAGTAAGTGTAATTGACTTTGGCACCCATATTAGGTTTAGAAGACAAATCTCCTTGGTTATGATTTGGAAAGGGTTCTGTGAATGCCGCATGATCATTATTGGATTTATGGTTATCAATCATAATTTCTCCAATGTTAATTTTGTCTATAATGAGATGTTTTAGATGCATGCAGTTATTTGTTTTATGACCCTTGCTTTCCACCATTTAGGTTTGACTTTTGGGTCATATGGGTTGATCTTAGGTAACATGATGATACCATTTTCCAAGAGAGTTTTCATGGTAGATTCCAAGGGCTCACCCAGAGGAGTGAACTCACGCTTTGGTTTTGTAACCCATGGTTTATAGCCAGTTGAATTTTTAGTAGATTCAGTTGCCTTCATTTCTGAAGCTTTTATGGCTTGAGTGCCAATGGTGAGATTAAATGATGGTGCCTTAGATGGATCACTGATATGATCCACAACATTGTCTATGACAATGTTTTTGTTTTTGTTCCAGATTTTGCCTTTATCATTGTTGTTGGAACTAGATCCTGAATCATACTTGTTTTCCTTATAAAGAGATATGTCTCCCTTTTGAACAAGAAAATTTTCAATCTTTATTTAATTTTCTACTATTTTTTCAAAGGATGTATGATTTTGTATTTGCAGATGGTAATTGATTTCTAGAATCAGATTATTGATGAAAATCTCTAGTTTCTCATTTTTTGGGATTGGTCGAGCATAGAGTGAAAACTTCTTCCTCCAACATTTGAGGAAGGTCAAGAAGGGTTCTCCTAAGTTTTGTTTCAGATTTTAGATGTCGATCATGGTGACCAGATGTTGGATATTGTAGGAGTATTTTTGATAGAATAATTTGATTAACTCCTCAAAGGTTTTGATAGTTAGAGGCATCTTAGAGAACCAATTGATGGATGCCCCTCCCAAAGATCATGGGAAGAGACACATTAAGTAGGTTGGTTCATGCATAAACTTGATGGATAGGGTACACAATTCTCTAACATGATCTTGAGGATCATAATTTCCATCATATTTGTCATATTTAGGAAGCGCCACTCTTTTTGGGAATGGCAGCATGTACAAGTTCTTATCGAATGGAAATGGACATAGTGCTTCCATAGAGAACTCTTTGGGTTCTTTCTCCTTTTCCAGCTTATTAAGTTTTATTTGCGTGGCATGCATTTGTTTCATCATAGCTATTATGGGAGTTTCTTCCTCTTGTGCGATGATGTCTTTGACATTATAGTCTCAAGGAAGTTTGGCTCCTTGTTGAGCCAGCTGTAGGAAATATGCCTCTTTCTCTTCTTTCAAGAAGTGTTTCATAAATTTGTGAAAGAGGTCATCATTACGAAATTGTTCAACTTCTGACGATGTTGGTGCTTGATCTCCACCATGATTGGATTGGTGACCTTGTGAGACCTGGTTACCTCCACCTTGTGACATGGTGGACTTTAGATTATCTCCTGGGATTGATTGAGGAGGATTAGAGTAACCTTCTTTCAGATGTAGGTTACCTAGGGCATCTTCTTCATAAAGATTGGTATTGTAGGGTTGGTGAAAGGTTTGAATAATGAAAGATGATGAAGGGGAGACCTTTGGTTTGTCTCAGGGTTTTCTATGTGATGAAGCTCTAGTTTCCACCATTAACCTTGGATGAACACTTAGAACTAGATGTGACAACTAAGAGATAGTCTGATTTAGGATAGATTAGGTGACGTAATCTTGTCAAGATTGGTTTTCAAGAAGATAAATTGGACGTAATGATGGATATTATGTCCAAGGTGTATGGGTAGATGCCTAGAAGATGGTGGACATGAATTCACAAAACTTAGCCATTTGAAGATATTGAATCGGGGTTCATTTTTGACAAGATCTTTACACAAGATGAGATAGGATTTAGATTGATCAATCAGATGGAAAATCAAGTTCAGTTGGTCACTTTAGGAAAATAAGATGAATTTTCTATTGGCTTTGCTTTGTTCTTGACACAATGATGATTTTGATAGAATGTAGGTAATAATTGCAGGTTGACTAAATTTCTGACAAATTTTGACTCTCTAGAATTTTTTTGGTAAACTCTTGTATGACAGTATCCAGGCTTGTACAACTTAGAATGGGGTCTAACACAACAATTAAAAAAGCTCATATGACAAATGACTCCAATATTTCTTTTCTACTAAGGATTTATGAAAAGACTTGTATGACATAGTAGGAGTTCCCGTATGACAATATGGTGTTCCTGATATGACAGTTTAAAATCGATGCAATTCTCATATGACAACTGAAAACTCAGGACAATAGTTTACACTAGAAAAGGATTTTCTTTAAGATTTTGCAAGTTTTTCAACTGTTTGGTGTTTTCGATATTAGATTGTTTGAAAATTTATCTATCCAGGTTTTGAAAATCTTTCTTTTGGATTTGTCTAAGGTGGTTTAACATACCAATAGGCTCACAATCATAGAAAACATAGGGAACTGAATTAATGAATCAATCACACCTATCTTACCCTAGCTTGTAGAAGAGATGTATTACTTGCTTGTTGACTTAGGAACACACTCATGGACTCCTCAGAATATGCAGGTCCAACAACATGCAATGGATGTTGAAGCCCATATTAGCCGAGTTCAAGCATCAAAGAGGGCTCGATATGATGAGTTTCTTGGGGTGATTACTATTCACCTCGCACAAGCACTACAAATCCTTTGGGGGTGGATTAGTGGAAAAATAGCTTAGGATTTTAAACAAGGCATCTGTTCACAACTATCTCCCATAGTCTCACAAGTAGGATTTAGGCTGTTAACCCTATGAGCACTCTGATTAGTGTAGTCTCACAAGCAAGATTTAAGTGGCTCTGCTCTACACAAAATCAAAGTGTGTTCATGGAATGAATCCAAGGAACAAGCGCAACTATGTCTTCTAAGGTTTTAACCTCAAGGAAGCATCAATTTTTATAGTGGGGTGGAATTCAACTTAAGATTTGTCCCCACTTAGGTCGTTCCCGGGAGCTTTTTACCTCTTCGACAAGCCCTCTAAAAGATTAATTGAAAAGTGAGGTTGGGGAGCACAAGATTTGGGTTTCTAATTCTCTGAAAGAGAAGAGCATAATCCCCTAACCTTGTCCTTTTCCCTATCCAAAACATGTCAAGAAGAGTTAATCCAAAGACAATACACAAACTGGCACTAGGGAAGATACCTTCTGGGTTTTTGATTCTCCTAAGAAGGAGAAGAGCATAATCCCTTCAATATCTTCCTTGATGGAAATAAGTGAACGTACCTAATTAGCTAGATGCCTATGAAAATAAGACCTATGCAAACATAATATTCACTTGTAGAAGATTAGGCAACTTGCAAAACCACTTGTCAGAAATTGTGTTGAATGAGCTTCTTTGACAAGTGTTTCCTATAAGGGTTTCCTGTAAATAAGGGTTTGGAAGTCAAGACAAGAAGAGGCTAGAAATCAAGTTTTTATGCTCAAATCTTCATCTATCATCCTGCAAAAATGCATTAGGTTGCGAAAATGATCAAACACCAGCAAGTACCAACTATCTGGGTTAGCTAAAAGTCAAAATATGAAATCCAAATCTCAAAAATTACCCAAAAATATGATACGACTATTGAAAACTAGAGTCAAAACTCGTACGATAATATAATAGTTCTCCTATGACAATTTGGATGCGATACAACAATGGGTTCCTGGACACACAATAATTGAGATCTCATATGACAATATGTATCAACACACATGATAATGCAAAATGTCATCTATCATACGACAGACAAAATGTTCTGATACGACTTTCTACAAATGTCGTAGAAAATTGTACAGAAGAAAAATTAAAAATCTAAGCTTGAATTGAAATTGTTAGAAAATGATGAAAAGAATGATGGAAACCCATTGTCGGGCCCCATGGTGGGTGCTAGAGATGTGCATGTGAAATTGTACCTATTTATAGAACACAACACTTCAGTAAAACATTTTAGGTTAACAAATCAGAAAAATATGCAAATAAGATAAATATCATTAACCAGGCAATTTACTGATTTCTAGTAGATGCAAGTATGATATTCTCAAAAATAATCAAGATCAGTGACAATGCAACACCTAAATGAAGGATTTGATAATGACTCTAATGAAAATTGAATACAAATTAAGCTATTTTTTAAATATTCTATGCAATATGGATGAAAAATTGTATGGAAGGATTTAAAACTAGATGAAAATAGAATGAAATCTAATCTAGCAATGATATGAATGCTATGAAATAAATGAAGCAATGATAACAAGAATCTCAAAATTGCACAATCTCACAAATCACCAGATTGCACAAGCAAGATTCTCCAAATTTGTAGGTTTGAGGATTGAGGATCGAGGATCATTTGTGAAGGAGCGAGCCTCATTTATATAGAAATCTAGGGTTTGTGAGAACTCATGGTAAAACCATAAATCACTCCTTGATGAACTCAGATTGATTTTTGAGTTATCAAAGAATTAGAAACAGTCAACTCACAAAATCATGCAAAAATAGCTTTTTAACTTGAATTAGGAGTTCAGATGAATCACATGTTGAGTTCGAAAAGTTAACAAATTGAAATTAATAGTCGATTTAGAGTTTAACTACTTTTCTGATTGTGCATGAATAATTATGAATTTATTTAATATTCCATGTGTTTTTTTCTCAACTTAACTATTTTTAAATAAAAATAACT
The DNA here is from genome assembly GCA_027943335.1 of Chamaecyparis obtusa. Lineage (NCBI taxonomy): Eukaryota > Viridiplantae > Streptophyta > Pinopsida > Cupressales > Cupressaceae > Chamaecyparis > Chamaecyparis obtusa. The sequence goes on along the minus strand of BSBK01002161.1, from coordinate 832,429 downwards.
GATTTATGGGTTAATCAATTATTTAATCAAACTTTATCCCAAAACTATATCATTAAATTTGACAATTCAATTTAATCAATTAAATAAACATTCAATTGATTATTTTTAGAAACTTTGATTTATTGTCAAATAAAAATAATATTAATTAGGAATAAATGTAATTAAATCTAATTAAATAATTAAGTGGCATAATTAGATTCAATTAATCAAATATTTGACATGCTTAATTAATTAACTTTAGGATAAATAAAATAATGTCATTTATCACCAAATAATATTTAATTTAAAGATAATTAGAATAGATTAGGAATATTTAGGAATATTCCCTGATGCAGAATTAGGATAGGATCGATTAGGGTTTCGATGATTCGATGCACAAATATGCCTTAGGTTAGGTCGTTAGAGTCAATTTCGATCGATTTGTCGATGTAGGAGGTCAATGGTCCTGAAGCCCATTTTTGGGGTAATACACAAGTCATTATTCTCTCTCTCTCTCTCTCTCTCCAATAAAGCATTATGGAAAACTACAACATCCATTACACAAGGTTTTATCTTTCATGATTTTCTTTTGGATTTGTGTGTGAATTAAAAGTTATTGCATCAACATACTTGATCACATTCAAAGAATTATTTGCATTGCCAAGGTATAGTACACTTCATTGTTTAGATCTAGCCTCTGATACATGACAACACACTTTCATTTATTTCATTCCATTTCAAGGTTGATTCAAAATCGAGGTTTGAATGAGGTGAACCCATTTCTACATAACAATTTCCTCTTTTTCTATGTGCTCGTAAAAGGTAACATTTGCACTGTCTTGGATATAGGAAGTCCAGGACCTCGCAGATAGTTTGTAACTGAGTTCAGTCAAAAGTGTTAGGATCAAGTTTTTGATGTTAGTCCTAAGGGTTAGAGATTATTGAGAGGGAGGGTGAATTGGTAATCTAAGATATCTGGTACTTTTTACTTCTTTTAACACATAAAACATTCACAATTTTACTAATTTATAAGCAACAAAAACTTAACCAAATAAACACAACCACCACAATGCATGCACCACATAACATAGAAATTTCACCTATGGAAACCCAAATGGGTGAAAACCACGTATGAGATGAAACTCACAAATTATGTACTCTTCTAAAGTTCACCCTGTTTGAAGTTTTACAAAGACACTGTTAGGTGCCACCCAATTATGGGTTTTTCTCTAGCCCTATTAGGAACTTTACCCTATTAGGAGTATCCTTGTTATAGGACTTCAGACACTAGCTAAAGTGCTACCCCGTTAAAGGATTACAAATAAGATCTATTAGGATCTACCCAATTACAAGATATACATATAAGAAACCTGTTAGGGTTTTGTGATCTAGAAATAGAAACTCCTTTGCTTCATCAGATCCTCTCTAAAACCTTCAATCTTTCATTGGACAAATCTGGAATACCCTGGATTGATCACCTATCACAATCATGATCTACACACATGAATCTTTGATTCCATGATATAAATTATTACCATAACTGATAGTAATGTTGAAGATTGGTTATCTGATGGTGATGATGATGAAGACCAACCAAGATAAGAGTAATACATGATAGTAGAAAGGTTAGATCAATTATTGTCTTGTCATTGATGTCAAGCACTTGATTTATGGTTTATGTTATGTTTCCATATCATTTGATAATGATAAGTTGAATGAGTTAAGGAGAAGAAGAAATGAGATGTCATGAAGTTGAAGAACTAGGTTAGATCAGTTATTGTCTTGTCATTGATGTCAAGCAATTGATTTCTGGTTTATGTTATGTTGCTATATCATTCGATAATGATATAAGTTGAATGAGTTAAGGAGAAGAAGAAATGAGATGTCAGGAAGTTGAAGAACTTAAAATGGGCAATTGATACAAATCGAACAATGATTAGATTATGTTGATATAATTTTTTCTACCTGACATATGATTATGTTAAGTCAGTAAAACATGGTAATGAATTTTTTTCAAGTCGCCAAGTTAAGTTGTTTTGGTTACTAAGAAGAATATGTCACTCGGTCAAGGTAAAAGGTAAAAGGAAGTAACTTGATAAATAAAAAGGAGGCGAAGGCACCGAAAATGAAAGAAAATTTTAGGCACCGAGAGAAGTTAACCAAAATTCAAATGGAGGACACTGAGAGAGGAACATATATTAAATAAGAATTGAATTGACATTTAATGATAATCTATCATGAGCTAGATGATCATGATGACAAATAAAGTTAGTTACACAAGATCTAGAGATAGGAAAATTCAAGGTTAAGATCTACAAAAAGATCTAAATGGAAAAAAAAAGATGGAACAAGTTTCAAGAAAAGTTCAAGTTCCTAGGTGAAAAGAAAACGTGTCACCGCGATCCAAATTCAAAGCATAATGAATTGGATGGTTAAGATTGATCAAAGAAAAACATAATAGAGGAGATTAAGAGGTAAAAATTATCTATACAAAGGATACATTTTTATGAAAAAATGGCTAGCAAATTGAATAGTTGAAGGGTCGCCAACTGTTACAATGAAGAAGGAACAAAGAGATTCAAAGTGGAAAAGAAAGATTTGATGAATTGTTGAAGCTAGTGGATAATGAAGAATTGAAGTGAAGAAATAAGAGCACACAAAAGATTTGATTGAGAAAAGATGGTTGCAAATATACATGTCAATTTATTTACTCTTTCTTACTAGAAATTATAACAGAGAAATCTCTTAATGGAGTGGACTTAACAGTCTTATTGTAAAATCCTTAAAAAATGTAACATTCTAAAGAGTGTTTGAAGCCCTCTAACAAGGCCAATCTTGAAGATCCTAACAGATCTAAGGCAAATCCCTTAACTAGGTCACACCTAATAGTGTGCATTGTAATCTTTAACCAAATTGGATCTTAACCAAGCATACTTCAAAAGAGTATTTTCTTAGTGGGTGACAAGTCCCATAGTGGGTTTTACCAAAGATGGGATTCCACATTAAACACTGGTGTTACATGTGATGCATGAGTTGTGTGAATGATTTATCGATTGTTATAGTTTATTTACTGATGTCGACAAACAGTGAAGTTTTTTTTACCGAGCTTCTACCACTCATTGAGTATCTTGGGTCTTGAGCAATCTTGCATCACCAAAAACATTTCTATTTCTTGTAACTGTCTGATGTTTGTTTGTGTAGCCATTGTTGTTGCTGGTTTCTTGCCTTGTGTAGTTAATGATTTTCCATAGACCTATTTTGGGACCTTCTCCTAAGGGTGCACATCCTAATTCATTTGGACTTGGAAGTTATCGCCATTTCCCTCGGGTATCGATTCTCCACCAGTTTCATAGGAAATGTGTGGTATTTCACCTTGTGCGGTTCCATGTGGGGGAATTGGATCTTGCAAAGTTTGGGACATGTTCTTGGATCATGTAGACCTAACTGTAACATCACATCATGTTTTGTTGTTTCTTGCTTTAGTTTTGGTTTCTCCTCCTAAGTGGACCTATATTGTAATTAAGTGCCTGACTGGCCAACTTGTGACTTTGCGGCTATATATTTGGAGCTTGGGTCGATGTAGAGTAGAAGTGTTAGTAGCATGAGAGTATCTAGAAGGATAGACAACTACAATATGTGAGCTATGATTCTAATTGCATAATTTCATTGTATAAGGCCAAAACCTAGAATTCCTCACAGTCGGGCATGTTGCTAATTTTATAATAATTGCACCAGTGTTGTTGCCAGTCGCTTGTCTCATATCCATTGTGTTTTCACTACTTTCATGTGGTTTTCATATTTCTTCCATGTGTAAATTTGAGCAGGGCTTGTTTGTGGGTTTAAGTAGAGTAAATTAACCCCAATTCTACCTTTACCTTTCCTACCCTTGTGTCAGGTGGTATCAGAGAAAGTTCTTTCTTGTGGATTGGATCATGGAGAACCTTGTTGGATTGGTTGTAGGGTGGCAGATCTGAGATCTGACCTATAACTTGTAGAAGGTTACGATCTTGCTAGAACCTGATTGTCAAGATGGTTTGTGGTAGAGGAAATGATAATGCTATCATGGATATGTTGAGGTATATTGAAACTAGGCTTGAAGCTATAGAAATAGCCTAGAGAAGAGGCACACATCTTGAAGATGTTAGTGATGAAGAAGAAGCAGCACCTAATCCTGAACCTAAAGTTGTGTAGGATGAGGAAAGAATCTTGAGAGTTTTGTCTAAGGTTAACTCTAGACCTACAGTTGAGGTTTCTTGCTATGATGGAAGACTTGATACTAATGCACTTTTGGATTGGATCTCTGAGATGGATAAGTACTTTGAGTATGAAGGTACTCCTAATAATAAGAAGGTTAAAATTGCAGTCACAAAGTTGAAAGGTCATGCATCTCTGTGGTGGGATCATTTTCAAACTAAGAGACAGAAGAGAGGGAAAGAAAAGATCAAGACATGGATGAAAATGCTTGGAAAGATGAAGAGGAAGTTTCTTCTAGCTGACTACCAAGTTAGTTTGATGAGGAACATGCAGAATTTGAGATAAAGGGACATGAGTGTGAAAGAATATACTGAGGAATTTTACAAATTGGATATCAGATCTGGACATGTGGATGATGAAGTTGAGAAGGTGGTTAGATATTTTAATGGCCTAAGGACATCTATTCAAGATGAGATTAGTTATGTTAATATGGAAGGGTCAACCCACAATAGTGGGTTACACTTTTTGGCCTGAATGCACACTGAACTCTACATTTTGGGAAAAAATTCAGATTCAAATGCATATTCTTGTTAAACCATTTGGAATCAAAAGATGAAGTAAATTAGAGTGTTTTAGGATTTTTTGTCTAGATTCTAAATATAGTTTTTATTTTTATTTTTTAATTTATTTCTTTCTCCCACGAAAATTGGTATGTTTATGAAAATATCATTTTCAAAGAGTTACATTATTTTCATAGAGCATAACATTTTTTCTAAAATAGATATCAATGTGATTCTTTCAAATTTAGTTTTTTAACATCCATATGTAGGGTATGTAGTTGGTTTCATGAAATTATCATGATTATTTCATATTTTATTAACATTTTAAGTTTACTAAACTGTGATTTTGACATACCTTGACTACATAGCTTATAACTTGTTGCGTATTTGTCAAATTTCATTTTTATTTTTTTTTATAGAAAGAGAACTTTAATACCTAGGGCATAGATATTTTTAAAATTTTTTTTCTCTCATTTACTATTTTTCCATAAGCATCAAACATAGAGGTAGACATACGGTGAAATATCTATGTTTAGTAAAATGAAAAAATTCCAAGTCATAATAAACTTAATATATATTAACAGTATAATCATTGGAAAGATTTTTATCAATAGTACCTTACAACATAGATAGGTTTTTCAAATGGATTCATTTGATATGCCAAAAGATAAAGTCAAAGTGATTTTTTGTCAGCATTTTAATAGGTGTGATGGAGACTCCATTGTAGGTATGAATGAGGAGTATAGATTTTATATCAATGTTTTTTTTATCTAAGAGGCTTTGAGCTAACCAATTGTAATTAATTCCTTCAAATGGAACCTCTCAAGGCTTAAATAATCATATTTTATTAAAAATGTGTTATTTCAGCAAAAATCAGCATGTCTAAAAAATGTAACCCACTATTGTGGAGTCACCCGAAAAGTGTGGAAGAACCATACCAATTAACTTTGAAGGCAGAAGAAAGGTTGACAAAAAGACATGATCAAAGATAGAGAGGAAGAGGTGGCAGATTTTAGAGAAGTAGAGGTAGATCTTATGGAGAAAGTAGCAGATCTGACAATGCAGTACAAGATAAAGGATGGAAGGGTGACCCTGTTGGTAGAAGAGGTAATTACTCTAGAGGTAGCTATACTAGTTAATCTAGGAATAATAATAATGGGAAAAGAGATGAGAAATCTTGGTTTAAAGGTACTTTTTACAAATGTAGTGAAGACAGACATAGAGATTTTGAATGTACTAACTCTGGAAAGAAGACTATAGGTAATAGTAGAAACAATTTGGCTTGTGAAGAAGTTGAGGAATTGTCTAATGAACCTAAACATGGTGAGAACTTGATGCTAAGAAGGATATTGTGTGATAAAGAAGCTGATGAGGAACCTATTCTGAGGAAAAGTTTGGTTAGAACTAGATGTAAGATCGATGACAAATGGTGCAAGGTAATCATTGATAGTGGAAGTTCTGATAATTTGGCATTCGAAGAGCTAGTTAGTAAATTGCAGTTGCAGAAATTGAAACATCCTAAGCCATACCATATTGCTTGGATCCAGAAGGAGCATAAAATAATTTTAAGTGAACAATGCCTTGTAAAATTCAAAATTGGGAATTATCATGATGAAGTCTTGTGTGATATTATGCCTATGGATTTTTGTCATATTATTTTGGGTAGACCTTGGCAGTATGATAGGAAAGCTTTGCATGATGGTAGATTGAATCAATATACTATTTGGATGGATGGGAAGAAACAAGTATTATTGCCTTTGATAGATAAGTTTGATGAAGGTCACTATTCTACAGTCAGAGTATGCTTGGTTGATGGTAAAACATTTGCAAGAGAAATGAAAGAACGTAATATTTTCTTTGCTTAGATTCCAAGGAAAACTGAGAAACAAGATGAGTTGGAACATGCACCTAAGATTAAATCTTTGTTGACTTAATTTCATGACATCATTTATGATAATGTACTTGATGGTTTACCACCTATGAGAAGTATCATTCATTGTATGGATTTCATACCTAAAGCTAGTTTGCCTAATAAAGCAACACATAGGTTGACACCAGATGAAAAGACTGAGTTGAATAGGAAAGTGCAAGAATTGCTTGAGAGAGGTTTGATTAGGGAAAGTTTGAGTCCTTCTATAGTACCTACTGTGTTAGCACCTAAAAAGAATGGAGAATGGAGAATGTGCACCGATTCTAGAGCTATAAACAAGATAATAGTAAAATACATATTTCCTTTGCCTAAGATGGATGACATAATGGATAGTTTGAGTGGAGCAAAGTATTTCACAAAGATTGATTTGAAAAGTGGATATCATCAGATTAGGATTAGAGAAGGGGATGAATGGAAAACTACTTTTAAGACTAATGAAGGTTTGTATGAATGGTTGGCTATGCCTTTTGGTTTGACTAATGCACCTAGTACTTTAATGAGGCTGATGAATGAAGTTTTGAAAAGATTCTTGGGTAAGTTTGTGATTGTATATCTTGATGACATATTGATATTCAGTAAGACTAAGGAAGAACATCTTGATCATATAAAACAAGTATTGCAAAGATTAAAAGAAGAAAAGTTGTTGATTAACTTGAAGAAATGTTCATTTATGAAAGAGGAGATTGTGTACCTTGGTTTTGTAATTTTAGCAGATGGATTGAAGATGGATCCTAAGAAAGTGAGAGTTATACTTGATTGGCCTACACCAGAGAATGTTGGAGAGGTAAGATCATTTCATGGATTGGAACATTTTTATAGGAAGTTCATCAGAAATTTTAGTTCTATTTGTAATGCTATGACTGAAACCATGAGAGGAGATAAAAGTGATTTCAAATGGACACAAGGAGAAAAAAATAGTTTTGAAACATTGAAACAAAGAATTACAGAATTGCCTACTCTTGCTTTGCTTGATTTCAGTAAAGTTTTTCACATTGAATGTGATGCTAGTGGTATTACAATTGGATCTATTTTGAGTCAAGATGGAAGATCGGTAGCTTTCTTTAGTGAGAAGTTGAATGATGCTAAGAGAAAATATTTAGTTTATGATCAAGAATTCTATGCTATTGTTCAAGCTTTGAAGAAATAGAGACATTATTTTATGCCTAAAGATTTTGTTTTATATACTAACCATAAAGCTTTGCAGTATTTGGGAAGTCATAATAAATTGAATCAGAGACATATGAAGTGGGTTGAGTTTTTGCAAAGTTTTTCCTTTTCATTGAAACATAAGAGTGGATAGTTGAATAAGGTTGCTGATGCCTTGAGCAGAAGAAGAAGTTTGTTGACATAAGTAAGAGTTGAGGTACTTGGTTTTGATGATTTGAAGTGTTTGTACGGAACTGACATTGATTTTGTAGAGCCTTGGAAAGCATGTAAGGAACAAATAGTAAGTGATAAGTGGACTGATTATTTCATTCAAGAAGACATGTTGTTTAAAGGAGTTCAGTTGTGCATACTTAGAGGATCTATGAGAGAGAACATAATAAAAGAGAAACATAGTGGTGGACTTGCTGGACGTTTTGGGATTGACAAGACTGTGAAATTGATTTTAGAGAGATACTTTTGGCTGCAGATTTATAGGGATGTACAGAGAATGGTTAGAGGTTACAAAGTTTGTCAAGTGGCAAAAGGAACTAGTCAAAATGTGGGATTGTATACACCTTTGCCTGTACCTGATAGACCTTGGGAAGATGTGAGTATGGACTTTGTTCTTGGATTGCCTAGAACTCAGAGAGGTAATGATTCTATTTTGGTAGTGGTTAATAGATTTTCTAAAATGGCACATTTCATACCTTATAAGAAGACATATGATGCATTGCATGTAGCTGAATTAATTTTCAAGGAAGTGGTAAGTGTTGGAAATATAGATGCAGTAACTAAGAGGGGGGGTGAATCAGTTAACCACAAAATATTACCACTGATCCCTTAGATATCTTAATAAATTATTTACTGTTGCCACTTGGTAAACATACAGAGAAATGCTGAAACTCGATCTTTGAAGTGTGTAATAATTAAACTATTCTTAAGCATTCATCACTGATTAACATACATGAATAAAGAAAATAACAAGAACACAAGAGACGCTAGATTTACCGTGGAAACCCAATATGGGAAAAACCACCAATGTAACTAGTTACTATTTTTCACTCTTCTGAAGTGATGCCCAGTTAGAAGCCAACCTGGTAAAAGGTTACAAAACACACTGTTAGGTGTGACCTTGTTAGAGGATTTAATCACCCTGCTAGGAGTGGCCTTGTAAGAGGTCTTGAAACAATTCAATAGAACTGTCACCTTGTTAGAGGATTTATAAAATGGTTGTTAAACCAACTTGGTTAAGAGATTTTGATATCACTGCTACAATTGTAAGAGAGTAACAATGAAATGACCTGCAACTAAATTGCTGATTATAGATCTCTATTCTACTTCACTAGATCCTTACTGATCAAATAAATCTTTTCTACTCCTCAAGGATATCTAATCATCCTTCAAAATTCACACATACCTTTCTTCAAAATGATTTCTGCATGCTGTATATATCATTCACCACTTGACCTTCTATATATATACCATTTTGTTTAACATTTAGATTGTCAAGTCGGCACTAATAATTATTATAATAGTTGGCTGGGATAAACAAATTGTAATAACAAAATCCATTGAAGGGCTGACCTTGCTCGGTGAACATTAATCCTGAAAAGATTTCCTTTGGTGACCAAGTGGACTCGGTAACCACAACAAATTTTGCAACATCCTTCAGAGATCGAGTGAGCTCGGTAACCACTAACTTTCCTTCGATAACCGAGGAGGCTCAGTTAACACTATTTTCTGTCATGTTTCCTTTTGACACCTGAGAGATCTCGGTAGACACTAAAAACCACCTAGCTGACCATCTAAGCTCGGTAGACACTGAGAACTGCCTAGCTGACCGACTGAGCTCGGTAGACACTAAGAATCACCTAGCTGACCGACTGAGCTCGGTAGACACTGAGAATGATAATTGATATGAAATTTGTGTGACATCAAAGACAACACATAGCTAATCCAACAATGTCCTTTAGACAATTGTATCCAACAATCTCCCTCTTTGGAATTGATGGCAACGCAACATGTCATAGCACAATGAAATTTTACAGAGAAACCAAGAGTAAGAAACATATCCTTAGCTTCATTCTAATTCCCATCATCTTCAAACTTCTTTCTAAACTGAGAACTCTCCCTCTTAACTTCTCAAATTATTCTCCTTAGAAATTTCTTGAAATGACAACAAACTCTCCCTCTTTGACAACACATGCCAAAGACAACTTACACAGTTTCGGTGAATATCAATGTACCTTATGTACTGATTCATATGCAATGATTCCCTAACTATGCTGCATCAACTGATTGATCTTCAACATGTTCTGGTTGATGCATCACTAAAACTTTATTTAGTGAACCTTGGACAGGGGAGTGACCCCTAACTTGCCTCTTAGATACAAGAATGCATCCTTAGGTAGTGGCTTGGTGAAGATATCTGCAATTTGTTCTTTTGTATGAATATATTCCAATCTGATTTCCTTGTCCTACACCAATTCTCTGACAAAGTGATATTTTATAGCAATGTGCTTGGTTTTGGAATGCATTACTGGATTCTTTGAAATATTTATTGCACTTGTATTGTCACAAAACATAACAACTGGTTCTTTGATCTCAACCTTCATGCCTTCCAAAAACTATTTAAACCATACAATATTAGAGCAGTTTACTATTGCAACAACATATTCTACTTTTGCTATGGATTGGGATGTGCACTTTTGCTTTTTACTAGTCCAAGATACTAACCTCTTGCCAAGAAAGAATGCTCCACCACTTGTCCTCTTTCTGTCATCAATGTTTCCTGCCCAATCAACATCAGTAAACACTTTTAAATCCAGATTGCCTCCAAATTTATACCACAAGCCATAATCTTTAGTTCCCCTTAAATACCTCAAGATTCTTTTGATTGCCATCATGTGATTTTCTCTAGGTTTAGCTAAGAATCTTGCCACTATACCAACTGCTAAGGCAATATCAGGCCTTGTGTGCACTAGATACTGTAATTTTCCAATCATTGATCTGTATAAGGTCTAATCTACTTCTTTTGAATCATCATCTTTGGTAAGCTTCAGTCCAATACACATGGGTGTACCAACTGGTTTTGAATCTTCCATACCAAATTTTTTAAGTATTTCCCTGATATATTTAGACTGAGTAATGTAGATACCATTTTTGTTCTGCTGAATCTGAAGTCCAACTAAAAATTTTATCTGACCAAACATAGACATTTCAAATTCTTTGTTCATATGCTCTGAAAATTCTTTGCACTAATCATCATTTCTTGTAAACACAATATCATCCACAAATATTTCTGCCAAAACAATTTTGTTATCTGATCCTTCTTTGATGTATAAATTACTGTTGTCATTAGCTCTTTTGAAATAAATCTGAGTAAGATAGTTATGTAATCTTTCATAACATGCTCTAGGAGCTTTTTTCAGACCATACAATGCTTTGTGTAATTTGCAGACCATATCCCTTTTGTCTGGATCAATAAAAACTTCAGGTTGCTCAATGTAGACTTCTTCCTCAAGAATACCATTGAGAAATGCAGATGTTATATCCATTTGATATACCTTAAATCCTTTATGTGCTGCATATGCAAGTAAAGTCCTCACACCTTCTAATCTTGCAATAGGAGCAAAAGTCTCTCCATAATCTATTCCTTCTTCTTGAGAATATCCTTTACATACCAATCTTGCTTTGTTTCTTGATACTTGACCATCTTCATTCAACTTATTTCTGAATACCCATTTTGTCCCAATTACATTTTTATCTTTAGGCCTAGGTACAAGAGTCCATGTCTTATTTTTCTCTATTTTCTCTATTTCTTCATTCATAGCCTCAATCTAATTTTCATTTTCCAATGCATTTTTGACATTTTTAGGTTCAAAATCAGCAAATAAACATGTACCTTTTAGTTTACTTCTTGTCATAGTACCATCTGATTTGTTTCCAATAATCTGATCTAGTGTATGATGCTTTCTAACGTACTTGGCCAATACAAGTTCCTTGCTTCCTGAATGAGTTGCATTGGCATCTTCTTCATCTTCAGGTTCAGGTTGCTCGGGCTCGGTAGATACTTTCTCGGTAGCTTCAGACTGGGACTCGGTACTTTGTGACTCAGTCTGAACTTCTTCTTGTGACTCAGTTACTATGCTGGGCTCGGTAGATGTAGTTTCCTTATTGACAGATGTGTCTGGCAATGTATCAGGTTTGATGTAGACAAATCTTCTGTAATCCTCTGGTTCCTTTTTGCTTTCTTCTTCAGTCTTTTCTGCAAACTCATCAATTCTCACATGTGCACTTTCTATGATTTTGTGAGTAGACAAATTTAGACATCTATATGCCTTACTTTTGCAAGAATATCCAAAAAATATTCCTTCATCACTTTTTACATCAAATTTTCCTTTTCTAGATTCTTTTAAGATGTAACATTTACTACCAAATACTTTTAGGTAGCTTACATTTGGTTTGTAGCCATACCATAGCTCATAAGGAGTCTTGAATGTGTCTTTTCTCAGCTATACTTGGTTCAAGGTATGAACTATAGTGCTGATAGCTTCCTTCCAGTATTTTATAGCAATGTTCTTTTCAATCATTAGAGTCCTTGCACAGTCCATGATAGATCTGTTCCTTCTTTCAACTATTCCATTCTGCTTAGGAGTTCTCGGGGCTGATACCTATCTTTTGATTCCTCTTTCAATGCAGAAATTATTGAATTCATGGGAGATGAGTTCACCACCTCTGTCTGATGTCAAGAATTTTATTCTTTTTCTTCTTTCCTTTTCTACTCTTGCTAAATACCATTTGAACTTCTCAAATGCTTCTGACTTTTCTCTTAAATACATAACAGTCATCATTCTAGAGTAATCATCAACAAAGAGAATAAATAATTTTTCTCTAGTATAGCTCTCAATTCCAATAGGTCCACATAAATCAATATGCACAATTTCCAAAATATCTTCAGATTGATAGTTTCTACTTTTAAAACTAGACTTTCCCATTTTACCAATTTGACAATTCTTGCATAGACCAACATCAGGTTTCTTCAAAGTAGGAATACCTCTTACTTTCTTGAATTTGCTTATTTTCATCATGTTATCAAAATTTACATGACATAACCTTTTGTGCCATAACCAACATTCTTCAATTTGAGCAATAAAACATGAGTATTCACCAAGATCAAGATAAAATAGGTTACCTTTGGTTTGTTTGCCTGATCCTATCAGTTTTCCTTTGTCATCCAACAGTCTTGCTTTGCCATTCATGAATTCAACTTTGAATCCAATGTTAGTTAGCTGTGCTACACTTAGAAGATTATGCTTTAGTCCTTCAACCCAATATGCATTATCACATATAAGTTCTTTGGTTAATGAAATTCATCCCTTTCCTTTTATACGACAAGGTTCATTGTTTCCAAACTTTACATTACCACCATCAAAGTATTCAAAGTGTTCAAACTTAGTCCTATCACCAGTCATATGATGTGAACATCCACTATCTATAATCCATGTATCATTCTTTCTTATATGAGAGATAAGTGTCATCTCATCTTCATCATTATCAGATTCATCTTTTACAACAATGAAAACAATTTCTTCTTCACTATCATCCAAATCTTTAGCAAAAAAACATGTTTTCTTACCTTTATCCTTGAATGATTTGAAATTCTTCATGCCATTGTACTTGTAACCTTTATTCTCATCTTTGCTTTGCTTGTTTGGGCACCTAGCTGCAATATGACCAATTTCTTCACATGAAAAATAGATTAAGGGAGTTTTACCTTTGTATTTTCCTCTGCCTCTTGAATATTTCTTTGCAAGTAATTCTTCAATAACTTCAAGATCACTATCAGAACTTTCCTCTGATTCTTCTTCACTTTCTAATTGTATTTTCTTCCCTTTCTTGAGTGAAAGTTTGGCCTCAAAAGTTGATTCAATATTTTTAGAAGTTGGAACATAGTTGTCATAGTTATCCAGTTCAAAGGATGTCAATCTTCAAACTAAGGCATCCAAAGTTATATTGTGATTTTCTTCACATCTTCTTTCTTGAATAGTAGAAACTCTTATTGCATAAATAGGAAGTAATGTTCTAAGAACCTTACTTATAACAGTTTCATCATCAATTTTTCCTCCAGAAGCTCTAATTGCACTAACACTTGTCTTGATCCTTTCAACATATTTTGCAATGTTTTCTTCTTCTCTCATTTTCATCTGATCAAACTATCCTCTTAGGCTTTCTACTTTGGCTCTCTTCACATTGTCATCACTGCCATAGATTTTCTTCAGTTTGTTCCACATTTCATGAGCAGTTGTGCAGTCTTTGATTTCATCAAATTCTTCATAGCTAAGAGCTGATGCAATGTCTATCATCATATTGTTATGGTTCCTCTTCTCTACAATGTCTTCAACAGTTAATGTTCTAGTAGGAATTGTATATTCTTGATCAATATATTTGCATCCTGAATCACCAATGGAAGCCAGATGAAGTCTCATGAGACCTTGCCATGCTAAAAAGTTATTTTTGTTAAGCCTTGGAATTTCTCTTTTGTAAGACATCCTGATCTTTAGCTTAGGTCCTTGAAACCCTTCCTGCAAGCACCAAAAGCTCTGATACCAACTGTTGGAAATATAGATGTAGTAACTGAGAGGGGGGGTGAATTAGTTAACCATAAAATATTACCATTGATCCCTTAGATATCTTAATAAATTATTTACTGTTGCCACTCAGTAAACATATAGAGAAATGCTGAAACTCGATCTTTGAAGTGTGTAATAATTAAACTATTCTTAAGCATTCATCACTGATTAACATACATGAATAAAGAAAATAACATGAACACAAGAGATGCCAAATTTACCGTGGAAACCTAATATGGGAAAAACCACCAATGTAACTAGTTACTATTTTTCACTCTTCTGAAGTGATGCCCAGTTAGAAGCCAACCCGGTAAAAGGTTACGAAACACACTATTAGGTGTGACCTTGTTAGAGGATTTAATCACCCTACTAGGAGTGGCCTTGTAAGAGGTCTTGAAATAATTCAATAAAACTATCACCTTGTTAGAGGATTTATAAAATGGTTGTTAAACCAACTCGGTTAAGAGATTTTGATATCACTGCTACAATTGTAAGAGAGTAACAATGAAATGACCTGCAACTGAATTGCTGATTATAGATCTCTATTCTGCTTCACTAGATCCTTACTGATCAAATAATTCTTTGCTATTCCTCAAGGATATCTAATCATCCTTCAAAATTCACACATACCTTTCTTCAAAATGATTTCTGCATGCTGTATATATCATTCACCACTTAACCTTCTATATATATACCATTCTGTTTAACATTTAGATTGTTAAGTCGAAACTAATAATTATTATAACAGTCGGCTGGGATAAACAAACTGCAATAAAAAAATCCTTTGAAGGGCCGACCTTGCTCGGTAAACATTAATCCTAAAAAGATTTCCTTCAGTGACCGAGTGAACTCGGTAACCACAGCGAATTCTGCAACATCCTTTGGAGACCGAGTGAGCTTGATAACCACTAACTTTCCTTCGATAACCGAGGAGGCTCGGTTAACACTATTTTCTATCATGTTTCCTTTTGACACCCGAGAGATCTCGGTAGACACTAAAAACCACCTAGTTGACCGACTGAGGTCGGTAGACACTAACAACTGCCTAGCTGACCGACTGAGCTCGGTAGACACTGAGAATTGCCTAGCTGACCGACTAAGCTCGGTAGACACTGAGAATGATAATTGATATGACATTTGTATGACATCAAAGACAACACATAGCTAATCCAACAATGTCCTTCAGAAAATTGTATCCAACAAAGATTGCATGGTTTGCCTAAATCTATTATTTCAGACAGAGATACTAAGTTTACTGGTTATTTTTGGAGAGAACTTTGGAAGAAGTTGAATACAGAATTGAAGTTTAGTTCTACATTTCACCCTCAAATAGATGGATAGACTTAAGTTGTGAACATGAGTTTGGGAAACTTGTTCATATGTTTAGTTGGAGAGAAGCATGCTAATTGGGATTTGGTTTTAGCACAAGCATAGTTTGCATATAATAATTCTATGAATAGAAGTACTAAGAGGACACCTTTTGAGATTGTTACTGGATTTCATCCTAAGGGAACCACAAAGTTTAGAGATTTACCTACTGAGACCAGAAGGAGTGTTGAAGCTAAGGATTTTGCAGTATACATGAGAAATTTTCATGATGAAGTTAAAAAGAATTTGGAGGATAGTAATCTGAAATATAAATAGAGAGAAGATAAGAGAAGGATACATAAATCTTTTGAAGTTGGATAGGAGGTTATGATTCATTTGAAGAAGAATAGATTTCTAGTTGGTACCTACAATAAGCTGAAAATTAAAAAGTTTGGACCTTGGAAGATTCTGAAGAAGTTTGATAGTGGAAATGATTATGAAGTGGAATTACCAGAGGACATGGATATATCACCTATATTCAACATTTTTGATATCTTTGAGTACTTTGAATCGAATAAGGAGATGGATGATGATCTGGATTATCCTAAGAAGATCAGAGACAACATTGAGAAGATCTTGACTAGTAAAGTGAGAAAGAGTACAAGATGAAAAGACTACATGGAATACCTAGTTTAGTGGAAAGACAAGCACTAGTACATTTGAAGCCATATTCTAATGACCATGTGTCAGATTTGCAATGCCTATTTGTCAAAGCTTTGATAGATGTGTCCATCAACATTTTTGTGTTGGAAGTTACGACAAAAGTGATAACCGTCGATATTCTGACATCATTTCCTATCGAAAAAGGCCACATAAATAGAAACTTTACTATAGGATAGATTTGTTGAAAAAGGGGTTCTTTACAATGTTGTTTCTATCGAAAAGGTGATGGATACGTAGTAAATGTCTGACAGGAGAACCTGTTGGATGTATAGCAGTCCCGTCGCATGTATCTATTGAATTGGGGTTCCCTCTGATGGCTAACTTGTTGGAAAGTCGACGGATATGTAGTAAAATACCGATAGGAGAATCCATTGGACTTATAGAACTGATGTCGAAATAAATTTAATACCAATTGAAAAAGTGACATATGAGCATAGTAAAGATAAAAAAGCTCAAGAGACCATCATAGTTGGTCTCCATCTTTGGTCTATATAATGAAAAAACATTTTACCTTTCGTTAGCTCATCAAATAAGGGGATTTGAAAGAATTTAATAGAATATTTTCATGATTATTTCAGTTGACGTTGAAGGAATTTATCGACTCCATGCACTTGTATACTACGAGCACATCCATAAAGAAGCATATCCTCCCATGGCTTATATTACTGAAGCCATAGGAGGGGATGCTTCTTTATGGTTGTGCTCAATGTATACAAGTGCGCAAAGTAGATAAATTCATTCACCATCAAACTAAAATAATGTACGTTATACATGAAAATATCATCCATTAAATTCTTTCAAATCACCACATTTGATGAGCTAATGAAATGTAAAACATTTTGTCAGTATATGGACCAAAGACAGAGACCAACTATGATGGTCTCTTGAGCTCTGTTATCTTTAGTCCTAGCTACTGGGTAAGGGCTGGAAGACTTATACCTATCGATCATTGAGAATAATGACCACCTTGCCTTTATGTACACTGCACAATATCCAATATAAGAGAAGGTAGAAAATATAAATGGATAAAAGAAATGAAAGATACATTAAAATTATCTTGTTTTTTACCTTCTCATAATTGATCCCAATCTTGCAAAAGTAATTTTATACAATCACTAGCACATTTCCTGCATGGATGAGAAACAATATCCAAATTTTCTAGATTCTGAGAAGAGGTGTGAGTGGAGGCCAAAAAAGGGATATTTGTGAAGGTTTTATAGATGTAGGTTACAGAATCATCATCTCTACATCGGTACTCAATCTAGAAACCCTCTCTAGAAAATCTCCACAAAAGTCCCTTCTGGCCTCCACTACATATACGTCTTCTCATTATCTAAAAACTCTCCATCATTGATTCCCATCATTTTTTCACCATCTCTGTGGACTGAGACCTTAAATTATTGAGCTTCTCTTTGTTTCGAGAATAGTTTAACATTCTTTACTTAACAAGGCCAACCATGTGAAGGTTCTAATTTTCTGAGTTTGACCAGCAGTTCTTTTTCATTACATGTGCCTTGTAGTGAGGACATTCAAGAGAGGTTTGATGAGTATTTAGATTGCTCAAAGACTAATTTTGAATCAGCAACTGGTGAAGAACATGAAGTTGATATGGATAGGGATTCATTTGACACACAAACTCCTCTTCTCAATTGATAAGACTATGAGGAAAATCTAAATTTAGTGGTGTGTGGTGAATCTAAAGATAGAAGGAAAGAAAAGTCCCAAGTTTTGAATTTGGATAGTAGAGGATCCTTTCCTCATTCTCACAAGTCTACAGATTTGTCACATGGATTAATCAGGTCTGTTATCAAGATATAAAGGTTGGGCCTGACCATTGCAAAAAAAGGTGCTTGTATCCATTTAAAATTTGTCACCAGGGTATGACCATAATTATGAGTTCATAACAGTGACATAACTCCACTACCTCAAGATATGGAAGCCTTTGGTCAAGAAGAGAACAATGATTTACATCCTATATTTGAGGGTACACATGGTGAGAGCATGGGACATTATGGGAATGACACAACTCATCATAATTAATAAAAGAACTCTTTCCAACATTAGGGTACCCACAGATCAAAATAGTCCTGGTATTTGGGTCAATAGATGACAACCTTTCCATATGTTGCCTCAATTTTTTGAGGTAAGCCAAACTTAATTCAATTCTCTTAACAATGGTACACATCCATCCAAGTACAACAACCTTCAAAGATTTGCAACGGTAAAGAGAATCCCCATATTTTATCAGCCTAACATAGTCTTTGGCCACTTTGGAAATGAGATTGCGAGCAGTATTGATATGGCCAAGGGCCAAATTGTTCCTAAAATTATACTGCACCATTTTTTCTCTCTTTCTCTTTTCCTGCATTGATTCTTCCCCAAATTTGATCGCTAAGTTAGAAAATAGAACGAGCAGGGACCCGTTGGCAACAAGCAGTAATTGTGATGTTTGTAGTGGTCTTGAGAAGTTTGGTTTCTTGGATCCTTAGTTAAGCCCTTGATGCAAAGGAAAGGGTGGTGGACTGGTAGACAAGATAAGTTACTTAAATTTGGTTTATAAATGAACTATTTCCCACAATGCCAAATGAATCTTCAAGAGACTCAACCCAACCAAGACTCCTCCCAATGTAAACCAATTATGGATTTGGTTTCTTGAAGATGTATGAGGGTATATTAAAGTTATTTCAAGGTTTCAAGGGTTACCCACACTCCCAAATGGCTAAATAGCTTCAGACTATCACAGAGGCCTAATGGCTTTGCCTTGTAGCCCTGCAGAGACCTTTTTTGTCTTTGAGCTCCACACTTCCCCAAAACACTAGAAGATCTAAACATAGATATAGACACCCTTTTTTCCATACATAAACATACCAAAGACTTAGTTATTGGTACTTTGGAAAAATTGTAGTACCCTGCTTGTACCCCTATAAATACACTAGAAAGTTGGTGATTTTTCAAAGAAACTACTAGTTGTTTATATCCTCAAGCCTCCAAACTCTAGATAGTATCTCTTTATGACAAAAAACCTATAAATCCAAGAGGAATTAGACCTAAAACTTGGGGAACATCAAAATCCCCAAATTAGTTACACCAAACCCTTGATTCAAGGGTTTCTTCAATCTCGCCCTTCCAAGCACTTCCTGGATCAATTGGTGATTGATTCACCATTCACTCCACCATAAATGACTATTCCAATCATAAAATCCCTATGTCATTCAACCCAAACGCCTATTGCTATACTTGTGCCATGAATTTCAATGGAACACTCCTTGTCACAGCTAGTGATCACTCTTTTCCTTCAAAATTCTACAACTTCCAAGTTAGATTAATATTGTACATAGTTAATAATCCTGATTCCATGGATTCTAGGCCTCTGAGTCCATGGAATGGTTATTAATTACAAGTAAACCTCAAAATAGAGAAAGGAAACTTAGTAAAACCAGTCTATGCCACTGTTTGTGAGGGTACAGTCATGATAAGTGCCTCTCAAACCTCTCCAAACATGTAAGATTGTCTTTAAAGACTTTATTCATCTCTTCTAAACATTAACCAAATCAAACCTACATTTGAATCCACATAGAATAACCCAAAATGAAGGTTTTTGTATCCTTTAATGAATCTCAGTCACTGGGAATGCATGGAAAGTCAAACCAGTAGTCTCCAAAGCATTCAATAAGTGAATATGAATGTTTGAAAACTATTCCTTATTGCATAGTGGAAAGGAAAAAAAAACCAAGACTTTAACACCTTTAAGATCACTGATTTCAATTAGAAACCTTTAACTCTCTTCAAAATCACAATACGTTGCATGTGTAGTACAAAACTCATGAGATTCTAAAGAAGGCCTCACTCTTAATCTGCCAAATCTTCCTTGTACTACACAAAAAATTGTGTGATAACTATGTCTCCTCCAATCTTAATTGTTTAAGAATTCATCATATCAGATAAAGTATGTCTGGCAATGACGATTTGTCTAACAAATAGAAGGTCTTCTTTAGTATCTTATAATAACATGCTAAACTGATAAAGGTGTTATCTGCATTTAATCTTCCAATTACTAATAGCTTAAGCATAATATTACTATGCTTAATGTTACATTAAATGCATTTAACAAAAAAATAGATTTACAAAATTGAACCAATGACATGTTTACAACAAAGGTGTAATAGAACTCCCAACAATTCTTAAACATACTTTATTTGATATGATGAATTCTTAAACAATTAAGGTTGGAGTAGACATAGTTATCACACAGTTTTGTGTGTGGGTAAACAGAAGATTTAGCTAGGTCAAATCTTCCTTTGTGCTAGCAGTCTACAAAATTAGACCTTTATTAACAATTCATCATATCAAATAAAGTATGTTTAAGAATTGTTAGGACTGGTCCTTTGGCGTGTATTAAACAGAATATAATTTTTAGCATATCATTATCATTTGATTTCTTTGTTGTAAACATGTAATTGGTTCAGTTTTAATCTACTTGTGTCGTGCCCTAGCCCATGCTTTATCTCCATTATTTGATGTTATTGGTGCTTGTGCTCAAGGATATCGATTGACTATTTTGAAATGTTGACTGTGGTTATCAATTGGAAAAAATAGAAAAAATTTTTTTAACACGAATTGTTGTTTACAAAATTGAACCAATGACATGTTTACAACAAAGAAATAGAATGATAATAATATGGTAAAAATTCTATTATGTTTAATACATGCCAAAGGACCAGTCCCAAAAATTCTTAAACATACTTTATCTGATATGATGAATTCTTAAATAATTAAGGTTGGAGTAGACATAGTTATCACATAGTTTTTTGTGTGGTACAAGGAAGATTTGGCAGATTAAGAGTGAGGCCTTCTTTAGAATCTCATGATTTTTTTACTACACATGCAACATATTGTGAGTTTGAAGAGAGTCTGTGCCATGTGTGATAGAACCTACTTTTTCTAATATGGTGCATTGTTAAACAAATTAAGGGTAGAGTAGTTATTGCTTAGTTTTTTGTGGGGGAAAATGAATATTTGACTGACAAATAACAGGTCTTCTTTAGTATCTCATGAATTTTTACCACATATGCATGAAATGAATATATTATTTTTCATCTACAATTAGTTAATGCTTTATAGCAATTCTAAAAGTATATTTAGGAGTTCCCTAGGTGACTTCTTGGAATGAATTACAGAGGAGGACAATAACCTTATAACTCAAAATTTTAGGAGTACAAGGCCTTTCGATTAGACTTGCTACAAATTTTGAAAATGTTTTCTTTGTCACACCTTCTTCCAATATCTTCCACAATGTCTCCGTTACATTCTTTCCAATATGCTTAGTATCAAAAAAATTGTGAGACTTTGAAAGTTTGAAAATCTTGTGTTTTGGAAGGTCTAGGAAGACTGTTTCAAGCCTTTGAGTCTTGGAGATAAGTGGAAATAGGAGTTGGCGCTTTGTTGAGTGAGGGATAATTAGGCCTAGGAGAAGAGCATTTGGGGATGGAAGTATTCACCAATCAAAGGATGGATGACTGAGATTGAGATGGGTTTATTAACTCTAGAAAGGGTATTTCATGAAAAGGTAAGTACTTTTCCATATTGTTTGGAGACTTTGGGTGTAATTTGCTGATTTATGTGTGTGTAGGGCTACTAGAGAGGCCTAGAAGGGCTATAGAAGAAGAATAGTGTAATTTGAATAGATCAGAGTGAATGGGTTGTTAAAACATGATGAATAGACCATGATGAGATGATACTTGATGTTAGGATTAGGGTGGAAATCCTAATTGAGTTTTTGACATGGCGGAGGCACTAGGTGCACTAGGAGGCCTATGATGGAGATGGTTCTATGAGGAATTGCCAAGAAATGAGGAAGTACACTTGTGTAGCAGGGTTGTGGAAGTGATTAACAAAGTTAGGGAGCTCTACTTAATCATTGAGTTGAGGTTAATTCCTTGAGTGGATTCCAAGTTACTTGTTGAATCCTCGAGTTGAGTTGGTCTCCTTAAGGTGATAGTAGAGGGCTCTGCATGAAGATGTATGAAAGAAAGAAGAGGAATATTAATAAAAGATTAAATTCTCTGCAACTCTAGTAATCCACTATCCCGAGGAACAGTGAATCCATATGTGTGTTTGATAATTAACATAAGCATTACATGTCTTTGTACAAAGTTTATTCTAACGCTATATTATATCTTATTCTAATTGAGATTTTTAATTGGGAAAAATTGTGTTTAATAAAATGGAAGTGGTCTCAATAGCATAGAGATATAAAAAGAAAATAAATTTAGAGTTTTGTCCAAGAATTGTGGAATATAGTTTTTGTCATTTCTATACACATTGCTGATTTCATTGCATTGCAAAATGCATATTGCATAGTGCATGAATAATGACTTGATGCAACTGGTTTTTAAATTTTCAATTACAAACTACTTTGTACAAAGTCAACCTACAAACCAAGTACAAACTTTCAAGAAATTTGATGTATCCAATGACTCTTGTTGCTATAAAGATAACTACAAGAGGTTGTAGAGCTTGATGATGAAGCTATTGGGTCAAAGTCTCTCTTAAGTCTTTTAGCTAGATCACTATCCTTTGAGTGCAAGTGCTAGTATTAATTAGGTTGAACCTTTCATTTTATAGAAAGCTTATTTTCTTTACAAATGAGTTAGAATTCTTCTATGTTCTTGTCACTAGGATTAAAAGGTCTTATTACAATGTTCTTTGTTGTGGGGTAGGAGGTCAATCTTCATTGTCTTCATTGCGGGGGACAATGAAGATTTGTCTAACAAATAGCAGGTCTTCTTTAGTATCTTATAATAACATGCTAAAATGATAAAGGTGTTATCTACATTTAATCTGCCAATTACCAATAGATTAAGAATATTATTACTATGCTTAATGTTCCATTTAAATGCATTTAACACATTTTTTTTTTTTACAAAACTGAACCAATGGCATGTTTACAAAAAAGGTGGAATAGAACTCCCAACAATTCTTAAACATACTTTATCTGATATGATGAACTCTTAAACAATTAAGGTTGGAGTAGACATAGTTATCACACATTTTTTTGTGTGGTACAAGGAAGATTTGGCTAGGTAAAATCTTCCTTCATGCTAGCAGTCTACAGAATTAGACTTTTATTAATAATTCATCATATCAGATAAAGTATGTTTAAGAATTGTTGGGACTGGTCCTTTGGCGTGTATTAAACATAATAGAATTTTCAGCATATTATTATCATTCTATTTCTTTGTTGTAAGCATGCCATTGGTTTAGTTTTGTAATTTTTTTTTGTGTTAAATGAATTTTTCCAAAACAATTGTTAAACAAGAAAGCAGTAGCACCGAGGAGGGGTCTTCTTCTAAGGAGATTGATGAAGATTGTGTACCTCAAAAACCAATTCATAAGGTACCAATCATGTTTTCTATTTTCTTATATTTTTGGATTGGTAAATCTCCTTAGTTTCAAGTCCTTTCTTTTGATTACTATGGATGAGATATATATCTTACATTTAACGTTCAACTTCTTTACATTTTAGAACATGTAGTGTGTTTTCTAAGAATTTTACCAAATCAACTTTTAACATAAACTGAAAACACCAAACTGATTTCTTGCCCTTTCAACTTGACAAAATATTTGCATTTGACCAGTAATTGCAAGCAACTGAATGATAAATCCACATACTTGTATCTTTTTAAAATAAATGGAACATCAAAAAGATGGCTAAGTGGCTACCACCATGATTTTTATCTACTGAATATGGGAAAAAAAAGCACTAAAAATAATCATGTTCTGTTGTAGCTCAATATACTGAAAACCAGCCTAGTGAATATCCCAACTAAAATTCTATCAGAATTGCACTCAAAATAAAAATCATGGTGACAACCACTTAGGGATGAAAATAGAGAAAATAAATCAAAATCATTCTTTGTCCTATTTCCTTTTAACAAAGTCTCAACTATCAATGATACAATACATTTGATGCCCTAAGCTATCAATACAAATGGCACCTAGCTAGAAGCTTACGAACTATCCATTTAATAACCATAGTCAACATTTCAAAATAGTGAATCGATATCCTTTAGCACAAGAACAAATAACATCAAATAATGGAGATAAAGTACACTCTAGGGCACGAGACCAGTAGAATGTAGTCATTTCAAAGAGCATCTCAGCAATATACAATGGTCGTACCAGTAATATCAACAAACGTGAATCCAAACATTTCAAAATAGTGAATTGATATCCTTGAGCACAAGCACCAATAACATCAAATAATGGAGATAAAGCACGAGCTAGGGTGTGACACCAGTAGAATGCAGTCATTTCAGAGAGCATCTCAACAATATACAATGGTCATGCCAGTAATATCAACAAACGTGAGTCCAAACATTTCAAAACAGTGAATCAATATCCTTGAGTACAAGCACCAATAACATCAAATAATGGAGATAAAGCACAGGATAGGGAACGACACTAGTAGAATGTAGTCATTTCAGAGAGCATCTCAACAATATACAATGGTCATGCCAGTAATATCAACAAATGTGAATCCAAAAATTTCAAAACAATGAATCAATATCCTTGAGCACAAGGACCAATAACATCAAATAATAGAGATAAAGCACGGGCTAGGGCATGACACCAGTAGAATGCGGTCATTTCAGAGAGCATCTCAACAATATACAATGGTCATGCTAGTAATATCAACAAATGTGAATCCAAACATTTCAAAATAGTGAATTGATACTCTTGAGAACAAGCACCAATAACATCAAATAATCAAGATAAATCATAGGCTAGGGCACGACACTAGTAGAATGCAGTCATTTCAGTGAGCATCTTAGCAATGGCCGTGCCATATCAAAAATGTGAATCCAATTTCATGATTCATGATCAAATAAAATGCAATGCATTTAAAATTTACAATCGAATATGATGCCAGAGGCTCGAAAAGATGAACAAATCACATACCTTCTCTCGTGCTCAACTTTGATCCATTCCTTTTCTCTGCAATCAAAATAAAAATGATTTGGCTATTTCAATTTTTTTTTCATCTATACCCCAAAACTATCAGAATTCTGATGGTCTATTTAAAACCCATCAGAATACTGAAACCATCAGGGACTATTACAAGAAAAACACCAAACTCATAAAACAAGAATTATCCATCGGAAGTTTCTATCAAAAATTGGCCCCAAATGTAGTAGTGAAGCCAGTTGAAGATAGTTCATGGATTACACAAGATGAGTTGGATCTTTATGGTTCAGGTCAGAATATGTATAGTTTCTGATGTGGAAATTAGTTCTTTTGTTACCCCAGGTGTCTAATGCAGGATCATCTTGGGTCTTGAGCAATCTTGCATCGCCAAAAACATTTATGTTTCCTATACTTGTCTGATGTTTGTTTTTGTAGCCATTGTTGTGGTTGGTTTCTTGCCTTGCATAGTTAATAATTTTCCATGGACCTATTTTCAAACCTTCTCCTAAGGGCACATGTCCTAATTCATTCAGACTTGGAAGTTATCACCATTTCCCTCAGGTATCGATTCTTCGCTAGTTTTGCAGGAAACAAGTGGTATTTCACCTTGCGTGGTTCCGTGTGGGGGAATTGGATCTTGCAAAGTTTGGGATATGTTCTTGGATCATGTGTGGACCCAATTGTAACTTCACATCATGTTTTGTTGTTCCTTGCTTTAGTTTTTCTTTCTCCTCCTAAGTGGATGTATATTGTAATTAAATGCCTAACTGGCTGACTTGTGGCTTTGTGGCTATATATTTGGAGCTTGGGTTGATGTAGAGTAGTAGTGTTAGTAGCATGTGAGTAGATAGAAGGATAGACAACTACATTATGTGAGCTGTTATTCTGATTGCATAATTTCACAGTATAAGGCTGAAACTTGAAAGGCCTCATAGTCGGGAATATTTTTATTTTATAATCATTGCACCAGTGTTGTTGCCAGTTGCTTGTCTCATATCCATTGTGTTTTTACTTCTTTCATGTGGTTTTCATATTGCTTATGTGTGTAACTCTGAGCAGGGCTTGTTTGTGGGTTTAAGTAGAGTCAATTAACCTTGATTCTACCTTTACCTTCCCTGCCCCTGCATCAATTTTTAAGGTATTTGGAATTAGGGATTACTGATTCACACCCCCTCTTCTGAAGATGTATGTGAGAGAAGTACCTACGTTGAACAAGGAAAAATTATCTACATGGAAAAGTAGGATGAGATTGCATCTATCTAGAATTGGAGAATCTGCACTGAATCTTTTGACAAATGACTACACTCCACTGCATCTCATACCTATGATAGTTGATTAGATGAGAGAAAAGTAGGAACACCACTCAGTTATGATAGAGACTGTGTGTGTGAAAATTGTACCTGATCTGTAGACATAACACTTCAGTAAAATATTAGAGGTTAGCTATAATCAAAATCGTGCAAAATTGAAATCTACTCTAATCAAGTGATTTACTGCCTTCTAGTAGGTGCGAGATTGATGTTCTCAGATTGTTATCGAGATCAGTGACCTAGATGACACCTAAATGAAGGATTTGAATGCAATTGATCTAGATATGAATTGAATGCAATTAAGCTATTTTTTTGGTATTTCTATGCAATAAGAATGATAAAAATTGATATGAATCTATGCTAATATGGAAATTGATATGTTAAAATGATCTAACAATGATATGAAAAAGAATCTAAATGAATGTAAAGAAAACAAATTAATCTCACAATAGCCTTGATTCACAATAAGCTTTTGATTCTCCCAATTCCAATTCTCCAACGTGATTGTGTAAATTTGTGGATGCTTTGAGATGAGCTAAGGCTTTAATTTTATAGAAATCCAAGGCTTTGGAGGTGCATGGAAGAAAGCCATAAATCACTCAGATTAACTCAGCTTGATTTTTGAGTTATTTGATAATAAAGATAATTTAATTCACAAAAATATGCAAATCATGCAAAAAAAACTTCTTAACTCAAATTAGAGTTTAGATCAGCTTTTTGAACTCCAAAAGGATGTTGAGATCTAAAAAGTCAACACTTTGCATTGATTTTCTAATTTAGAGTTTAACTGTTTCTTTTGAATGTGCATAATAATTATGAATTAATTAAATAAATAAAGTGATTTATGCTCAACTTAACTGATTTTTGAAAATAAATAATTGATTTATGGGTTAATCAATTATTTAATCAAAATTTTATTAAAAACTATATTATTAAATAATGACAACTTGCTTTAATTAATTAAATAAGAATTTAATCAATTATTCATAAGATATTAGATTTATTGTCAAGATTAAATAATACAATTAATAATCGATAGAATTAAATTTAAGTACATAATTAAGTGGCAAGATATTAAATCTAATTAATTAAATATAAAAAATATTCAATTAATCAAACTTAGGATAAATATGATTTATTGCCAAATAATCATTAAATTAAAGATAATTAAGATAATTAGGAATATTGCTAAGAATATTCTCCGATGCAGAATTTAAGATAATCAATTAGGATTCGATGATGTTTAGATGTGCCTTAGATTAGGACTTCGATGTTGATTTCATTCGATTTGTTGATGTAGGAGGTTAATGAACTTATAGTCCATTTTTGGGGTATTACATTTTTCCCCTCTTTGAATTATTGTGCGAAGCACAGTGATTCAAAGACAGTCTATGTTTGATAAATATATGAAACTAATGTAAAATTAATAATTGATATGAGACAGAAGTTGATTGATATTGATTTGATATGGAGATAATAGGTCCTAAATGACCAAAGATAATGTTCACTATAGCAGTGATGAACTGAGAATTGCAAAAAAGTGTCAAAACACCTGATTCCAAACCTTAGGATTGCAAAGAAGTGAGTGACAGGTTCTAGACTCGATTGTCTTAGCAGAACTAGCAGGTATCACATCTGAATCCTTCAGTTGCTGAAGAACCAAGGAAAGAACACTATGATCCAATGGTTGTAGAAACTGATACAATTTACAAGATTAGGAGAATACCAGATTGATATGGGTCTTGATGAATCTGATATGCCCCAAGTGATGATAGATTTTCCCTGAGTGATGAGGTCTTTTTTGATGAATCAGTAACTAGACATGGTTGTTGTCTTGATTACTGAGGAAAGATTGATAGAATTTGATTTATCGACTTTGAATGATGTGCAATACCATGCCCCCTTTGGGATTAAAATTGAAATTTGACAAGAAAAGTCAGCGTTGAGAGTTCAGAAGCATGTTAGTTGATAGGAAAAGTGGTTATACACATTCAAGAATGCATTCTACATCGTTGGAAGGTCCCAAAGACCAAGTTTGACTAGGTTAAACCATGAGTTGACCATATTTGACCAAGTTGAAATTTTGATAGTTTGATGTAAGATAATCAATTAAGTTGAATGCTAGATTTCTGTGATGATCAAAGGTCGAATATGCATTAGTTAATAAAATGAATGATCTCAGATTTGAATTTTGATCCCGAAAAAGGATTCTACTTGCTGTTTCATTGGAGGAACCTTCATGTGAGATTCAACTCTTGTTAGATTTGAAGATGCGAGTGGAGAATTGTTTAAGCATTGAAGTTCATTTAGCCATTGTGAGATCATGCAACATGCAAAATGAAATGAGACATGCAAAATGAAATGCAACCTAAGACCTAGGACCTAGTCACTGATCATGTGCCAATTTGTTATCATCATTGAACTTTTAGATAACCGGATAAATCAATACAATGCCCACTAGCTATGAAACCATAGACATATGAATATCAATTTGTATGCACAAGAATCAATACAACACCCACTGGTCAACAACCATGGATATATGAATATTGATTTTATTTTCAGAATGTCAGATTAGATATAAGCACCAAGGCATAAATGCCAGGATGACCTAAATATCATGTCCATTTTGATATAGCAATTTGTACAAGCATCAAAACATAAACGTCGTGATGACCTGAATATGCCTTGCATTACAAACACATCAAATAGTGAAGAGATCATTCTAAATCCAGTGTGAATTACTTGTAGTGACCCTTTGTCATTCACATCCTTAGGTAAGATTGCATTTCACAGTAGGAGAAAGAACTCACTCAAAAAGATAATAGTTAGATCAAACTTCCTTGAATTTTCTAGGTATCAATGGTTGAGGTACGCATGGCCATCCAATTCAAGATAGAGGCTCTTACAATCAGACACCATTTCAATCCAGAATTTCCAAAGTTGTTAGATTTTCACGTACAAGCAGAAGACAAAGAAAAGACTATGCCCCCAGTCATCACTCTCTAAATCCTCTAAAGGACATCATCAAAGAGCTCGAAGGGACACAATATGCAAAAATCTCAATGTGAATCAGTAAGCATACAAGGAGATAAAAGCATGAAAAGCATAGATTGTTTTCAGTTTGATGTTTGATTGCGTTGTAGATGCAAAATCCTTTCGGGAGATAAGACTGACTGACTGGCTCATATGAAGCTTCAAAATGACTCTGACTAGATATGATACATCTCAGATACATGGGAGACCATAGGATATAACATTGATTGCCCCCAAGCTTGAACATTGATAGGATACAGATGCTTGAGTTGTTTGGTGTACAGACCGACTTATTGAAAACTTAAAATGCAGAAACAAATCGGGAGATATGTACAAACTAAAGCAAAACTGAAAGCTGGGAAAGACCAAGTTTGCGTTGATAGATGGAGCATTTTGAAACAAGTGGCACCCATTTGCCAGGGTTTCACCATCTTGGCAGAGATTCTATTTTTGCTACCAAGGCACCTATTTCCAGGTTTTCACCAAGGCACTTTTTTTTTTCTCATTTTTTTTGTATTTTTCATTTTTTCAATTTTTTTTTTGTAATTTTGATTTTTTTTTGTACTTTTGATATTTTTTTGATTTTTTTGTGAATCATCAAGGCGTCTATTGCTAGGTTTTCACCAAGATGTTCATTTTTTGAAGACTTTTTCTGATTTTTATAATTTTTTTAAGGACATTTTACCATAGACTTATTGCCTTATGCGTAAAATTTCTTAAGATGGAGAACATTGATTGGTTCTCGGAGCTGTTCTCCTTTAGTCATTGAGAGTTGATAGGCACCAGAGCCAAAAGTAGTAGTGATAACAAAGGGACCTAGCCAGTTGGGTTTGAACTTCCCCTTGCGTTATCGATGGGATTGATTTTTAGGATTTTCTCTCAAGACTAGATTGCCAACGTGAAATTCTCTGTGTCTGACTTTCTTGTTGTAGCCTCTAGACATTCTCTTCTGATATACTCTGAGATGATCATATGCTGCTTGTCTGTGCTCATCTAGTAGTTCCAGTTCTTGTAACCTAGACACTCTGTAGTCATCATGAGTTACTAAACCATGCATTCTAATTCGGAGTGATGGGATTTCAACCTCAATAGGCAGTACCACTTCAGACCCATAAACTAAAGTGAAAGGTGTAGCCCCATTAGGTATTCTGATACTTGTTCTGTAGGCCCATAGAGCTGGATTAATCATGAGATGCCAGTCTCTACCAGTTTTGTTTACTATTCTGTGCAAGATCTTTAATAGATTTTTGTTAGAAGCCTCTACTTGGCCATTCCCTTGTGGATAGTAGACCAATGTTGGGTGATCTTGAATTTGGCACATAGATCATCTAGGTCTTTATTCCTTAATTGCCCACCATTATCTGTGATTATGGAATGAGGTATCCCATATCTACATATGATATAGTTCAATATGAACATAGATATCTGTTTCCCTGTTGCTTGTGTCAAAGGGACCGCCTCTACCCATTTTGTAAAATAATCTGTGGCTGTGATTATATGGGTATGTCCGTTAGAAGAATGAGGATGAATCATCCCGATAAGATCAAATGCCCATTGATGGAAAGGCCATTGTGTTGTAAAGGGGATTAAATCCCTCCCTGGAGCATGAATTAAGTTTCCATGCACTTGGCACTTTTGACAATTCTTAGCAAATTTGATAGCCTCTTTCTCCATTTCAGGCCAATAGTACCCAACCCTAATAAGTTTTCAAGCTAGTGTTAAATCATTTGAGTGTGACCCACAAATACCATCATGGACTTCCTCTAATGCACGTTGAGACTCTTCCCGTTCTAGACATCTAAGTAGCGTACCATCTAGACCTCATTTGTATAGATCATTACCAATGATGACATATCAGGAGGCATTACAAATAAGGTATCTCTTTTAATGGCGGTTGAAGGTATCGGGAATGATTTGGTCTTGGAGATAAGAAAATAGGTTTTTATATCAGGATGAATCATGACCTACAACAGTGCAAATCATGTGGGTTTCAGGGGAGTCATATGTAGGATAAGATAGTGCTTCAACTAGGAACTCATAGCATAGCTCATGTTCAAGCTGCTATAATAAAGTAGATAGTGTTGCCATTGCATCGGCAACCTTGTTCTCCGTTCTAAGAATTTGCTGAAATGTGATAGATATGAAATATTTCTTAAGATCATCTACCATTCTCTTGTAAGGAATGAGCTTTTCATCTTTAGTTTGGTACACATCATTGACTTGATGAATAACAAGTTGAGAGTCTCCATGAATGTGTAGCTCTGTTACTCTCCATTCAACTGCTAGTTTCATACCATTCAAAAGGGCTTCATATTCCGCAATATTGTTTGTGTAGGGGAACTTTAGTCTGAATGCTTTTGGGATGGAGTATCCTTGAGGAGTTATGAACAATATGCCTGCTCCAGATCCATTCTGTGTATAGGAGCCATCAAAGAACAATTGCCATTCTCTAGAAGATAGGTGCATAATAGAGGAGTCTAGAAATTCCATTTGCATTGGTGTGTCATCAAACATGGGTGCATCCGCTAGTTGATCAGTAATAACTTGACCTTTTCTAGCTTTTCTTTCAACATATTCAATGTCAAATTTGCTTAGAAGCATGACCCATTTAGCCAGTATACCTGTGAGGGCAGCCTTGCTTAGTAGGTATTTTAGTGGATCAATTTTTGCTACTAAATGCATGGTATGAGCTAACATATAGTGTCTCAGTTTCTGTGATGCAAAGATCACAATGAGACAAGCTTTCTCAATCTTAGAATAGTTCTTTTCATACGCCACCAATGTTCTGCTTATATAATAAATGGCTCTTTCCTTTTTCTCTTCATCATGTTGCGCTAGCAATGCCCCCAGTGATGTGGCTGTTGCAGAGACATATAAGATCAATGGCTTCCCATGAATAGGGGGCATCAAGATAGGTAGATTTGATAGATACTTCTTGATATGGTTAAAGTTGTTCTCACATTCTTCATTCCATGCAAAGGTCACACCTTTATGTAATGTTTTTGTAAAAGGCTGTGATATGTCCGCTAGCTGTGATATGAATCTTTTGATAGATTGAACTCTTCCTTGCAACATCCTCATTTGACTGATATTCATGGGAGGTTGCATCTCTATTATAGCCTTGACTTTAGCTGGATCAACTTCAATGCCCTTCTTTGAAACTATGTATCCTAAGAGCTTTCCAGAAGTGACACCAAAAGCACACTTCTTAGGATTTAGTCGGAGACTAAACTTTTCCATTCTGTCTAGGATCATGCTCAAGTCCTTTAGATGTTCAGTTCTGATCATAGATTTTGCTAAAGTATCATCAACATAATCTTCCATAGTTCGATGCATCATGTCATGGAAAATAGATGTCATTGCTCTTTGATATGTAGCTCCAGCATTTTTAAGCCCAAATGGCATGACATTGCAGCAGAAGGTGCCCCATGCACATGTGAAAGAAGTTTTCTCTTGGTCCTCTGGAGCAATTTTTATTTGGTTATATCCAAAGAAACCATCCATTAAGGAATACATCTCAAAACCCGCAGTCATGTCCACTATCATATCAATGTTAGGTAGTGGAAAGTCATCCTTAGGGCATGCTCTATTCACATCTCTAAAGTCTGTGCACACTCTGATTGACCCATCTGGTTTAGAAATAGGTACAATATTAGAGATCCACTCTGCATAGTCAATAAATCAGATGAATCCTACATTTAGGAGCTTCTCTAATTTAGCTTTTACCAAGAGTGCAACGTGAGGATGCATCTTTCTCAATTTTTGCTTGATAGGTTTGACATTTGGAGCAATAGATAAATGATGCATTATAAGATTAGGATCCAATCCTAGCATATCTAAATATTTCCATGCAAAGTTGATCTTCTTCTCTGTGATAAATGTTGTAAATTTTTGTTTCTCTTCTTTTGATAATGATTCTGCTACATGTACCAATTGTGGTTCCTCTGTTGTACCCAAATTGATGGATTGAGTGGGCTCAATTAGAATTGGAGATCTATCCTGTAAATGACTCAGAAGGACATCAAATATCTTATCCTTAGGTGCCTCAGAGAGGTTTTCACCTTTGGATATGTCTTTTATTTTTACTTTTGTAGGTTTTGAGACTGCCACAAAGTGGTTTTCACCCTCAGAACTCTTTTTCTTTTTCTTTTTATTCTTGTTTTTCTGACTAAGATATTTGATGTCCGACTCAGTCATGTTGATGCTCGGTTCACTGATGGAAGTACTCATAGGCTCAACTGCATTGAGGTAGCAAGCAAGGGCATAGTCATTTGGGAAGGTATAAATACCATGGCTTGGATTCATGGAGGTTTGATCAATAAGTTCTAGATATTTGATAGTCAAAGTAGGGAAAGATTGGGAAATAGTGTTTACAGATATGAATCTATCATCATTGGTCCTAACTTGACGCTCAAGTTCAAAGGTGATACTACAACTTAAGACATCCAATTCATGAATAGGCTCAATGTCATCGTGGGAGTCCAATTCAGCCATAGGTGGATCAGACTCGACAGGTTCATCGTTTCGCTCTAGAATTACGTTGGTTTGAGGTGCATATTGGTGAATAACATCAACATGTTTCTCTGTGATAAGCTCATCTGGTTCTGGGATGACTCCCCATTCATAGTCATTAGATTCATCTTCTAATTCAAGATCTCTAGGAAATCTTAGAACATGAGTAAAGTCAGGGTGAATACCCCAAGAAGGGTTACCCTCAGATTCTGACTTGTATTCATACTCATGGGAATCTATCTCAGAATCACTACCACTTCCCTCTTCTTGATTGTTTTCAAGATTAGCTAGTTCTTGTGTTGCAACTATCTCTTGATTGATAGTAGGTTCTTGTGTTTCTACTACATTAATTCTTTTGATAGGATCATCTTTATAATCAAGGTCTTTGATCTCTTTAGGCAATTTTTCATAGGGGATGAGTTGTGAACTATTTGAATCACTATCGGATGGTTCTATTTCTTCTTTCTTAAGAAGAGGTTCCCCTGGTGTGATCTGCTCTATGACATGAGAGAAATTACCTTTGAGGTGATAGGGTTTCTTCTTAAAGCCTAAGCCAACTTTGTTTTTATTTTCTCTACCAGTATGTGGGAGAGGTACCTCAAGACCTTTTCCTCTAATTCCTAGAGGTCCTTTACCTGAATATCCCATCTTAGCTATTAATTTATCTCCTAGACCATATGACTTGGAAGGGAGTTTGGAGACTGCAGAGTCACCAGTTTGAACAACTTGAGATTCAGGTTCATCTTTGTATAGCCATGATAGCATAGCCTCATCCTCTTCAAATTATTGCCTGGATACTTGTTCTGCTACAAAATTCTTTTTATATGCTTCAAGAGGTTCTTTAGAGTCTGGTTTGGATTGTTTCAAAGATTTCCCATAAGACTTAGGTGAGATAGGGAGAGATGTCAAAGATAAGACTGGCTCGATAGTATATTCTCCCATACCATTTTCTTTGATATTAACCTCTTTTACAAGATCTTCCATTTTAGATGTGGATGCTTACTTAGTTGGTTCAATGGAAGATTCTCTATTATTAGGTACAAGCTTATCTACACTTTCCTTCAAGGTGTTGCAAGTTGTATTTAGATCTGCAGGGATAGTAACCTCTACTCCTTCATAAGGAAACTTCAAACATTGATGGTACGTAGAAGGAATAGCTTGCATTTCATGTATCCATGGTCTCCCTAGAAGGACGTTGTAGGCCAAAGGTAGATCAAGCACTTGATAGATGGTATCTTTGATAACTGGACCCACTCTGATAGGTAAGACAATGGTGCCTTTAGAAGATCTTTCTTGTTCATCATAGGCCTTGATAGTTATTTTCTTTCTAGGATCAATAGCCAATTCTGAAAATCCCAATTGTGTGATCAAGCTGTAAGAACAAATGTTTAGGCCAGCGCCCCCATCTATCAACACACATTTGACTCTATGGTTCTAGATCAAGACTTTTATATGTAGAGGCTGATTATGCGGGTGACTCAAGGAGTTGTCATCTTCCTCTGAAAAGGAGATATATTGCGGAGATGTAAGATGTCCAACCATAGTCTGGAACCTATCTAAATCAAGGTCATCAGGAACATTGGAACTGAGCAAAGCTTTATCGAGAATGGCTCTATGAGCTGGAGATATTTGAAGCAACTCAAACATGGAGATTTTTGCATTAGTGTGCTGGAGTTGTTAAACAATGCTATAAGATGTAGGCCTTGTATCCTTTGGATTGGAAGATTTGGAAGTAGATGAAAGATTGAAGGGCACCTTAGGGACATTTGATGAATTTGGGATTTGTCCTCTTAGATGCATTGGAGCCTGTGATCGAGTAACTATGTTAGCTGAGGAATGATCTCTGTCTCTTCGTACAATTGTGATGACATTGCAACTTTTAGAGAGACATGGTTCAACCATATTGATGACAACATTATTTCCAGGGTAGGCATAGTTGACTTTTGCCCCCATATTAGGCTGAGAAGTTGAAACTTCTTGACCATGTCTCAGAAATGGTTTTGTGAATGTTGTATGATCGTTATTGCTCATGGGATTGTCAATTGTGATGTCTCCACTATCGATTAGATCTTGAATGGTATGCTTCAAGTGGTAGAAACTACTAGTTTTGTGACCTTTACTCTGATGGAAATCACAGAATTCATTTTCCTTCCACCATATCGGTTTAGGGTCCTGATCATTCAGTCGGATTGGTGGTAAAGAGATGATGTTATTAGCCAGTAGATTTTTCATAGCTGATTCTAAAGACTCTCCTAGAGGAGTAAATTTTTTATGTTTATCCCATTTTTTGAATCCTGGCTTCTTTTGAGATGGTTGAGAAGACTTTTGTTCTGAAGCTTTAATGGCTTGAGTGCCAAGAGTGAGATTGTAGGCTGGTGCCTTTGATGGGGCATAGATAGTGTCAACAACACCATCTATGATGATGCCTTTGTTCTTGTTCCAATTTTTGTTCTTGTCTTTAGAACTGGATCCAGATTCGTACTTATCTTTTTGAAGTGTGATTTCTCCTTTTTTTACAAGCACTTTTTTGATTTTGATAGCATTATCCACCATCTTGTCAAAAGATGTATGATCTTGCATTTGTAAGGGATAATTGATTTCTAGAACAAGGTTATTGATAAAGATTTCAAGTTTCTCCATTTCGGGAATTGGTCTAGCATATAGAGAGAACTTCTTTCGCCACCTCTTGAGGAAAGTTAGAAATGATTCTCCTGGATATTGCTTGAGATTACAAATATCAATCATGGTGACGAGATGTTGAATATTGTAGGAGTATTGCTGGTAGAACAATTTAATCAATTCCTCAAATGTCTTGATCATAGGAGGTAATCTTGAAAACCATTGAATGGATGCTCCTCCCAGAGATCTCAGAAAAAGATGCATCAGATAGGTCGGTTCATGCATGAATTCCATGGATTGTGTACATAACTCTCTAACATGATCTTGAGGATTAGAGTGTCCATCATATTTATCATACTTTGGCATCTCCACTCTTTTTGGAAATGGTGGCATATACAAGTTTTTGTCAAAAGGAAAAGGGCATAGAGCTTCCATGGAGAACTCTTTGGGTTCCTTTTCTTTCTCAAGGCTATTAAATTTGACTTGTAAAGCATGTATCTGTTTCATCATAACTGTGAGTGGAGTTTCTTCCTCATGCATAAAGATATCTTCAACATTAAAGTTGGGAGGAAGTTTAGCTCCTTGATGAGCTAGTTGTAAAAAGTATGCTTCTCTATCTTCTTTCAAGAAATGCTTCATCATTCATTTGAAGTTATCATCATTTTGATATTGAGCAATTTATTCAGGTGTGGGTTCCTGATCTACACCATGTTGAGATTGAGCTCTTTGAGAGCCAAAATTTTTCCCTACTTGAGACATGGTAGGAGTTTGTGGACTCCATGGATTAGATTGATGAGGGTTATGTTGAGTTCCTCCGTGACTTGATGGAGGAGGTATGTAACCAGATTTCAATCGATAGTTGCCAAGACCATCCTCCTCATAAAGACCAAAATTGATGAGTTGCTTAAGAGTTGGAGTTTGGAGAGT
Organism: Chamaecyparis obtusa; assembly: GCA_027943335.1. Lineage (NCBI taxonomy): Eukaryota > Viridiplantae > Streptophyta > Pinopsida > Cupressales > Cupressaceae > Chamaecyparis > Chamaecyparis obtusa. The sequence continues at coordinate 794,586 of BSBK01002161.1, read as the reverse complement.
GGTGATAGATTTCTTATGAGAGGAAGCTCTAGTCTCCACCATTCACCTCAAGTGAAACAAAAGAATAAGATCCAGATAACCAAAGAATTAATTGAATCAAGATGATCAGATGATGCAACCTTGTCAAGGTTTGATTGATTTGAAGATTTGATTAGACATGGCTGAAGGATACTATGCCCTAGATGTATGGGTAGGTTCCCAAAAGATAGCAGACAAGATATCACAACACTTAGTTATTTTGATGATTGATTGAAGATTGATACTTATGACAAGGTTTTGACACAGGATGATAAGGACTCAAATCGATTAAACAGAAGGCTAAATCGAATTCAAAAGGCCACTTTAGGAAAATGATTGGATTCTTAATAGCTATTGCTGTATTCCTGACATGGTGATTCATTCGACAAATTCTGAAATTAGGCTGAAAAAGTTAAATATCTGGCAATTTTGACAATTTTTTGACAACTTTCAAAAATTTTCCAAACGACACTCTGGAGACTCGTACGACAGTGGGTATGCTGTGAAACGACAGTTGTAAAACTCGTACGACAATTGCAAGCAAGATTTTGACTCTTAGAATTTTTTGGCATAAAAACTCGTACGACACTGGGTTGGTTATCATACGACAGTTGAAAATCTCATACGACAGTTGGGGAGCAATGAAACGATAGTTGAAAATCTCATACGACAGTTGCAAGATTTGGACTTTGAGAATTTGCTGGCATGGAAACTCGTATGACACTGGGTACTCAATCATACGACAGATGGGTTGCAATGAAATGACACTTGATGGAAACTTGTATGACTTTCTGACCTCCTGAGATGACTTTTGACTCTAGAAAAGTATTTTAGTTCAGATTTTGCAAATTTTGATTTTTCAGATTTGAATTGTTTGCAAATTTCAATGTCTAGATTTGAGGATTGTAACAGATTTGTCCATTTTCAATAACCATATAGATAAACAAGCACACAAAATAGCAAACAAGTGATTTCAAGCATGTCTGAAAATAATGAACAAGGGTAAAAGCAACCTTGCACATGAACAATCAAGTGACTTATTCGTTCTAATCCTCAGAAGCACTAATTGTGTATGTTCCAAAAATGTTTTGCAATAACGCACATAAACCCTATAAAATGAAAATTTGGCCTCGCTAGGGTTTTTAGTAATGGTTTGACTCTGCAACTTTTATGATCCAAAGGGGTGAACTCCAATCCCAGTGCACCAAAGCTTTGACACAGTCTGAGAACTTAATTTTTAGGAGCTCGTAGTGAGATTTGACAACCCAACAATGAACCATACCCATGGAGATTTCTTCCACAAGGACATTTATATAGCGGCTGTCACTACCACGGTGAAAATGGTTATTACCGCTTGAGGTTCTATCAATGCAGTTTGCCTTGTAAAGGGATTGTCCGCTACGGTTAACCCTCTCTAAAGGTGACTCACAATAGTATACCACAAGGGGACTTGGCTCCAGATCCAAGGTTTTTGACACCTTTTCACTTTGAACCCAAGCAAAGCAAGTAGATTAATCTGACATGCTAAGACAAAGTTTGTCTCACCAAGGTCTATGATATCAACCCCACGTGATCTATCAACCCCTCTAGAGAGAGAATGTATCAATCAATAAGGGAAGATGCACTAACCAAGTTGAATGTGAAACGCACTAAGTATCTTCCCTACCTACAAGGATTCTATCATCAAGAAGGATTTCACTGGGAATCCAATCTCTCAAGAATCATGAATAGTGTTCATAGGACCTAATTACTATGTGAGCACAGATGCATGTTTCCAAAAGCAAATCTACCAAAAGGACCCAAAAAGCAGAAAGAGGAACACTTAACGCTTAAAGAGAATATGAGATCAGTCCACAAAGTGGAACACTTAACACCTCACACAAGCTAAAAATGAGTCCCCAACTTAGAAAACAAGTGAGTTCCTAAAAGTACAAATGGGTTGCCAAGTGGAACACTTAACGCTTCTATCCTGTTGACCCCTCCCCTTTAATGTGGCGCTGAGATTGCAACCACGGGGTGGAATGGGGGGCCGATGGATTAACGAGTCCAATAACCCAAGATAGAAATCAAGATCAATCACAATTATGTAAGAATACTTAATGAATCCTTAAGGGGTCACAACCTAGTATCAATTATGCAAGTGTGTAAAACAAAAGCATGAAAAGATTCACCCAAGCTAGACACATGAGAGATTTATTTTAAGGCCAAATTGAAATTTTATTAGATGAATGATAATACCTAGGATCCTTGCAATGCGCTTAGTATATTTTACCTAATTTTTAGCAATTCTTGTTGAGCTTTTCCATGCAAGCAAGTGACGAACTCTCCAACAAGCAAACAAGCAAACAAGATATGCAAAATATATTCAACTTATGAAAACCATAGGGGTAGCTCTAAAAATCAATTATTATCAACAATAATAACCAGAAATTAACCCAAATGACAACTCATATCATTCATTGAACCATGTAAAAAAAAATAAGTGCATACCCATCACAAAACTTTATTTTTTTTGCTGCATTTGACCTAGTCAACAAGATCTAATTTTTTTGATATGATTTTGGCCACAAAAATAGAAATTAAAAACAAAGACCCCTACTAAAAAATAGGGAGCTTTCCAAAAATGTAAAAATTTTAGAAAAATCTTTTCATTTGTTCCCTAGAGACCCATTTTATCAAAATAGACCAGTTTTTCTAAATTGACTATTTGAGCTACTATATTGCGTCTAAATTTAAAATATAAAGAATAGACCCCCTTTAGAATTTTAAGAGATTTCTAAAAATATAAAATTTTTAGAAAAATATCTTCATTTGCATCAGATATTAATTTTTTCTTGAATTTTAAGAAAAAATTATTAAAAATTCAAAACATCTCAAAAAATTCTAAATTTTTAATTGTAGCTTCTTTGATATGTCTCCAATCTATAGAAAAAATTTCAGAGCAAAAATAAAATTCGTTTGAGAGATAAAATTAAATCTTTGAGACTTTATGGTTTTAGCTCCCCCAAAAATTCAAAACTAGCATGTAAAGGTGGGTTGGCCCCACGGTGGGCGCCAGAAATATGTGTGTGAAAATTGTACCTGATTTGTAGATACAATAATTCAGTAAAACATTAGAGGTTAGCTATAATCAAAATCATACAAAATTGAAATCTACTCTAACCAAACGATTTACTGCCTTCTAGTAGGTGCGAGATTGATGTTCTCAGATTGTTATCGAGATCAGTGACCTAGAGGACACCTAAATGAAAGATTTGAATGCAATTGATCTAGATATGAATTGAATGCAATTAAGTTATTTTTTTGGTATTTCTATGCAATAAGAATGATAAAAACTGATATGAATCTATGCTAATATAGAAATCGATATGCTAAAATGATCTAACAATGATATGAAAAAGAATTTAAATGAATGTAAAAAAAACAAATTGATCTCACAATAGCCTTGATTCGCAATAAGCTTTTGATTCTCCCAATTCCAATTCTCCAACGTGATTGTGCAAATTTGTGGATGCTTTGAGATGAGCTGAGACTTTAATTTTATAGAAATCCAAGGCTTTGGAGGTGCATGGAAGAAAGCCATAAATCACTCAGATTAACTTAGCTTGATTTTTGAGTTATCTGATAATAAAGATAATTTAATTCACAAAAATATGCAAATCATGCCAAAATAGTTTTTTAACTCAAATTAGAGTTTAGATCAACTTTTTGAACTCCAAAAGGATGTTGAGTTCTAAAAAGTCAACACTTTGCATTGATTTTCTAATTTGGAGTTTAACTGTTTCTTTTGAATGTGCATAATAATTATGAATTAATTAAATAAATAAAGTGATTTATGCTCAACTTAACTGATTTTTGAAAATAAATAATTGATTTATGGGTTAATCAATTATTTAATTAAAATTTTATTAAAAACTATATTATTAAATAATGACAACTTGCTTTAATTAATTAAATAAGAATTTAATCAATTATTCATAAGATATTAGATTTATTGTCAAGATTAAATAATACAATTAATAATAGATAGAATTAAATTTAATTACACAATTAAGTGGCAAGATATTAAATCTAATTAATTAAATATAAAAATATTCAATTAATCAAACTTAGGATAAATGTGATTTATTGCCAAATAATCATTAAATTAAAGATAATTAAGATAATTAGGAATATTGCTAGGAATATTCCCCGATGCATAATTTAAGATAATCAATTAGGATTCGATGATGTTTAGATGTGCCTTAGATTAGGACTTCGATGTTGATTTCATTTGATTTGTTGATGTAGGAGGTTAATGAACTTATAGCCCATTTTTGGGGTATTACAGAGACTGCTTCTTCCCTCTTTGATTTTGAATTCAATGATGTTAAGGATTGTGTTAATTCAAGAGAGATGTGGGATAGGCTTAAAATTATATATGGAGGAGATCAACATGTACAAAAGGATAAGGTTGACAGTCTCAGAGGAAATTATGATGAAATGAGAATGAAGGATGAAGAGAACATCACATAATATAGCAACAAAATCAAGGAAGTAGTGAGTTCCATCAGAGTTGCTGATGGAACATTGACCAATGAAGAAGTGGTAAGTAAAGTTTTGAGAAATATTTATTCTAAGTATGCTATTAGAGTAGCTTCTATTCAAGAATTGAGATCTATACCAAACAATGTTGTTACTCTTGAAGCCCTAGTCGATAAGCTAACTACATTTGAGCTAATTAATTATGATAATAGTCTATCGACCATTGAAACTGCATTCAATTCATCTCTAAGCATTGGTACATCAAGAAAAGACAAAGAGATTCATAATAGTTCATATGGAAATGAATATGATAGTATTTTTAATGAAGAAAAAGAACAAGAAGAGCTAGAGGCACTATTGACTAAGAGATTACCAAGAGGTAAAGGAAAGTACAAAGGAAAACTACCTTTGAAATGTTTTAATTGTAATAAGATTGGTCATATTGCATCTAGATGTCTTGAAAATGATAGAAATGATAATAATGAAAAAAGAGACCACTGAAGCCAAAGATTTAGAGATTACAAGGACAAAGGTGAGAAGTCTTGATACCTAGCTGAGGAAGGTGTAACCGATGATGAATCTAATGATACTAAACAAGGATATGATGTTCTCTATGTTGCAGTAAAGGGATAATCTGATGAAGAAAAGTATGAAGATGAAAAATCACTTATTTCTCATGTAAGTAAACCTAAACCATGGATTATTGATAATGGATGTTCACATTATATGACTGGTGATATTGACAAGTTTGATAATTTAGAAGAGTATGATGGAGGATTTATCAGATTTGGCAATGATACTCCATGCCTTGTGAAAGGTAAAGGATCCATTGTATTAAATGAGAAGATGAAATTTAATGATGCATATTAGGTTAAAGGATTGAACTATAATCTATTGAGTGTTGCACAACTAAAAAATATTGGCCACTGACTGTAATTTCAAAATAGAAAGGTGAAAATTTATCGTACTAATGGAATCTAATTGGAACAGGTGATCAATCAAAAGGTAATTTATTTTATCTTGATACTTCTACAAAAAGTTTCTTACTTACTAAATTTGAAGATGTATGGCTATGGCATAAGAGACCGTGTCATGTGAATTTTGATAACATGATCAAAGTGAGTAAAAAAAATAGAGTCACAAGTATACCAAGATTAAGAAAACCTGATAAAGCTATGTGTAAAGAATGTCAAATTGGTAAGATGACTAAGTCAAGCTTCTCAAGTAAATCTTACTCTACTAATTGTATTTTGGAACTAGTACATACCGACCTTTGTGGTCCTATGAGAATTCAAAGATATTATGGAGATCAGTACTTTATTTTGTTTGTTGATGATTATTCAAGAATGATGTATGTTATGTTTCTAAAAGAAAAATCTAATGCATTCTAAATGTTTAAGTGGTATAAAGCAAGATTTGAAAAGGAAATAGGAAAATAACTGAATTGTTTGAGATTAGATAGAGAAGGTGCATTCATCTTTGATGAATTTACTATTTTCTGCAGTGAGCATGAAATTAAAAGACAAGTGTTTGCACTGAGAACTCCACAACAAAATGGGACAGTTGAGAGAAGGAATAGATCCATTGTTGACTATGCTAGAACTTTGTTGATTGACAAAAAGGTAGCACAAACATTTTGGAGAGAAGTCATAAACATTGTTGTCTACATAGTCAACTGAATACAATTGAAGAAAGGTACAAACAAGACACCCTATGAACTCTGGTTTTGTCACACACCGAATGTAAGTTACTTAAAATTTTTTGCAAGTAGGTGTTACATACTGAAAGATACTAGAAGTGGAAAGTTTGACTCTAAAGGAGATGAAGGTATATTTCTTGGTTATTCATCAAAGAGAAAAGCATATAAATGTTTGATCAAGGCTACTAACAAAATTGTTGAAAGTGAAAATGTGAGAATTGATGAATTTACAAAAAGGAATGAACAGGATAGCAAAAAGGAACTTGGGGATTACAAAAGATTTATTTATGTACAGGAAGGTAATTTGGTTGAAGCAACTAAGCTGTATCAAGAAGGAACAAATGAGAAGGATGATCCTCCACTGAGAGATGAAAATAATGATGAATAGTCTACCAAGCCTATATTAGCAAAATATGAGAGAAAACACCACTCATCAAGCATAATTATTGGAGAGAAGAATGCAAGACTCATGAAAAGAAGTAAGTTGAAAGATAAAACATGTTTGATTTCTCAGTTTGAGCCATTATTAGTAAAGGATGCACTAGGAAATAAAGACTAGATGCATGTTATGAAAGAAGAAATTGATCATATTGAAAAGAATAACACATGGTCACCAATACTGAGACCTAAGTATAAGAATGTAATTGGAACAAAATGGGTTTTCAAAAATAAACTAAATGAGAAAGGAGATGTGAACATAAATAAAGAAAGGTTAGTCTGGAAAGGGTATGCACATGAAGAAGGTATTGACTATGGTGAAAGTTTTGCACCTATTTCTAGATTTGAAGGTGTAAGTATATTACTTGCATATGCTACATATAAAGGATTTAAATTTTGTCAGATATATGTTTTTGATTAAGATAAATATAGGTTTTTCAAGGGACCCAAAAACCCTTTACATGCTAGCATAAGATAGAAACATAGAAAAAAATCATAGGAATGACTAATGCCACAAAACTCTGGTAGTTCCAACACAAGAGCAAGGTAAAATTAAAATAGTGTAGATGCTCTAGCCCACAAAAAAGAACAACATACAACAAAAAAAAAATGAACAGTAGAAAAAGTATGCAAAAGAAACAACCAACAACTAGTAAAAGTAGTCAATCCAACATTTTGAGGAACTCCTCGGAGGCCTTCTACAGAGAGTGGATCTTATGGATTGAATCTTTTAGGCTCATCATCTCCTTGGTAAGGGTCTCCTTCCTCTTCTTGGTGCTTGATATTGATCTTGTGCATGGGCTAGTAGCTTTCCCATCCATCTTGACTAGATCATCTTCCAAAAGGATAACATTCTTTTCCACATAATTTCCCTCCAACAAGGAATAGAGAGAATTTAGGTTCATCACAGTAGTTTTCATACCTTCATTTCTATGTGTGAGAAGTTTTCTAAGAATAATTTCATTATTTTTAATCTTGTTGTAGATAAGCGACAACTTATCCTCAATTATGCTCGAGACATTATTAGCCTGCATACTCAAAGGGTTATTATCCTTAATCAAAATACCTTTTCCAATAACCATTTCATTTCTCAGATTATAAATAGACTCTTCCAGCATGTTGTATTTAGCATCGGGAGCTCTATTCTTGATGCTTAACTTATTAATTTCATGAAATACCCATTTATCAAGGTGCAAAGCCAGAATGACTATGCTTCTAGCAGCATTAAGCACACCCATGTTTTTCAGTCTCCTATTGTTAATGTCTTCCTCTTCCAACATTGTGGCTTTGCCTTCATTATGGGTTTAATTTATTTTCTCCTTACCAACATTCATGTTCTCTAAAAAAAAGGTAGGGACATTATGGGAGCCAGTAGTAACTCTATTAGTAGGTGAAGATGTCCTAACATGTATCTTCATGTTGGAGGAGTCTGGAATAGTAGAACCTTCCTCACAATCTATAGATAAATCTTCCTTTCCCATCTCTTGTCCTTCACCTTATCTTTTTTCATCATCAACATTATCTTCACTAACCCTGCCGATATTGTCATAGTTCATGTTATCATTAGAGAGAGGGGTCTAAGCTTTATCATCACCAATATCCTATTTGGCCATTTGAATAGTCTCCAAGGCTAAGTCCTGAATATTGTCAACATCATCAGAAGTCTCTTTCTAGTTTTTCTCACCTCTTCTTGAGAGGACTCCATGGTTTCTTTGATAGATTCTTCCATTGGCCTCTTAATCTCAATCAAAGAGTCATCCTTATGACTTTTCTCTAGTTTAGGGGCATTGTTGTCCTGGTTTGTCAAGTTGGTTTGTTCATCATGAACATTTTCACTATCAACATTCTCGTCCAAGGACTCCTTACTTTTATGTTCAACATTCTCAGGACTAGCTTCAATATTTTCATCAATATCACCCAAGAAGTCCTTACTATTCATCATATTCTTCTCACGCATGTCATCCTCAGAAGTGGGTTCATCCATATCATCTTTAGTTTGCATACCCTTGTGAACATCAAACATTGATAGGGGGGTTTCCTTTTGGTCCATTTTTTCCTTTTTGCTCTTTTTCTTGGAAGATGACCCCACATCAAAAAAATTCTTCTTTCTCTTCATATTACCAAAATTAACTTGTTTGGGAATAGAGTCTAGGACCTTATCCATAGCATATTCAAAGATGAGATGAATGAGACCTTCATGAATAACTAGAGATTTGGGTTTAATTCTATTGTCCGTGATACACTGGTTCAGAGAACTAAGAAGAATGAGAATGATACCCTGGTGTTGTGAAGAAAATTGTTAATGAGGACAAAATGATTATCAGATGGATGTTAAGTCTTCTTTTCTAAATGAAATTCTTGAAGAAGAAGTCTACATTGAACAACTTGAAAGATTTGTTTAGAATTCTAATAAGGATATGGTCTGCAAGATACATACAACTTTATATGGATTGAAGAAAGCACCCCAATCATGGTATGAAAGATTAAACTCTTACTTAATCAAGATTAGATTTGAAAGGACTAGTGATAACATCAATTTATACTTAAAATGTGATAGTATTGATAAAATTCTGATTGCAGAGATATTTATTGATGACATTATATTTGGTGGAAATGAGATAATGTCTAAATCATTTGCTGCAGAAATGAGAAAGGAATTTGAGATGTCTATGATAGGAGAGATTATATTCTTTATTGGACTTCAAATTCAACAAGTAAAGGATGGTATCTACATAAATCAATCTAAGTATATCAAGGAGATCCCAAAAACACTCAATATGGAAGAATCAAAACCGATTAGAACATCGATGGCTACTGGTTGCAAATTGTCAAAGGAAGAAATACTAAGGAAGTAAATGAGACACTTTACCGATCTATGATTGGTAAACTACAATATTTTTTTCACAATTGACTTGATATTGCACATTCAGTTGGTATAGTTGCAAGGTTTTTTGCAAACCCAAAAGAGACACATATGTTTGCAATTAAAAGGATATTTAGATATTTGAAAGGGATTGAAGATTTTGGTCTGTTGTACACAAAATGAGGATATTTTGATCTCAAGGTATACATTGATGCTGTTTGGGATAGAAATATTGATGACAGAAAGAGCACTAGTAGTGGAGCTTTATTTTTAGGAGAAAGGCTAGTGACATGGTTAAGCAAGAAACAAAGCTATATTTCACAATCTATTGTTGAAGGTGAGTATGTTGCTACATACATGAATTGTTCAAACATTGTATGGATCAAAAAATTACTGGAAGGTATGCATGAAGAGATTACTGATCTAATTACAATTTATTGTAATAATACTAGTGCTGTGAACATATCAAAGAATCCAGTCATGCATTCAAAGATAAAGTATATATCTATTAAGTATCACTACTTGAGAGAGATAGTACAAGATAAGCTTGTGAAATTAGAGTATGTGAATTCAAAAGAATAGATAGCTGATATATTTACAAAACCACTACCAAATGATGCTTTTGAGTATCTCTGAGTTAAGTTAGGGGTTATTCCCCTATCCAATGTTCACTAAGGTAAGTTGCATGCTACATCAATTTAGGGACTCATTATAATATCTATTTTGTGAATTGATGTTAGTGTTCACTCTTTAGGTGAATCTTGAAGTTGTGAAGGATGTTCATGTATTGCAATGGTAAATATTTACACTAGAGGTATAATTTGATAAGTTTATGTTTCTTTGGAATTGTTGTCAAAGATGGAGACTATGATTGATGATAATAAGATCAAAGAGGGAGAGTAAACTAATTGACTACTAGAGTAGAAGGATAATGTTGCTAATGCATAGAGAGAAAGGATGATCTAGTAAAGAGGAACAATAAAGAAGACTATTATTGATAGAGGGAGAAAGACTACAAAAGAAGGTCAAGCACAAAAAAGGAAAAGCTTAAGCTCAGAGGGAGAATATGAATGAAAGTGAAGTGTTACCATCATCAATTGAACACTGAATATTGTTAGTGTTTCCATCAATGCCAAAGAGGGAGATTGTTACCATAACTGATATTAATGTTGAAGATTGATTATTTGATGGTGATGATGATGAAGACTAACCAAGATAAGAGGAATACATGATAGTAGAAAGATTAAATTAGTTATTGTATTGTCATTGATGTCAAACAATTGATTTCTAGTTTATGTTATGTTTCCATATCATTCAATAATGATATAAGTTGAATAGGTTAAGTATAAGAAGAAATGAGATGTCATGAAGTTGAAGAACTAGGTTAGATCAGTTATTGTCTTGTCATTGATGTCAAGAAATTGATTTATAGTTTATGTTATGTTGCCATATCATTCGGTAATGATAAGAGTTGAATGAGATAAGGAGAAGAAGAGAAGAGATGTCATGAAGTTGAAGAACTTAAATGGAAAACTGATAAAGATCAGACAATGATTATATTAAGTTGATATAATTATTTTCTACCTAACATATGATTATGTTAAGTTGGTAAAACATGGTAATGAAGTTTTTTCAAGTTGGTAAGTTAAATTGTTTTGGCTCCTGAGAAGGATATGAACAATAAAGAAAGGTTTAGGCACCAACTGAAGTTAACTGAAATTCAAATGGAGGACACTGAGCGAGGAACATATATTAAATAAGGATTGAATCGACATTTAATGATTAGCCACGATGAGCTAGATGATCATGATTAGAATGAGAGTTACTTATAAGTGTAATACCCCAAAAATGGGCTATAGATTCATTAACCTCCTACATTCTTAATTAGATCGAAATCGACATCAAAGTCCTAACCTAAGGCACATCTGCACATCATTTTATCAAAAATTGATTTTATCTTAATTCTGCATTAGAGAATATTCCTTGAATATTCCTTTATCCTAATTATCTTTAATTGAATATTATTTGGTGATAAATCCTATTTATCCTAAAGTTTGATTAATTGAATATTCTAATATTTAATTAATCAAATTTAATACTGCCACTTAATTATTTAATTAAATTTATTCCAATAAATTATATTATTTAATTTTGACAATAAATAAAAAATCTTATGACTAACTGATTAAATTCTTATTTAATTAATTAATGTTAGTTGTCAATTTTTAATAATATGATTTAATAATTGATTAACCCATAAATCAATTGTTTTAAATTTAAAATCAGTTAAGTTGAGAATAAATCACTTTATTTTTAAATTAATTTATAATTAAATCATGCACAATCAGAAAAGCAGGCAACTAGAAATTAACAATTAATTTTAAATTTAAACTCAACATCTGATGATGAGTTAAAATTTGATCTAAACTCTATTTTGAGTTAAACATTGCTTTTGCATTAGTTTTGTGAGTTAATTATCTCTAATTTCTTGATAACTCAAAAATCAACCTGGGTTTATCAAGAGTGATTTATGGCTTTTCTCAATGCATCCTCAAGCCCTGGATTTATAAAAACAAGGCTCACCTCTTCATAATTATCAACACTCGAATTTGCATAATTACTCTAGCGAATTGGCGATTGAACGATTAAGCACTTGCGACAAGCGATTTGTGAGATCTTTCATTGTTGATCATTGTTTTGCATAATTTTCATTCATTCATATCATTGTTAGTTTAAATTTGCATATCATTTCATTCATCTAGATTAGTTTCATATCAAGTTTTTCATATTATTGCATAGAAAATCCAAAAATATAGATTAATCTGCATTCATACAATTTTTCATTCTTTTGCATTCAAATCCTTCATTTAGGTGTTGCATTGTCACTAATCTCAATTTCAATATGAGAACACCATACTCACACCTACTAGAAGGCAGTAAATCACCTAGTTAGCTTAGTTTCATTTATTTGTAGATTTTAATTTTGCTAACTTCTAATGTTTTACTGAAGTGTTGTGTCTGTAGCTAGGTAGAATTTTCACACACACATTTATGGCACCCACTATGGGGCCCTAAAATGGGTTTCCATCTCTTCTGTTTCAATTTCTATCTATTTTTTGTCAGTTTTTGGTCAATTCTGCAATTTTATTCTCTGTCCATACATTTTTCATATGACTTTTTTTAGAAAGTCATACCAGAAGCTACTGGTTGTCATACGACATTTGAGAATTTTGAGGTTCATATCATAACCTACAGATTGTCATTTGGAAACTCCTTTGTCATTTGAACAGATACCCACTATCGTACGAGTTTCCAGACAATCGTACTAGAGGTGACCCACTATCATATGGGATTTGGATTATCGTATGAGAGGTAACCCATTGTCGTACGAGTTTTGATACCAGTGTTCAATTGTTGTTTCAAATTTTTGGGTAGTTTGTTAGATTTGATTTTCAGATTTGGACTAACGGCTAACCTTAACAATTGAACTTTGTTGTTTTTGATTGATCTTTGTTGATTTTGATTGTGAAAGCGTAAGTAAATTTATAAAATAGGTAAAATCTACTAAGCGCGTTGTCAGGAACTCAAGTATTCTTCTCAATCTGATAACACTTCGATTTGAACATAAAACAAACTCTCATGTGTCAAGCTTGTGTGACTTTTTGTAACACCCCTATCAAAACTAAAAGATAAAAGACGATACTAAAGAAGAAACAACCATAAATAAAATCACATAAAACCATAGTAATAATTTTTTTTTCTTAAAATAACAATCTGAAACATATAATCATAACAACCACTTCTAAGAGCTTTATAGTTTACAATCGATTTACATCAGAGTAATAATAATACTCTTTATTCAAAGATTAAGTCTCAAACAAAATTTTCTTCTTTCCAAATCCATTACATTCTACGAATAGATCTAATAACTAATAACCATGAAATGATCTGTTTCCCATAAAACTTAACAACTGCTATCCACTGTCCCATATTCATTGATTTATCCATCTAAAACCTGAAAATCAAAATGAACACAAACATAAACAGCAAACAGGGCTCAGTCACAATGATAAAGAAAATGAATCATCTCCAAATATCTGCAATTATAAAAGTCAGTTCAATATAACATTTATGCAGATTTAGAAACAGATGTAATTGAGAACTAAATAACATAATTCCATTTTACACCAAATCATCAAGCACTAAATTTATTTCTAACAGAAATAAACTTGCAAAGAAAATGACAAAGTAATGATCCAATAGTTCATGGGTGTCCACATAAGGACCTACGCTATGTATCCGTAAGGAACCTCGTAGTAATCCATTATGTTTGACGAAACCATAATGTTTTATCTTTGTTAATTGAAACCCATAACCCTTGAATTTTTAATTATCACTTAATTAAACAACTGACAGAAATTCTTTCCCATAAGGATATAGACTAGTGTCAGTCACAACTGATAGAAATTCTATCATCACAAGGTACTAGACTAGTGTCAGCCCCCAATCTAAGGATCATACTTGCATTATCTTAAAAAAACTTGATCTAGCAATCAATGAAAGCAGTGAAATGAACTACATTACACAATTTCACTAACAATCCATTTCTAATGCATCAATTTACAAAATTGAAACAGCAAACAGAAAACCATTATAAAACCATATTACCATATTCCTTAACATACATTCATAAACATGATGTTTCACGAAAGATGAAAAGATCACAACTCTTTCTCCATCACAAATCCAAACAAAATAATCTCCATATTAACTTAACATTAAAACTGTAGCTGTACAATAAAATATCCATATCAAATCCATGTTTCCATTGAATAGAAAAGAACTAACATAATCATACATCAACTGAATCAACACAACACCCATCACTTTTAACAAACATACTAGTTTACCATAACCAAATTATTAAACTAAATGGCCATACACCCTGCTCTATTAAATACAAGTTTATACCATTTATATACATGTTGGCCTATGTACATGTATACACCATGGCTTGTGTATACATATACATATCCCAGCAGGTATATGTATATATGAATATATAATTATATAAGCTTGTAATTAATAGTTCAGATTGACAGTCATAGCATCTATTATATACATGTTGGCGTATATACATGTATACACCACGGCTTGTGTATACATATACATATCCCAGCAGGTATATATATTTATATATCTAATTGCATAAACTTGTAATTAATAATTTAAGTCCATGAATATGCAATAGAAAAACCATACTAATCTTCACAGTTCTATCATAGAAAACAACTACCTTATTATACTACTAATCTGCCGAATACATAAAATAATGACAGAATAATAACCGACTTCTACCTCTCAAACAAATTACCAAAGTGTTTCTTTTCTTTTCCTTACTGTCTGAACAAGATAGTAATTGACTTTCCTATAAATCCCTTACATTTCCTAATGTTGTATCAACTGTAATACATACTGGTGTTAATTACTGAAGATCATGAGGCTCGCAATCAAGTTTGGCATAACCAAGACATCCACATTCCTCTATTGACTGATACATACAGTGACAAACATCCTTTTAACCAAACATCGACACCAGATAACTAGAGAAATACACCCAAAAAAATACTTCAATTCCACACCTATGTGCAAATGTAAATACAAAATACGACTGGTAATAGATGACATTATGAATACCACTAATCCCAAATCCCACATTACAGCTCTAAAAGAACATCGATACCAACCTCGGTAAATGACTGTGGTAGAAAACCTGATTCCACCTTATTACCAAGTCTATACAAACTGTATACATTATGATGCTATAGTGCTCCTAATAGAAGGTACAGTGCAAGAAGATCAAAAGAAATTTGAACAAGAAAACTCATGCTGGTTCCATACTGTATTAGTATGCTAATTCTCAAACCCGAATAACTCCCTTAACACTGTCCAAAGCAAGAAAACATCGACACCGAAACACACAAGGATATAACCATACAACATCTACATAACTGTATTCCAAAGTTTGACACATACTTAACTAAACATTACCGAATTCATACTCAGAACAGAGAAAACCCCTTAATACATTATGCTCGAAATAGCATATCAAAAACAAGTGTTAAATACCACATTAAAACCAAACACTTACTAAACAGTCGTTTGTTACCAAGTTTCTCCACTATTCACAACATTTATAACTAGATTTACTTCTTAACCCTTCCAAGAAAGAAAAAGACCGATTCATATAACCGAACTCACAAAATAAACAAACACAAAGCCTCACATACATCAACTAGCAAACAGTGTTAACCAAGTGTTAACCAACATTCCATTAACACATTTGCAGAATCATAAAATGGAAACAAAGGTTAAGGTAAGAGATGCCCCTACTTGGTATTCGTATGGAGAAGATATCTAGAACCGGAATGCTAGAGCTAGCCCCTACCTGGTGAGCTTCACAAATGAATCCCAAACTCAACCACGATGATCCCTTATCACAAATTACCAAAATGCCGTACAAGAGAGCCAAAAATGCAGAGATAACAGTATGAAACTCCCAACTTCCTAAATGACCATGAACAGAAGGGTTTATCTTTGTCATGAAAACCCCTTTCATTCCAAGCCACTTATCATGAAGGATACAATAGTAACACGGGTCCATAACCAACTATTTACCCAAAATGCCGCAGCATAACATGGTAAAAAAAATGGAGTCATATACAAACTGCAACTCCTTAACCAGACAAATGGCAGACTTCAAACTCAGCAATGAATTCCCATCGATAAGTTCATTCAATGCAAACTTATCTCTTGCAATGAACACAACTCAATACCTACCAAATGTCCAACATAGTACATTTCCACAACCCGAAAAATAGCTTAAACCCCACTAACACCTCAAAGCAATGCAAATGCATTAAAACCCTGCCGTTAGTCATGTCTTCGAGCTAGTTTATAATATGAAGACTTAGGGATAGATTAATACATGTCTTTGCCAATAACATTAGTCATTTACTAACTTAAACATCTAAGATAACAGTGCATGACATTGCCAATTAACTAACACTTCATCACACTAACCTCCTACTAACATACAACATAGGATATACTAACTTAGTTAATTCATATAGTTTTAGTAAATGAAATACCACATTCTTACTAAAACATTCACTCATAGTTATATGTATAAAAATACATATATTTCAAATTCATTAATTTTGAATTCAGAATTTGATTAACGTTAAATAACAATAATTCTCTATATACTATCTATAATCATAAGATACAATTAACCATAATAACATAACCATTTCTAATTACGTCTAACATATTATTAAGGATTCCAAAACAATGAATCAATAATCAGACAATTAACTAACCGTATAGTTTGTCCTTATTTCATAATCAAACCAATGTTCAAAATTCAGTCTAAGCCAATTCCGTCATCAGAATAGGACTCATAAAGCAATAGAAATAGACATAATTCTCTGAATGTCTAGCAGAATAACAAAGATAACATATTTAATCCAAAAACAAAGTTCAAAAGAACGTAGTCAGAGTTCAAACTCAAAAAAATCAAACATAACATAACATAGAAAAATAAAGCCTGGAACTGTCAGGGGCATGACACTTTTCTTTCTTTCATATCACAGACCTCAATTTTTGGGCTATAAAACGAACATAGATTTTCTTTCTGCATATCTATTACACATAGTAAATAGGCCCTATGAACACTATTTGTGGATGATCTTGAGAGAGTGGGCTTCTTTCGCTTGTTCACACATGCGAAGCTCTTCTTGACAAAAGATCCCCTTGTAGGTAGGGAGGATACTGAGATTATCTTGCATTCTACTAGATTTTTGACTCTTCAGATTTTGATCGATACATTCTCTCTTCGAAGAGGTTGATAGGCCATAAGCGGTTGACATCATAGATCTTTGTGAGATAACTTTAGTCTTCGTGTGTCAGATTAATTTGTCTACTTTATTTTGGTGAAGTGAAGAGGCTAGGGGATTATGCTCTACTTCCTTTTTGGATAGTACCAGAAACCCAGATCCTTGAATCTAATCTAGTCCCTCTGTGGTATCTTTTGTGAGTCACCTTTATAGAGGATTAATCATAGTGGAAATTCTCTTAATTGGGTCAACCACGTGGACAGAACCTCAAGAAGTAATAGCCATTTTCACCATGGTAGGAGAAACTACTATATAAATGTCCTTATGGAGGAAATCTTTACAGGTGTGGTCTCTTGTTGGGCTGTTAGATCTCCCTTGAAGCTCCTGATTGATTAAATTCTCAGATTGTGTCAAAACCGTAGTGCACCTAGATTGGAGTTTGCCCTCTTGAGATCACAAAAGTTGCAGAGTCAAACCATTACTAAAAACCCTAGTGAGGCCAACTTTTTTATTTTCTAGGACTATGTGCGTTATTGAAAAACTTTTGAGAACATACACAAGTAGCATTTCTATGGATTAGCACAATAAGTCACTATTGCTTGTTCATGCGCAAGGTTCCTTTTTCCCTTGTTCATTATTTTCAGAGGATTGCTTTCTTCCCTTGCTTGTTGTTTTTCATGCTTGATATCTACTTGGTTATTTGAGATGAACTATTACACAGATATTCAAAACTAGACATAAAATTTTGCCAACAATCTAACACTAAAAACCTAAAAATTACAAAATCTGAAGCAAAATTCCTCTCTAGAGTCAAAATTCATCCCACAGTCTCAGATTGTCATATGAGTCTTGATAAAAAGTCATTTTAGAACCTTTGTATTGTCGTATGGGAGCTAGTACTATGTCATACGAGTGTTGTCAACAAAAATCAAAAGAAAATTATTCCTGGCAGTAACTGTCATGTGAGTCCTATCAATTATTGTTTGAGAGCATACCTAGTGTCGTACAATCCTGTAGAAACTCATTTGAGAATTTTCAAAGTTGTCAGAAACTTGTCAAATTTGTCAGGAATCCAGTTTTTATAGCCTATTTCCAAATTCTGTCAAAATATTCACTGTGTCAGGAACAGAGTAGAAACTAGAAAGCATTTGATCATTTACCTAAAGTGGTCTCTTGAGTCTGATTTGGCCTTTTGATTTATTGATTTGAGTCTTTTTCATCTTGTGTCAAAACCTTGTGAAAATTATCTTCAAATTCAGTCTTCATACAAAATGGCTAGGTGTTGTGAGCTCGTGTCCACCATCTTTTGGGCATCTACCCATACTACTAGGGCACAATATCCTTCATTTATGTCCAATCTAATCTTTGATCAATCCAATCTTGACAAGGTTGCATCATTCTATCTTCTTGAATCAGGTCATTCTTCATTTGTCTTCATCTTGCTCTCTTGCTTCACCCAAGGTTAATGGTGGAAACTTGAGCTTCTTCGCACAATAAATCCAAAGAATCACCTCATACCTTACCTTTGTCTACTCACGTGGGTCCAACCTTTGATGAACTATACAATTCAGGCCTTTATGAAGATGACAATCTTGGCAATTTGTGATTAAAAACTGGTTACATACCTTCTCCTCCATCAATCCAAGGAGGCAATCAACAAACTCTACATCAATCTATTCCAAGTAGTCCTAAAAATCCTAACATATCTCAAGGAGGGACACATCACAGGTCTCAAGGACATCACTCTCAACATGGTGTTGATTAAGAACCCATGCCTTCTAAAATTGCTCGATATCAAAATGATGATGACTTCAAGAAAATGATGAGGCATTTCTTGAAGGAAGACAAAGAAACATAATTCCTAGAGTTAGCTCGTCAAGGGGATAAATTTCCTCCTAACTTTAATGTTGAAGATATCATTACACATGAAGAAAAAACTCTAATCACTGCTATGATGAAATAGATGCATGACATGCAAGTCAAGCTTAACAAACTTGAAAAAGAAAAGGAACCTAAGGAGTTTTCCATGGAGGCTCTATGTCCTTTTCCATTTGATAAAGACTTTTACATGCCACCATTCCCTAAAAGAGTGGAGATGCCTAAATATGATAAGTATGATGGAAACTCTGATCCTCAAGATCATGTCAGAGAATTCTGTACTCAATCTATGGATTTCATGCATGAACCAACCTACTTAATGTGTCTTTTCCCTCAATCTCTAGGAGGGTCAGCTATTCATTGGTTCTAAAAAATGCCTCCTACTATCAAAAATTTTGAGGAGTTAATCAAACTATTCTATCAACAATACTCCTACAACATTCAACATCTAGTCACTATGATCGATATCTGCAATCTGAAATAGAACTCAGGAGAACCATTCTTGACTTTTCTCAATAGATGGAGGAAGAAATTTTCTCTATATGCTAGACCTATTCCAGAAACTAAGAAGATGGAAATCTTCATCAACAATCTTGTTCCAGAACTTAAGTACCATTTGCAAATGCAAAATCATACATCCTTTGATAAGATGGTAGAAAATGCAATCAAAATTGAGAAGGTACTAGTCCAAAAGGGTGACATATCCCTTCAAAAAGACAAGTATGAATCTGGATCTAGTTCTAAATACAAAGGCAAAAAATGGAACAAGAATAAGGGTGTCATCATAGAAGGTGTTGTTGATACTATCTGTGCCCCATCTAAGGCACCCGCTTTCAATCTCACTGTTGGCACCCAAGCCATCAAAGCTTCCGAGGCTAAAGCAATAGAATCTAACAAGAAGTCATCTGAATATAAACCTTGGGCTACAGATCCTAAATGTAAGTTTAATCCTCTTGGAGAGTCCTTGGAATCTTCCATGAAAACTTTGTTGCCTAACAACATCATCTCCTTGCCTGAGATAAAAGTTTTTTATCCTGAACCTAAACCAAAATGGTGGAGAGAGAATGATTTTTGTGACTTCCATGGAAATAAGGGTCATAAAACTAATAACTGCATCTGCTTGAAACACATCATACAAGACAAAATTGATAATGGAGAAATCATAATTGAAAATCATAAGAGCAATAATGACCATACAACATTCATGGAACCATTTCCAAAACATAATCAAGGATATTCATCTTCTCAGCCTAATATGGGTGCTAAAGTCAATTATGCCTACTTTGGAAATAATGCTATCATCAATATGGTTGAACCATCCCTATCTGAGTGTTGCAATGTCATCACAATTGTAAGAAAAGATAGAGAAAATCAATCAACAAATGCAGTTACTCAATCACAAGCTCAGGCACATCTGCAAGGACAAATCCTAGATTCATCAAATGTCACTAAGATGCCTTTCAATATTTCATCTGCTTCTAAATAGAAGTCTGCCTCTAAATCATCAAATCCTAAAGACATGAGGCAAACATCATATAGTATTGTCCAACAACTCCAGCATACAAATGCAAAAATCTCCATGTTTGAGTTGCTTCAGATATCTCTAGCTCATAGAGCCATTCTAGACAAAGCTTGGATCCAATGTTCCTAACAACCTTGATTTAGATAGATGCCAGACTATGGTTGGTCATCTGAAATCTCCCAAATATATCTCCTTTTTAGAGGAAGATGATAACTCCTTGAGTCACCTGCATATCCAACCCTTGCACATTAAAGTCTTGATCCAAAACCATCATGTCAAACATGTGTTGATAGATGGAGGCACTGGTCTCAACATTTTTTCTTATAGCTTGATCACACACTTGGGATTATCCGAAACTTCCATTAATCCTAAGAAGAAGATAACTATCAAAGCATACAATGGGCAAGAAAGATCTTCCAAAGGAACTATTGTCTTACCTATCAGAATAGGACCTATTTTCAGAGACACCATATGTCAAGTTCTTGATCTACCTTTGGCTTACAACATCCTTCTAGGGAGACCCTAGATACATGAAATGAAAGCTATTCCCTCCACATACCATCAATGTGTGAAATTCCCTTATGAAGGAGTAGAGGTGATGATTGCAGCTGACCTATACACAACTTGCAATGCTTTGAAAGAAAGTGTTGATAAACTTGTTCCTAATAACAACGAATCTTCCACTAAGCAGATAGACATTGCTTCAACATCCAAAATAGAAGACATTGCTAAAGAAATCAAAATCAAGGATAATGGTATGGTAGAATACACAATGGAACCTATTTTATCTCTCAGATCTCTCCCGCTGTCCCCTAGATCTTATGGACAACCTTCTGACAAATTGAAACCTACAACTAAATAATCCCAAGTCATATTCAATGGAATGTTTGTCATAGAACAAGTATCTAAATAAGAGTTTGAGGAAGATGAAGCTGTGCTTGCATGGTTATACAAGGATGAGCCTCAATCCCAATTAGTCCAAACATGTGACTCTAGTTCAAGAAAAATTCCTCAAAAGTCATATGGACCAGGGGACAAATTGATCACAAAAATGGGATATACTAGAAAAGGACCTCTAGGACTACAAGGTAAAGGTCTTCTATCACCTCTTGACCACCATGGTCAAACTAACAAGAATACAATAGGTCTAGGATATAAGAAGAAGCCTTTCTATCTTAGCAAGAACTCCCCACATGTCTTAGAGTAGATTGAGCCATCCACAGAAAATCAACTAAAGGAAGAAACAACTGAACAATCTGACAGTGATGATTCAGACACCATTGATGAGCTCATTCCTTATGAGATTTTGCCTAAATAAATAACATACCTCCTTGAAGCTGAAGATGATCTAGTAAAAAGAATCAATGTAGTAGAAATACAAGAACCTACTATAGAGCAAGAGAGAATTCTACCACAAGAACCAGTTGATCTTAAAGATGAACACATAGATAGAGAGGAAGGTGGCAGCTATTCTGAGATAGATTCTCATGAGTATGAATTCAAATCAGAATTTGAGGGTAACCCTTCTTGGGGTATCCATCCTAACTTTACACATGTTCTTAGATTTCCTAGAGGCATAGATGAAGAATCAAATGACTATGAATGGGGAGCCATTCCAGAAGAAGATGAACTTATCATAGACAAACATGTTGATGTTATTCACAAATATGCACCTAAGCCCAATGTAAGTCTAGAGAAAAATTATGAACTTAATGAGTCTGATCCACCGATGGCTAAAGTGGACTCCAATAATGACATTGAGCCTATTCATGAATTGAACATTTTGAGTTGTAATATCACCTTTGAACTGTCGGGTTAGGACCAATAATGATAGATCCATATCCATTAGCACTATTTCCCAATCTTTCACCACTTTGACTAACCAACATCTTAAACTTCTTGACCAAACCTCCATGAATCCGAGCCAAGGTATCTATAACTTTCCAAATGACTATGCCCTTTCTTGATACCTCAATGCAGTTGAGCCTATGATGACTTCCATTAGTGAGTTGAGTGTTAGCATTATAGAGTCAGACATCAAGTATCTTAGTAAAAAAAATAAAAATAAAAATAAAAATAAAAGGAGTTCTGAGGGTGAAAACCACTTTGTGGCAGTCTCATAACCTACAAAAGTAAAAATAAAACACATATTCAAAGGTGAAAATATCTCTGAGGCACCTAAGGATGAGATATTTGGTGTCCTTCTGAGTAATTTATAGGACAGATCTCCAGTACTAATTGAGCCCACTCAATCCATCAACTTGGGAACAACAGAAGAACCATAGTTGATCCATGTAGCACAATCCTTATCAGAAGAAGAAAAGAAAAAATTTACCACATTCCTAACAAAAAAGAAGATCAACTTTGTATGGAAATATTCAGATATGCCAGGGTTGGATCCTAATCTTATAATGCACCATTTATCTATAGCTTCAGGGGTCAAACCTATTAAGCAAAAATTGAGAAAGATGCATCCACATGTTACACTCTTGGTCAAAGCTGAATTAGAGAAACTACTAAAAGTTGGATTCATTTGTGTTACAAATCTATAAGATTATGCACAGATTTGAGAGATGTAAACAAAGCATTCCCTAAGGATGATTTTCCACTACCTAACATTGATATGATAGTGGACATGACTGTAGGCTTTGATATGTATTCTTTAATGGATGGTTTTTCTGGATACAACCAAATAAAAATTGCTCTAGAAGATCGAGAGAAAACTACTTTCCCATGAGCGTGGGGTACCTTCTATTGGAATGTCATGCCATTTGGGCTTAAGAATGTTGGTGCTACATATCAAAGAGCTATGACATCTATCTTTCAGGACATGATGCATTGAACCATGGATGATTATGTTGATGATACTTTAGCAAAATCTATGATAAGATCTGAACATCTAATTGATTTGAGTAAAATACTAGATCGAATGGAGAAGTTTAGTCTCAGACTAAACCCTAAGAAATGTGCTTTTGGTGTTAGTTCTGGAAAGCTCTTAGGTTACATTGTTTCAAAGAAAGGAATTGAAGTAGATCTAGAAAAGGTTAAAGCTATCATGGAGATGAAACCTCCCAAGAATATCAGTCAAATGAGCACATTAAAAGGGAGAGTACAATCTATCAGGCACTTCATATCTCAGCTAGAAGACATATCACAACCTTTCACAAAGACATTGCATAAAGGTGTGACTTTTGCATGGAACAAGGAATGTGGAAAGAATTTTAATCATATCAAGAAATATCTATCAAATCCTCCTATTTTGATGCCTCCTATTCAAGGGAATCCTTTGATCCTATATGTCTCCACTACCGATACATCAATAGGGGAATTGCTAACACAACATGATGAGAACAAGAAGGAAAGAGCTATATAGTATATTAGTAGAACATTGGTAGCATATGAGAAGAAATATTCCATGATTGAGAAAGCTTGTCTAGCTATGATCTTTGCATCACAAAAATTGTGACATTACATGTTAGCTCATACCGCACATTTGGTAGCTAAGATTGATCCATTAAAGTACCTAATAAGCAAAGCTGCCCTCATAGGTAGACTAGCTAAATGGGTAATGCTACTAAGTGAATTTGACATTGAATATGTTGAAAGAAAAGTTATGAAAGGACAAGTTATTGTTGATCAACTGGTAGATGCACCTTTGTTTGATGATACACCAATGCAAATGGAATTCCTAGATTCCTCTATCATGAATCTTTCTTCTAGAGCATGGAAGTTATTCTTTGACAACTTCTATACATAGAATGGATCTAGAGCATGCATATTGTTCATCACTCCTCAAGGATACTCAATCCCTAAAGCATTCAGAATCAAGTTTACTTGCACAAATAATATTGCTGAATATGAAGCCCTTCTTAATGGTATGAAGATAGCAATTAAGTGGAGAGTGACAGAACTACACATTTACGAAGACTCACAACTTGTCATACACCAAGTCAATGATGTGTATCAAACGAAAGATGGAAAGCTAATCCCATACAAAAGAATGGTAGATGATTTAAAAAAATATTTCATATCTATCACCTTTGAGAAAATACCTAGAATAGAGAACAAAGCTGCTGATGCTATGGTTATGTTATGAGTTCCTGGTAGAAGCACTATCTTATCATACATATGATTCCCCTAAAACCTACATGATCTGTATTATTTTTGGTCATGACTTAGCCTGATACAAAAACCTTTTCTCCTATCTCCAAGACCAAATCATTCTCGATACCTTCAACCACCATGAGAAATGATACCTTATCTACAATGCATCCCAGTATGTCATCATTGGTCATGATTTGTACAAATGCAGTCTAGATGGTACACTACTTAGATGTTTAGAAGAGGAAGAGTCTCAATGTGCATTAGAGGAATTCCATAAAGGCATATGTGGGTCACACTCTAATGGTTTAACACTAGCTCGAAAACTTATTAGGGCTGGGTACTATTGGCTTGAAATGTAGAAAGATGCAATCAAGTTTACTAAGAACTGTCAAAAGTACCAAGTACATGGTAACTTAATTCATGCACCAGGGAGAGATCTAATTCCCTTTACTACACAATGGCATTTTCACCAATGGGCATTTGATCTTATAGAATCCATACATCCTCATTCCTCTAATGGGCATACCCATATTATTACAGCTACAGACTATTTTACAAAATGGGTAGAAGCAATCCCTTTGACTCCAGCAACCGGCAAGAAAATTTCTATGTTCATATTGAACTACATCATATGTCGGTATGGTATTCCACACTCTATAGTCATAGATAATGGTGGAAAATTCAAGAACAAAGACTTAGATGATCTATGTGCCAACTTCAAGATTACACAACATTTGTCATCTATCTACTATCCACAAGGGAATGGACAAGCAGAGTCTTCTAACAAGAATCTATTGAAAATCTTGCATCGTACAGTTAAAATAAGAAGAGACTAGCTTCTCATGATCAATCCAGCTCTATGGGCCTACATAACAAGTATCAAAATGTCCATTGGGGCTACACCATTCACTTTCATTTATGGGTCTGAAGTGGTACTACCTATTGAGGTTGAAATCCCATCACTAAGAATCAAAATTCATGGTCTAGTAACTGATGATGACTACAGAGTGTCTAGGTTGCAAGAACTTGAACTACTAGATGAGCACATACAAGAAACATATGATCATCTCAGAGTATATTAGAAGAGAATGTCTAGAGGTTACAATAAGAAAGTTAGACAGATAATTTCATGTTGGTGATCTAGTCTTGAGAGAGAATCCTAAAAATCAATCACATAGAGAGTGCAAGGGGAAGTTTGAACCCAACTAGCTGGGTCCCTTTGTTATCACTACTACATTTGGCTCTGGAGCCTATCAACTCTCAATGACTAAAGGAGAATAGCTTCGAGAACCAATCAATGTTCTCCATTTGAAGAAATTCTACACCTAAGGCATTCAGTCTATGGTAAAATGTCTTGAAAAAATCATAAAAATAAAAAAAAGTCCTAAAAAAATGAACATCTTGGTGAAAACCTAGCAATAGGTGCCTTGATGATTCACAAAAAAATAAAAAAATATCAAAAATACAAAAAAATTAAAAAATTAAAAAATACAAAAAAATGAGAAAAAGTGCCTTATGAAAACTTGGAAACAGGCACCTTGGTAGAAAAAATACAATCTCTGCCAAGATGGTGAAAACCCAAAAAATAGGCACCACTTGTTTCAAAATTCTCCATCTATCATCACAATCTTGGTCTTTCCCAGCTTTTAGAATTGTTTTAGTTTGTACATATTTCCTAGTTTATTTCTGCATTCCTATTTTCAATAAGTCAATTTGTACACCAATCAGCTCAAGCGTCTCTATCTTATCAATGTTCAAACTTGGGGGAAATCAAAGTCATATCCTATGGCCTCTAGTGTATCTTAGACGAGTCATATCCAGTCAAAGTCCTTTGAAGCTACATCTGAGTCAATCAGTCAGTCTCCTCTCTAGAAAGGATTTTGCATCTACAAACAATGAAATCAAACATCAACACAAATTGAAAACAATCTATGCTTTTACATGCTTTTATCTCCTTGTCTGCTTACTGATTCACATTGAGATTTTTGTATATTGTGTTCCCTCAACCTCTTCGATGATATCCTTTACAAGATTTAGAGAGTGATGACTGGGG
Source organism: Chamaecyparis obtusa (assembly GCA_027943335.1). Lineage (NCBI taxonomy): Eukaryota > Viridiplantae > Streptophyta > Pinopsida > Cupressales > Cupressaceae > Chamaecyparis > Chamaecyparis obtusa. The sequence continues at coordinate 767,589 of BSBK01002161.1, read as the reverse complement.
GTATAATCTTTTATTTTTTTTCTACTTGTATGTGAAAATCTAACAACTTTAGAAATTATGGATTGCAATGGTGTCCGTTTGTAAGAGCCTCTATCTCGTATTGGATGGCCATGTGTACCTCAACCATTGATACCTAAAAAATTCAAGGAAGTTTGATCTAACTATTGTCTTTTTGAGTGATTTGTTACTCCTACTGTGAAATGCGATCTTACCTAAGAATGTGAATGATAAAGGGTCACTATGGGTAATTCACACTGGATTTAGAATGATCTCTTGACTGCTTGATGTGTTTGTTATGCAAGGTGTATTCTGGTCATCACGATGTCTATGTTTGATGCTTATACAAATTACTATATCAAAATGGACATGATATTCAGGTAATCTTGGTGTTTATGCCTTGGTACTTATATCTAATCTGACATTCCAAAAACAAAATCAATATTCATATGTCCATGATTTTCTAGCCAGTGGGCGTTGTATTGATTCTTGCACATAGAAATCTATATTCATATGTCTATAGTTTCCTAACTAGTGGGAATTGTATTGATTCATTCGGTTACCTAAAAAGTTCAATGATGAAAACAAATTGACACATGATTAGTGACTATGTCCTAGGTCTTAGGCTTGCATTTCATTTTGCATCTCATTTTGCACTTTGCATGATTGCATGATCTCACAAATCACTGAATACATTTCATATGCTTAAATGATCCATTCTAAACTAAACATAAACTTGACATGAAGAGATGACTCTCACATGAAGGTTTCCTCATAGAACCGCAAGCAGTTACCATCCTGGGTTAAACATCCTTTTGATATAAGACTGAGTACTTGTCTTCATCAATACCTGTAAAACATATCATATGTATCATTGCATTTACATTACATATTCATGATCATTCCATCTATTGCATTACATTACATACATGAGCATCATCAAAATCATACATTCCCAACCATTTTCCATAATTAATTACATTTGCATAACATTCATACATTTGAGAGAAACGATTGCATTGCATAAATCCATACATACATTCTACACTACTCATAGCATTTACATCACATGATATCATCATAAATCAAAACATGACAAGTACAAATGAAGTCATAACCAAAATCTCAATCTCATATGATATAAATCAAACTAGTCAAGGGTGCACTACTGGCACAAAGTACAAAAAGAATGAGCTCAAGTGAGCTATCAGAAGTCAAAGCAGTATACATGAGCAAAATGGAAAAAATATCAGAATATCTAGATAGATCCATTATCTACCTAATCCTCTACATCTGGTGGAGGTGGTGATGGTGCATCTGGCACTGCCTCAGCACAAGGTGCCCTAGCTCCCTCTGAAGCTATCATATACTGAGAGTATGTCGGTACTCTCTAAAAAATAGGAACAACAACATAATAAGCAAATACATAGTAGGCAGCTCGGGAGGTCTGATGTGTCACCTCTGTCTGCAATCTCTTATTCTCCTCTCGGAGCTTGGATCACTGTCTGTCAACCTCTATGAACCACTCCTCAAAATGAGCACTCCATACTCTCAGGTCTCTCACTTGTAATCTCAGTTGCCTAATTATCTCCTAGGAGGATAGTGCTACACTAGGATCTGCATCTGCCGTAGGCATGTCTGTATCTCTCCTTGGTTGATTAGAAGCCTCCACTCTCTACACCTTATGACATCTTACCTCAACTCCAAGGTCAAAATCTATATCATCCTATATAGGATCAGGACCAACACCTACATATTTTTGTGTACCAAGTACCTCATCTGCACTACCAACACTACCTAAAGTGCTACTCTCTCCTCTAATATATCTCCTCAATGTACCTATAGGCCTAGTTGCTGTAGAACTAGTGGGATGAGGTGGTCTCATATGACTAGATGGTCTCTATGGTGGAGTCACTACTACTCTTGGCCTCAGAGGTGTAGGCTGGGGCATTAGAACCTATGTGTGTATCTCACCCTGTACCATGGGAGCACCTGTCACATCCATAACATCCTCCATACTCAAAATTGGCTCTATGGAATCTGAAAACCTGTGAATGGGATGCTCTGCAAGCCATGCAATGAAACCATCTATAACCCCAAGATCTGGAACATCTAACCAGTATTCCCAGTCTCTGCCAACATAACCACTATACTCCTAAGTACAAAGAGCATAAGACAATCGAGGACCCCATCCTAATCCAAGCTCTTTAACTATCAGTGCATAAGCAACATGATCCTATGGAGCATCCTAAATGATGCCATACTATTGCTACACTTTGGTAATAATGAAATGCTCCAACACTATGGTAGATCTCCCAATAAGCACTCGACTATCGAAAAAGTGACTAAACTGCTCTCGAGTAGTGGGCCAAGTCTCTATCTAAAGATATGGATGCCAGATCAAAAATGTGCTATCATCAAGGAAGTGTCTCTAGTACTGTGTGTGGCCCATGCACACCTATGTAATGTATCCTAAATAAATATATATCACTGGATCTTGTGGCTGGCGCTAACCCTGACATACTGGTCTACAAACTGGGATATGCTCTCAAGCCCAAATATGAAGTACCAAAGCACCATAAGAAAATGTCTTGCTCTCCTGATATATGATCTCATGCATCTCAGAGAACATATGATCCAACATACACTGACCCCAACCCAACTCAGATGGAGTAGCCATCAATCATGCAACCATCGGGGCCCAGCCCATCAAGAGACCATTCTGTTGATGGTCAAACATAATGATCCCTCCTATCATGTCAGATATGACACAATCTAATCTATGGGTCTCCCCATAGTGCTGAACTAAAGTCTCCCAGGAAATAGAAGCAATAAGCTGGGTATCATCTCCAAACAACTGTCTGAATGCATGTAATCCTAAGTTCCCTGAACTCACATAATCAGGTCATGGACCGTGGAAAGGAATGTGGAGTATCCTATAGACATCCTCTAGTGTAACTATGATCTCTCCTATCAGGAGGTGGAAGGTCTAGGTCTCTAAGTGAAATCTCTCAATCAGTGCAGTTAGAAGTCTGTGGTTTATCCTAATCTCATGCAACTAAATCAGATACTCAAATCCATAGCTAGAAAGATGTATCCTCATTGGGTCAAGCAATGAAATGCATAATCTCTGAGTGGGAAGGTGTGAGATACACACATGGACATTGGGATAGATGACCTACACAACATAGAAATAGGGAATCCTATTAGTAACTTTGTTAAAAAATAGGCTAACAGTACAAAAATTGATAAGTTGACTATCTAAGAAGGTACATTAAATTCTCAGCAAACACCCTAAGAAATCAGAAAATTCAAATTTTTGACCTAAAAGGGTGTTTTTGGCTCACTGTTATCCATACGATAATGCAGGGTAGCATGAAAACTCATATGAGTTTCAGTAGCTTATCATATGACAAACCATGGTTATACGATAATGTATGTCTTCTCGTACGACAAATGAGACGCGATCAAATGTCGTACGACACTTGGGCCCCTCTCATACGAGTTTCTACTAGTTATGGGATGACAATCTAAATGAAATTGAAAAGTCATACGAGTCACAGTGGACAGTTGTACAAGTTTCCATGCATGCAAAAATTGAAATTTCCTAACATACGAAAAAAGCCCTAAAAATGCTAAAAACATGCAAAAATGGAATTTACAAAGAGGCATAGAGGTCCACTTACCGGATGTCCATACTGTGGAGGTCTATGATGTCATTGGCTGTGCTCAAAATAGTGGGAAGAGATAGGTACCTTCATCTTGGCCATTTTCTCACTCAGAGGGCTCCACCAAGGTTTCAAAAGTCAAATGTGAATAATGAATTGAAAATGACCCTTTTGGCCCTTATATAGGTTTTGACCTAATTTCCAAAAGTGCTCCATTTTACACAAAAATTGCACCCCAAGCTAATTTTGATGTTTTGAATTCATTTTCGGGATCATAATCAAAATCTAAGATCATTTACTATGTCAAAATTGTGATTTAAAATTTTCAGACGCAGGATGACCAACTGCTTGCATAATTAGCCTTCTACACATCAAAGAAATCCAGAATTTAACTTAATTGATTATCTTACATCAAACTATCAAAATTTCAACTTGGTCACCCATGGTCAACTCATGGTGAAACCTAGTCAAACTTGGTCTTCTGGACCTCCAAATGATGCAGAACGTGTATAACCAATTCTCAAATCTATTAACATGCTTCTAAACCATTCAATGCTAACTTTTCTTATCAGATTTCACTTTTCATCCCGAAGGGGGCATGGTATTGCGCATCATTGAATTCTATAAATGTAATTCTGTAAATCAAATCTTTCCTCAATAATCAAGATAACAACCACGTCTAGTTGCTGATTCATCAAAATACCTCATCGCTTGGGGCACATCGCTTGAGGCATATCATATTCATCGAGATCCATATCAATCTGGTATCCTAATCTATCTTGTAAACTATATCATCTTTTCGTAACCATCAGTTCATTAGCATCATTTCCTTGGTTCTTTGTAACTAAAGGGTTCAAATGTGATACCAATATTGATTCCTCTAGACATTCAAGTCTGGAATCAGGTCACTCACTTCTTTGTAATCATAAGGTTCAGAATCAGGTGTTTTGATACTTTTTCATAATCACTGGTTCATTATTGCTATAGTTAACATCATCTTTGGTCAATCAGGACCTAACGTCTTCAAATCTTTCAATCAGTTTCTATCTCAGAATTGGTTTATCTTTCAAATCAGTTCCATACATCAAACACAGACTAATCTTTGAACCACTGCGCTTTGCACAGTAATTCAAAGAGGGGAAAAATGTAATACCCCAAAAATGGGCTATAGGTTCATTAACCTCCTACATTCTCAATTAGATCAAAATCGACATCAAAGTCCTAACCTAAGGCACATATGCACATCATTTTATCAAAAAATGATTTTATCTTAATTCTGCATCAGAGAATATTCCTTTATCCTAATTATCTTTAATTGAATATTATTTGGCGATAAATCCTATTTATCCTAAAGTTTGATTAATTGAATATTCTAAATATTTAATTAATCAGATTTAATACTGCCACTTAATTATTTAATTAAATTTAATTAAATTTATTCCTAAATTGTATTATTTAATCTTGACAATAAATCAAAAATCTTATGACTAATTGATTAAATTCTTATTTAATTAATTAATGTTAGTTGTCCATTTTTAATAATATGATTTAATAATTGATTAACCCATAAATCAATTGTTTTAAATTTAAAATCAGTTAAGTTGAGAATAAATCACTTTATTTTTAAATTAATTTATAATTAAATCATGTACAATTAGAAAAGCAGGCAACTAGAAATTAAGAATCAATTTTAAATTTCAACTCAACATTTGATGATGAGTTGAAATTTGATCTAAACTCTATTTTGAGGTAAACCCTGCTTTTGCATGATTTTTGTGAGTTAATTATCTCTGATTTCTTGATAACTCAAAAATCAACCTGATTTTATCAAGAGTGATTTATGGCTTTTCTCAATGCATCCTCAAGCCCTAGATTTCTATAAAAACAAGACTCAGCTCTTCATAATTATCAACACTCGAATTTGCACAATTACTCTAGCGAATTGGTGATTGAAGGATTAAGAACTTGTGACAGGTGATTTGTGAGATCTTTCATTGTTGATCATTGTTTTGCATAGTTTTCATTCATTCATATCATTGTTAGTTTAAATTTTCATATCATTTCATTCATCTAGATTAGTTTCATATCAAGTTTTTCATATTATTGCATAGAAAATCCAAAAATATAGATTAATCTGCATTCATATAGTTTTTCATTCTTTTGCATTCAAATCCTTTGTTTAGGTGTTGCATTGTCACTGATCTCAATTTCAATCTGAGAACACCATACTCGCACCTACTAGAAGGTAGTAAATCACCTGGTTAGCTTAGTTTCATTTATTTGCAGATTTCAATTTTGCTAACCTCTAATATTTTACAGAAGTGTTGTGTCCGCAGCTAGGTATAATTTTTACACACACAATAAGAGATCTATGAACATGAAAATTTAAGGTGAAGATCTACGACAAGATCTAAATGGAAAAAAAGAGATGGAACAAGTTTCAAGAAAAGTTCAAGTTCCTAGGTGAAAAGAAAATGTGTTACTGAGATCCAGATTCAAGGCATAATGAATTGGATGGTTAAGTTTGATCAAAGGAAAATATAATAGAGGATATTAAGAGGAAAAAAATGTCTACATAAAGGATGGATTTGTATGAACAAATGGCTGACAAATTGAATACTTGAAGGGTCACTGATTGTTACAATGAAGAAGGAAGAAAGAGATTATGAATGGAAAAGAAAGATTTGATGAAGTGTTGAAGCCAATTGATAATGAATAATTGAAGTGAAGACATACGAGCGCACAAAGGATATTATTGAGAAAAGATAGTTGCAAATATACAAGTTAATTTATTTACTCTTGCTTACCAGCATTTTGTAACAAAGAAATCTCTTAATAGAGTTTAACAGTCTTATTGTAAAATCCTTGAAAAATGTAACATTCTAAATAGTGTTTGAATCCATCTAACAAGGCCACTCCTAACAAGGTGAAGATCCTAATAGATCTAAGGTAAATCCCTTAACCGGGTCACACCTAACAATGTGCATGGTAATCTTTAACCAGATTGGCTCTTAATTAGGTGTACTTTAGAAGAGTATTTTCTTAGTGGTTGACAAGTTCCACAGTAGTTTTTCACAAAGCTGGGTTTCCACATTAAATACTCGTGTTACATGTGATGCATGATTTTTGTGAATGATTTATTTATTATTATAGTTTATTTACTATTGTTAATAAACAATGAAGTTTGTTTTACCAAGTTGCTACCAAGTTAATTAGAGAATTTTTTTAAGGTATTTGGAATCAAGGATTAATGATTCACCCCCCTCTTCGTAATCCAACAATAAATATCACTTCTCAAGACCTAAACTACCACCAAACTCAAACCCCATCTAACATGTTTTAAATCACTTTTCCAATCTTTGCACCTCGAGAGATCACGCCAAAACACACATCCCAATGTAACAACCATCTTTACCAAATAGGTCAACCAAAGGATAGACCCTTATGATTTATTTTATCAAGAATAGTCAAAAACATTTTGACCAACTCAACCTTCATCTTGATAAAATGTCTACCTCGATCAATGTAATGTCAACACATCATCGCAAATTAATTAAGACACATCAACATTATAGATGGCATAAAAATAACTCATCACAACTTGATCATTGATCACCAATAGAAGATTTTCTATCAGTAACTTAGAAGCACAGTCACCTTTCATAGAAATAACTTCTGTAACCACAAAACATTCTTATCGATCATCCAAATCAGTTGCGGTCATAGCCATGGGCTCAAAATATCATTAACATCATAATTCTCTGATGGAGCCACCAAAATCACCATAGATTTGATAAACAAAGAAAACCTCCTATTCAACCAAGAAGAGGAAAATTAAATCGATAGATTTTCATCATAACCATTCATATGCTATATGAATTAGGCTACTCCACCCTCTTTTAAGATTTTCCAAATTGTGTCATCATATTTGAACTCATCATGCTTATTAGGCTCAATTATCAGTCTACTATCTCCTCCTATAGCTATTGAACCAATACCAACCACCATGTCATCTCTTAAAAGATTAGGGAATATCTTAGAAAAATGAGAAAAGAAATAGTTCCATAAAATATCATTTGAATGAGGTAATAATTACTTTGAACTCCCTAAAAAATCACATAACTTCTCAAGACTCCTCCCTCAATTCTCATTGTATCTCCTCCTATAGCTATTTAACTAGTACCAATCACTATGTCATCTCTTAAAAGATTAGGAAATCCCTTAGAAAATGAGAAAGGAAATAATGCCATAAAAATATCATCTGAATGGGGTAATAATTACTTTGAACTCCCTAAAAAATCACATAACTTGTCAAGACTCCCTCATGTGACCACCCTATACATAAATGAAGAAAAAGAAATCCATTGATTACAAAATTTTATCCGAAATAAATGATGAAAACCATAATCCTTATAATCATGCAAAGGTGATGCCAAACATAATTCTCCATGTACTTGACCTTGATCACTTGGCCACAAGGATAATTTTACCACCTCAACACATCACCAAACTAATCAACCACATAGATTACATTTTTGGTTATTATAAACAAGATGAGAGCCAAAGTATTTGAAATAATAACCACCATAAACATTTTAAAATATTCCCCATGCAAACATCTCTTTCCATGTTATGAGTTATACTAAGCCAATAAGATCTTCACCGCAAAGAAACATCCATGACAAGAATAATTTTTTTCTTTCTCCTTCAAGGATAATCTTTACACTTATAGGTATACAATATGAAAAGAGGATCACATAAAAGGGTTATGTTACCCCATTCATAAGGCACATTGGAATAAAAATGCACCTCAAGACAAATATGATTAACACCACTTGAAAGATGCCAATGCTCTATCTATGATTGAAGGGTTTTTATTCTTTTTGTTGCTTATAATTAAGAAGTAGAAGAATGATATCTATATGTAAGAGACTCAATAAGAACATATATGATCTAATCCAACTAAGAAAAATAATGTAAAAGGGAATAGAGAATAATTTGAATTCACCTAGAAATTAAATAGGAGAAGTGAGTTTTCATATATGAATTTCCAACTATTGGAATCCAAAAAAGACCTATAAAGTTGCAGATTTGGAACCTGAAGACTTTAACCTAAATATTTATCAAATTTGAGCCAAAAATGTAGGGTACAAAGTGAAACTCTCTATTTAGCTGGGGAAAAAATATCAATGGCATTCTATACCAGGTGATTTTAGCATAATTTTTCTAGGTCTCTATGACTGTGTTCGATTTTTCTAAATTCCATCCAATGGCTCCATAACATATTCTTGCAAATATAAAAAATTGGTAAAAGGTTTTATAAATGGATTTTCCTTGGTCAAACCACTATTTAGGAATCAACCTTGAAAATGAAAGAAAATTGCATAAGAAAAGATGAAATAGAAGCTTTATATAAATTGTAAATCACCTTATATCTTGATGGTGCAATGCTTCTTTGGATGTGATCACAAATGTTGATGAAATAGCTTGATCTAAAAGGAAATCATGAAATAAATAGCTTAAATGATGGATATTGTAGTTTTGCAATAATGCGTGATGAAGAAAGAGAGGATTTCTTTGAAGGATTCAAAATTTGGATGCTCACTTATAGAAGAAATTATGAACTCTGATTACTTCATTGATCATAAATGGTTGATAAATTAACGGTGAATTATTGCACTTGATAATGGATATCAAAATGAGGAGAGATAGAGTGTTTATATATTCAATCCATCTCAGGCAAGCTAACCATGAGAATAGATCTCTTTCTAATACCCCGACATAGGGTATTGGTCCAAATTTGGGTCTTAATTCTAGGGGATAGAATACCATTGGTGTTTTGTACCCACTAATCAAGCCTCAAATGTATACTATGGGTCCCAGATAGTCTTTAGGTGCAGAAATTTTGGGTATAACTCATTCTAAGGTTGGGAGAGGTCATGAAGGCCATTAATAGGGGTATAGGGCCTAGGTGATGGAATGAATTATTTGAATGGAGAAAAAATAAAGGATCACACTTAGAAATAAGGTCCAAACTTGAGTTTTGAAGAAATTTCTCATGAATATAGGACTTATTATATTAATTTTGAAGGTCTGATAGGTATTAAGAGAGTGTAAAATCAATGTGGGAACCTATACATACTAAAATGGGGCTAAAATGAGCACCTAATTATAATTAGGAGTGGTTACCTTTTAGGATGGTACTAAAAGAAGCACCCATTGATCTATCAAACATCTTAGACCAATAATTCTTAGTCCAAGAGAAGCTAAAGCATCAACCACAATATTTCCTTCTCTACAAGTATGAAAAATAAAAAAAAATCAATGCCCAAAAGGAGCCTTTTGATATCATCCATCTCACCATTATTGGATTAGTTAATTTTGGTTAGGCCTTGAGAAAAATCTATGATAAATTTTGAGTCCCCCTCTAGAATAAGAGCCTTAACACTAATTGATAAAAAAAATTATAGGCCCCACAATAGACCCCTACATTCTACATGATTCTTATTTAGTCTTTCCAAATGACTAGAGTATGCTTCCACCAGGTCCCCCGAGGAGGTACAAATCAGCCCCCTCCCCACCCCCATCACTAAAAAATTTCTAGTAGAACCATCAAATTTTAACTTGCATCATCACTTACTATATGATTCCACCTATTTTTGTTTCTAATGATTCCTTTTTGAATTAACAATTTTAGCATAAGCATTAGGTAAATCCCAATTTATAGCCATTCTATGATCAAAGGGAGTAGGATGAAACTCAAGGCATCTACATTTAGCAACTAATAAATTATCAAATATCATACAGAAGAAGGATCTGAACATAACTTCCACCAAATTCTCAAGCTCCCTAAAAACCCTATTATTTCTTTCTTTACAAAGACTCCATCAAACAAGAGGAGGGATAGGTCTCAATTACTATTTAACTAATGGATTCCCTATATGTCCCTTCCATTCTTAAAAAAACCAAACCAAACCATAATTACAAACCCAACTACCATAAATATCTAGCAAAGTGGTAATGTAGTAAAATATGGGGAATAAAATTTTCTTTTTTCTTACAAAGTATTCATCTATTGGGGATTTGGAAGTGACCCCTTTTAATGAGATTGCCTTGGGCTAAAATCTTATTATGCAGAGTTTTCCACCAAAAACATATGAATTTGGGGATAAAAAAGGGGTTCCAATCCTTCCCCCAACTATTTGAAGATGGCTCCTTAGAAAATAGACAATAGGTTGTCTTCACAATAAAATATCCTTTTTTGTCTTTCTTCAAAATAAATTTGTCTTCCCTAGGGAAAAGAGGAATTTTGACCCTGTTGATAATCCTCATAAGCTCCCTAGCTTTCTGAAGAAAGTATGAGTGTTCCCTACAACATTGGGTGATATCTATCCACCTCTTATCTAGGGAAATGTAGTCTAGAACTTTATGTCATATTATTATTTTAGCTACATCCATAAATATCCTTAGGCACAAATTAGAATCTATTTTTTCCTCACCCACCCAAACATCTTCCCAAAACTTGATACTTCTACTCTACTCAATCTTCCACTTCAGTCCAAATTGGATAGCATTCCTACATTTCAAAATATTATTCCAATTCCTAGATCCCTTAGGGATACTAGGGGTACTAAGAAATTTATAAAAGTTGTTAGAGGTAAGATATTTCACCTTCATAAAGCCACCCCATTCAACCTTCTCCAAAGTCATCTTCCAACCCAACTTAGCAATCAATACTTTGTTGAGGATAATAACTTTTCTAATCCCTAGACCACCTCGATATTTAGGCTTACAAACCCCTTGCTAGTTAACCAAATAAAGTATTTTCTTTTCCTCCATGGTAGTCTACATAAAGGATCATTGGAATCTTTCGATTTTATTTGCCATAGTCCCTAAGATTTGGAATATGAAAAGGAAATAAATAGCGATACCTTAAAGAGAGGCTTTGAGTAACTAAAGCTTCCCCACACTACTAAGGAGCTTACCTTTCCAACCATCCAAATTTATCTACATGCATTATAAGATGGTGTTCCAATAGGATGGGTTAACATCCTTAACAGTAAGGGGAAGACCCAGATAGGTACCAAGAAGATCAACAGTTTGATAGCCCAAGATATTCTTGACTCTAATATGTAGGTCCACTTTAAGATTGAAGAAATATATGGTTCTTTTTTCATAATTGATATGTTGGTATAAAATCATGGCATAATTAGTAAGAAATATCTTCTATTCCCTTTCCTCTAGACCTGAGATTCTCACAAATATAATCATATCATCTAAAAATTGTTGTAAAATTAAGGGGGGGGGGGGGGGGGGGTTGGAAGAAACTTTCACCCTTTTGATTCTACCCAAACAAACCATATTGAGAAACTTCCTACCAATCACCTCAACAATCATAATGAATGGATAAGAGGAGAGGGGGTCCCCTTGTCTTATCCCTTTCTTAGCATTGAAAAAAACCTAGGGATACACCATTGCCAAGAACAAAAAATTTGACAATGCCCAGAAATTCCTTGATCGAGTTGACAAGCCTTTCATTGAAGCTCATTATAGATAACACTTTAAAAAAAATCCCATTTGAATCTATCATAAGCCTTTGAAATATCCAATTTGAGAACCATACATGGAAATTGAAACTTCTACATAGAGTAAATAATTTATTAGTCTAGGGAATTTTAGCAAAGTGTCATTGCAATCTTGAACCTTGAACTTGAACTTTAGCTTTTGTAAGTTCAAAGTTCAAAGTCTTTCAGTTTAAAAATACAAGCCTCCACCATTTTTTTCCTCTAGTGCAATGCATGTCTCATTTATTGAACCTTGAACCTTGAACTTTAGTTTTTCTAGTTTAAAGTTCAATTGCTGATGTGTTCATTTCAACAGTCTCAAGCTATGTCAGTCTTATTCTCTGCTTCATGAGCATCACATTTATTGAACATTGAACCTTGAACTTTGGTTTTTTAAAGTTCAAAGTTTAATTCATTGTTTTCCCTCACCATTAGTGGGTCCCAGTTATGTCACACCTCTTTTAAGTTCTCAACATTTTTAACATTGAACTTCTAACCCCCCTTTTTATGGTTCAGAGTTCAAAGTTTGAGCATGTGATATGACAAGATTAGATTGACATGTTCCAAATATTTTCTCATTGAAAAGAAATGATTGAAGGGATGAGTAATAAATGTCGATTACTCAAGTGACATGTAATAAAATAAATATGTGTGAGTAGTTATTTGCATTAAAATCAGCTGGCACTATTATTATAAAAGAAAGTTTCTATAAATGAGTGCATAGGAAGTTAAAGGGAACATGCATCACTCTTGTCTTTCTTTCATTACGTAACTACAAGCATCATTTCTTTGCAACAAAAGAGCCAAATATAAGCAAGGTAAAATTGGTCCTTTCAGAAGCTGTGTGCACAAAAAAGGTAAATCCCAAGTTAGCCCCTCCTAGATTTTTCTTAAATCAAAGAAAACTTGCCTATTATAAGTAGTTAAGTATTCAACGATTTCACAATTTTTCTACTCTATAGAACTTTTCTTGTTCTCAAAATCATGCCTTCTTCCAAGTTAAAAATATCTATAGAGATTAAGCCTTCCCCCATAGTTAGTTTCCTTCTCGTAATTGGAGACACTGCTCTGATAGGAAAAAATATTGAAGAGATAATGGATAGGCTTAAGTTTGTAGAAGCTGGTTCCATGGTTGTTAAAATCATTGAGAGTGGGTTTCTAGAAGTCGTGGGGGCTTCCCAAAAAAATTTCCTTTCCCATAGCTAGTGATAGAGTGTCGGAATAGGTATAGCAAGGTGGATAGGTATATCCGCAATCCTTTTAGAGAAGCTTTGGTTTATATTAATAGACAAGTGGTCTTAGCCACTTTCATAATTCCTAAGGTAGAAACGTATGTAGATTTGGAAATCAGTAAAGCCATGGCTGAGTTTAATGAAAAAAGGAAGGATTGTAATAGCATCATTACCATTTTTTGGTTGATAAAATTGGAGAAAGGAGGTTCTCGCCTATCAAGACCTCTTAAGAAAGATCATTTAATTTAGAATGTGGTAGATATAGTAAGTTTGCTGAATAGGGTAAAATGGAATCCTTGGGATATTTTGTGGGAAGACTAGATGCACACTTTCATACAAGATATCTTGGATGATGCCAAGTATGTCAATTGGGAGAAAGTTATTGCTGAAAGGCTTCATGAGGAGTTATCCCAATCAGTGGAAATGACCAATTTTCACATGTCCTTATACATGTTCTACATCTAGGCATGTTGGAGAGACTAGAAGGGGTTACCTCATGAGCCTTTGAATGAAGATATGAAATATTTAATTATTACCCCATGCTACATCAGAAGAGATGCTTAGAAAATTTTAGAAGAGTCCAAGAAATTTTCTTAGCCAAACTAGTCTTTGAATCAAAGGGTAAAGAAAATTCCAGAATGTCAGAGGAGGTCATAGAATTAATAAAGCTTTACGTGAGTTTCTAAATCTAATATCCTAGATTCACCTACTTAAGGTTTGGTGGTTTTAGAGGAGAACCATTGAAGTTTCCCAGTTACTATCTAAATAAGTATATTTTGGTTGAAGTATGTAGACAATTAGTTCAAGTCGAGAGAAAATATAGGCTCAAGAGAGGTGTTGGTTGTTTATTTCACAATGAACTTGACCACTATAGATGTAAGATGATATGTGACACCTCTTCCTTGCAAATAGAATTGAACCTAATGAGTCTCAAGCATTACAAGACTAGAAACTACTTTTATGATAAAGGTTTTGTTTCTCAACCATTTCAAAGGGGACACTACATTTCTTCACCAACCTCAGTTAGAAGACCACTGGGTAGATTGTACTGATGAATTTGAGGTCAAAAAAAGGTTGTGGTCAAGATTCACACTTAATAAAATTATCACTCTGAGAATACCTATGGACACCAAAGGAGTTGAGGGAGATTATGAAGATTTTTTGGATCAACAATATGCAAAACTGGTCGAGTGTGTGCCCATTCCCTAAATTGACTAGAGTAAGCAAGAAGAGGAAGATGTGAGACTCAGGACACACAATGTAATTAAGAGGATAGAGCATTAGCGAGCTAAGAAGAGTAGGGATAAAGTAGTTGAGAATAAACCCAAAGTGTAAAGAGAAGCTTCAACACCTCCAAAAGTTCATCCTCCACCCATTTACACTAACATAGTTGAAACATTTCCCTCTACAGGTAAAATTGAACCTAAAATGGAGCCTCTTCTAGAACAACAAGAACAAGTGATTATTTAGTCAACTATTAGAGTCACTCATTCCTGGAGTAAGAAGAAATACAAAACTTCCAAATCTTCCTGCATTATAATTGATTTAGAACAAATAGAAAAAGAAAAGACAAAACAGTCTGAGCCAGTCATGGACACTTCTCAGAAGATCCCAACTGTCGAAGAAATCCAAGAAGAAGCAGGAAAAAAAGTGTAAGGATCTCTGGCACTAGGGAATCCATTAGACTTCCATAATCCTCCAACAAAGAGTGGTACAAAGGCATTGAATGAGATCGAACTGTCATTGAATAAGAAGCAAACTATTGTTCCTATTTCCACCCCAGTTAGCGACATGGTTAGTAAGTACCTGGGAAAGACACCTCAAAGGAAAAAAATAGAGGCACTTCTAGATCTAGATAAGGACACAAGGCATTGAATGGAAAATGCTTTTACTCCTATGACAAACAAGCCTAGTGAGGAAGTGACTCTGCAAGATTTTAAAATTGAGAAAATTGATCTGGGACATTCCACAAGAGCTGCAAACGTGAAGGTGTCGAGTCGAATAGCAGTAAGATTACTTGGAGGATATGGAAGGATGCTAAAGATAAATGGGAACTCAAAAAGTCCCTGAGGAAAATGTCCCAATATATACAGGCCATTCAAAGTCTGACTCTTTAGCCCTTGGATGAGATGCCCCTCAGCATTGATATTATGTCCCCTGAGAATCAAAAGTTCTTGGATCAGATTCAAAGGGACAGACCTGTGTCTAAACAATTTGGTGAGTGGATTGACACTATTGCTAAAGAATCTATTGAATATTTGGAAAATATTAGCAAAGATTTTGAGGATGAGTCTGTTAGTCCATTTTCCAATCACAATAAAAATCCTTTGAAAATGGCCTATCTTCCTTGTAGTTTTTTGTTAAGTTATCCCACCCTGCTACACAGTTTTGATGTGTGATGAAAGTCCATAGTGTTTCATGGTGTGTGCCCTTAGCCCCTGGTAGTTTATTATGTCACCTTGCTCCAGTCCAAAACACACATGCTGAATCGCAAAACCCAGAAAGTTATTCAAGTTTCAAGGTCTGTAGGAAATGTTTTCAGAATCTACCACAGTGTCGAAAACTCACAGTATTTTTGAAAATCCATGATGTTTTCGGTCTATGTGAAAACCCTCATTGTTTTCAACCTTTTTCCTTCTAGCTTTTGTGTGCTTATTTTTTGATGTTGAAAACCTTGTGTGTTTTTGATCTTTTCTGCCAAAAGCCCTGTGTGTTTTTGACCCCGCACTTCTGCCCTATTTGTTGGCATTCTCTAACTGTGCAAGTCTGACTATATGGTGGGCCCAGGTATTCAAAGGTTTCAAAATGATTGGTTGTCACATGGCCGCATGTTAGACTTTTTTGACATGCGATCATGCGACCGCTTGCCACCTGTCGGTGTGGGTCCCAGTTCTTCCCATTGCCCGATGTGGTTAAAGTTGGGATAAGATCAGTGGTCAGCGTAAGTTTGCATGGTAAATATGTAGGGTGTTTATCCCTTATGCTTTTACAACAGCCGTTGGATTTTCCTATGTGGGCGTGCCGTGGGTCTAGGTGGGTTTGCGTGTCAGACAGTGCTGATGTGGCAGCCTTTGGTTGGCTGTCACATGATTGCATAGCCCAGTTTTTGGCTATGCGATCATGCGACTGGTTGACACATGTCCATGGCAGTGTGGTGGCATTTCATTACGGGGCCCAATGTTAGAGATTTAAGATCTATGGTAAGCATGTGATCACATGGAATATTCTCACCCCATGTGATCAAGCGCCCACCGTCTGATCTTCCCAAAAGGTAAGGCTTTTCTCGGTGGTGGGTCCTATGTCAGGTGACTCGGTGGTTGCAGTGAATGGTGGTGTGACATGTGGTAAAAAGGGTGGGCCCATGTGTGGGTCTAAGCAGTTTGGTGGTCCTGACAAGTTTTTTTCCTATTTGCTGGTTCACATAATGTTTTAGTGGTGCCCTAATTTATTTGGCAATTCAGCGAATAGTGGTCACGTGATCGCTAAGTTTTTTAGCGATGGTGGGCAGTGTCTCGCAAACTGGTAGAAGTTCTTCGGTTGCTAGTTTTCCAGATAAAGTGAGGCTGGTGTTTCAGTGATCTGGAGGCTTGTCGCATGTTCACATAGCCCGTTTCCTGGCTATGTAATCATGTGACCACTGATGGTGTCATGGTTATAGAGTTATGAAGTGGGGTCATGATTTTCAAAGCGATGTAAAGCACATGGGGCCTGCGACTATTGTGAGATTAAATATGACCGCCCGATTTTCCAGGAAAGGGGAAAAGATCGACGGCCATGTTTTAAATTTTTTTGATTAGCTGTTGCATTTGAATTCCAACTTGCAGATGGTTTTCACGATCGAATGTACCAAAATTTATGGTTTCTTCACCAGATTTGACTGGTTTGATGGTGGTAGGTGTTGCGATCAGGCTTGAGGATCCTGCTGATCGGTGGCATGGTGATTCTATACCCGGTGATGAATCTTGGTGGTGTGTCGCATGTTTGCATAGCCCAGTTTCTGGCTATGCGATCATGCGACAACCTTTATTTTGCAGGGTCTTCTAGTAGTTTGGCCGTATGAGATGAGTGTGGTAGCTTGGTGGTAATTGTGATAATGATCAAGAGGGTTTGTGCGGCCATCCTGATCTGATTTTGCTGCCTGGGATGTCTTGCCAATTTAAATGCATTAGACTATTTTAGCTTGCATGCTGCAGTTTGATCCCTGTCTTGTCTGTGTTAACTCCTTAGTGGGGTTAGGTAGATTTGAATTTTGAGTTGGAAATGATCATTGTGCTTGCATTGTAACCCTGGTATAAAGGGATTTTTTTGATCATTCAAGATTATTAGGAGTAGGTTTTCAAACTTTTCTGGTTGTGAGTCTTCTGCCCAGTCTGAATGGTAATGACCTATTTTGGTATATTTTGACAATAGAGAAAAATTTGTAGGTCTAAGCTATAATTTTCAAGCTTGAATCCTTTGGATTTACTGTTTACACTTAAGGATTCTTCATACTTAATACAAGTACATGACTCTTATCTCTCCTTTGTGTCAACTTAGATATATTCTAAACTTTCTAGTCCTCTGCATATTGTTTTATGTATATGTATCCATTCTTGAGTTCTAATCCAGGATTAGATGAAATGATGCTTTAGATGGGACATAGATCTATCTTATTGTCTATGTAAGGATATCTCATAAGTAGTAAAGGGGATTGTAGGTGTGTTTATGGCTTAGAATCTCAGCTATTGTCTGGTGTGTGTAGCATTCATGTTCTAGGAGGTCTTGCCCAATGGATGAGGTACTGGCCTAGATAAGTATTTCCTTGTTGACATGTCTTGATTGAGGTTGTTATGATTCAAACTTATAAATTAAGAACCATCCTTTCAAGTTTTGAGTATTTGGCTATATGTGGTTCTACCCATAGTAATGGAGAGTCAATGAGTGTGTGGTTAACACTTAGTACTTTCTTACTATCCTATTATCTATTATTCAAACCTAGTTCTTGGTGTATGAAGTATATTTTATACTAGGTTAGGTGCACCCGCCTTGGTTTTGTAGTGCCAAAAGTAGAAGAGAGCATATTAAGTCCCTATAGTTGGTCCATTTGCCTTGCAGAGCTCCCACACTTGGAACTAACCATTCCTAATATTAGTCTCAAGGTACATTGGTAGACTATTAGAGCATAAGCATCATTTTGGACACTAATAAGATGGCGACTCTCCTGGGGAAGTGTTATACATGTTCATCCTAACCAGTAGGTCATCATTTGAAGAAATAAGGTTGTTCTTGTCCCTTTTCTCTCTAACTCATTTGAATATTTCTAGAGTGAAGAAACTATATTGTGATATTCCCAATACACTTGGGTGGTGACTCAAACATCTCTGAAGTAGGGCTAGTCAGTATTTATTTTGCAAGATGAGTTATAGAGTTACTAGGTCTCGGAGAAAGGAGCATCCTAAAGATATAATGGAAGAAGGCATTCCAAACACTTCTAGGCCTAGTCAACCAAGAGAAGGAAAGAATAGAAGAGGTGTTTCTCACACTTGGAGAAACAAGAAAGATACCAGACAAGAAACCCATTCCAGGCCTAGTCAAGAAGAAAATAATTCAGAATATGAAGAGGCTGTTGACCTGGGATTGAACCAGTATGAGGAAGAGTTTCAAGTGGGAGATGATGAGTCAGAGACCACTCTCCCTGAATCAGAAGAGATCTTTGAGGAGGTCTATGAACTAGAAAGAAGAGTTCAAGAATTGCTTGCCATTAGGTAGCAAAGAGAAAAGGATAAGGAAGATAAAGTAAGACAAGCCTTGATAAGGGTTGATCAGCTAAAGAGGCAGTTACTAGATTTGGAGGCAATTAATTTTGTCCCAGAGCCTGAAAGAGTAAACAAATAGCCTATTGTTCAAAAAATATGTGAAGAAACTAGACAAAGAGATAAAGGCAAAAAGAAGGCTATTGGGATTCAAATCAGTGAACAAGTTATTGTGGATAGGACATCAGATCCGGGACTGAGATTAGATTTAGATTGGGAGATAGCTGGAATGAAGAAAAAAATATTGGATAAAGAACTAGAGAAAGCAGAGTTGGAGGCTTTTGCTGCAAAAATCAGAAAAAAGATTGATTTTCTCAAGCATGCTTCAGGACCTTCAAATATTGCTGCTTCCTTTTTAGGACAAGGTGGAACTCATGGTAATAATGTAGCTCAAGAAAATGGTGTACCGGGTGCCGCTAGAGTTCCTGATGGTTCAAACACAAGGACATCTACATCTCAAGGAATGGATCCACTGCATGGAGCTCCTATTCATGAAAGGTACAAACAACTTGTCTTCTTTGGTAGTCCTGGTTATCCTAATGTAATCCCTGATGAAATTAGAAAGAAGCTTCCTAAATTTACTGGAAATAATGTCATCACATGTGAAGAACATCTAAAAAATTTCATAGATGTAATAGATGATTATAATGTAGAGCCTAATGATGTTATAATGAAGCTATTTGTACAATCCCTGATTGAGGACGCTAGGGATTGGTTTAGAGGGTTACCTCATGCTAGTATAGGGTCATGGAATGAATTCAAGAATTGTTTCAAGGAACACTATGGAGATAAAACACATGAGGGTTTTATCTTGAATGAATTCAATAACATAAAGAAGAATCAGAATGAAGAGGTCCTTGAATTTAATATAAGATTCCAAAAGGCTATGCATAGGCTCTTGTAGGTTATCAGACTAGATGACAGGGTGTGTCTTGTGACATAATTGAATGCCTTTGATGCAAAAATGGGATACCTCTTGAGGGACAAGAACCCTAGAAATCTTGGGGAAGCTTACAAATTGGCCATCAACATAGAGAGAAATAGAAGAATATCAGGAAAGATAGGAAGAAGAGATGATTGCAGGCCTCAAATGTAGAGTAAGAAAGAAATGGGAAGGTCTGCTGACTCTAAACCCAAAGAGGATGACAATCTAAAAATAATTTTAAAGGCTTTGGAAGGTTTAAAGCCTAGTGAAAAGGGAAACAATAGAGCTGTGACTATGGAGAGGTCAGCTCCAAACAATTTTAGTAGACAGCCAAGAATGCAAAATTACCCTTACAACACTCAGTGTAAAGATGGCAAGCCCATTTTCCCAACCAAGCAAGAAAGGCCTGATGGGAGGATCCCTGATCCCTTGTATAGAAATTTAGTAAATATGACTGAAGATATCCCATGGTGTGCTACTTGTTAGCCTCCTCATGACCCAGAGCATTGTGTCATTGCTTTAAACTTACAAGAAAATCAAGAACCAAAGGAGCAATATGACAAGAGTGATTGTGGAATGAATTCTGCACATGTAGAGGATGAGAATGATTTTGATGAAGAAGATGAAGAGTTTGATGATGTTGGATGTGGTATTGTGAGGGGTGAGGAGTAGGTTTCTTTAAGAAGACCATCAGATGAAGAAATTGCTCAGATCACTGCATACATGGTTACTCAAGCTAGAAGCAATTATAACTTGAGGAATAGGATAGTTGGAAATGCAACTGGTAAGCCAGGCAATATTTTTATCAAGGAGATAGAAAATGGTACACAATAGCATGGAGAAAAGGGTAGGGGTGTTGATGATACTAACCAAGTGAAGGTAAAAATGAAAGTTGTACCTGTTGTAGCACCTAAGAATAAAGCAAAGATAACAGAGGTAGTTGTTCCCATTCTTTAGAAGGAAGAAGAATCTCCTCTCAAAGACAATCTGGTTTCACAAAGGATAAAGTTGTCACTGTCTTTGAAGAAGACATGAACAACCAAAGGTATGTTCCAATTGATATGTCCAAATTGCTTTCACATATCACTATCAAGGTTCCACTTTTGGAAATGATGAGAATAGAAGAACATAAGGTCAAGGCCTTGAATTGGGTAAATGGTGTTTCTTCTGCAGGAATCCAATAGGTGAATAGAAATGACAAACATGTGGCTTCCTTGGAAGACACACCTGACAGTAAGAGTGAAGAAATTGTTTCTAAGATTCCTCAAATCTTCTTGGATACAAATATTGTAAATAATGCATTAGGGACAGTTGATCCTTTCTTTTTGTCCCTTGTGGTTGATGGTAAAATATTGAAGAATTGCATGATCGATTCTGGAGCATCAAACACTATCATGCCTGTGGAGATCATGAAATCATTAGGACTAAAGGTTGATACACCTCAAACGAGATGCCAAGCTATGGAGTCAAGAGAAGTGCCAGTTATTGGTACCATCAAGGCTTTGCCTTATAAACTAGCTGCATTTCCTAACAAACAGTTGACTATGAGTGTTCTTGTAGTTGACATTCCTCCTCAATATGGAATGTTGTTATCTAGAAAGTGGAGTGCCTCCATGGGAGGAAGTATTCAATGTGACTTGTCCATTGCCACTTTTGACATTGAAGGAGAAAGTGTGAAGGTGTCAAGGGAAGCTAGGACCCCACATATGATTGAGGAAAATGAAAAGCATAGCATGAATTGTTTTGTTGACACTAACATTAGCTCATTCCAAGTCCAGAGGAAGGAGATGCAGGAGAAGGTTAGGCCTATCCTTTTGGCTGATGATGAGAGTAACAAGACAAAATATAGTTTCTTTTGGACATTATATTTTGATGGAGCAAGTTCTAGAGAGGGTGCTGGAGCAGGAGTGTTATTGGTGTCCCCAAGTGGTAAGACTTTTAAGTTTTCTTTCACTCTCTTGTTTCCTTGCACAAACAATGTTGCTGAATATGAAGCCCTACTGATTGGTTTGAGACAAGCATCAAAACATGGGATCAAACATCTTAGGGTGATTGGTGATTCTAAGTTAATAGTTTCTCAGATTAGATCAAAGTATGCATCTAAGAATCATAGGTTGAAACAATATAGAAATGCTATATGGGATGAAATTGAGGGTTTCAGTGCCTTTGGTATTGATTGGGTGGATAGAAGCCAAAATAGGATGGCAGATTTACTAGCAAACATAGCCTTAAGGCCAGAGGATGTTACCTTTGCAGGGATATCTAGAATTGAGTGTAAGTCCAGGCCTTCTATCCTAGATAATGTTGAGAATTGGCAAGTATTTTCTGATGATCAGGATATTTTGAGATTCTTGCAGTGTGAATCTCATTTTGATGATCAGGAAATGGATTTTAGCACATATGTTGACATCAGAGATGGAAAAGAAAGTATTCTTGGGAAGGAAGTTTTGCAACTAAAGTCAAATAGGATCCCTAAGGGGTTGGTTTCCCTTGAAAGGACATTTAATGATAAGGAGAGGGCTTATGTATCTAGAATTGTTGACAAGAAAAATGATTTGGAGGAAGTGAATCTAGGAACAAGCCAAGAACCAAAAAATATTTACATAGGTAAATGCTTATCTTAAAGAACTAGAAGAAATTTGATTGATCTTCTCAAAAAATTTAGACATGTTTTTGCATGGTCTTATGATGATTTGAAGGCATATAGAGAAGATCTCTTTCAACATGAGATACCATTAATGGAAGGAACTAAACCTTTTCGGCAGAAATTAAGGCCTGTGAACCCTACTTTGGCACCAAAAATGCAAGATGAACTTAAAAAGATGATGGATACTGGCATTATCAAGCCTATTAGACATTCTACTTGGGTGTCAAATTTGGTTCTAGTCAGAAAAAAGAATGGTGACATTAGGTTATGTGTTGATTTTAGGAATTTGAATGTCAATTCTTTAAAGGATAATTATGGTCTGCCTAACATGGAAAATATGCTGCAAAGGGTTACTAGATCAGAGTTAATGTCCATGATGGATGGCTTCTCTAGATATCAGGTCATGGTCAATGAGTCAGAACAATTTAAGACTGCATTCACTACCCCTTAGGGAAGATATGTTTATGTCAGAATACCATTTGGTCTGACAAATGCATGAGCTACTTTCTAGAGAGCTATGGATGTGGCCTTTGCTGATTTCATAAATAAGTTTTTAGTGGTATATCAGAATGATCTCATGGCATATTCAGAGAAGGAGGATCAGCATTGTGAACATCTTGAAAAGATCTTTATCAGAGCTCTAGAGTATGGAATCTCTTTAAATCCAAAGAAGTGTTCTTTTGGTGTTATGGAAGGCAATCTCTTAGGACACATTGTGTCCAAGGATGGAGTAAGAATTGATCCTAAAAGGGTTATAGCAATAGACAAGCTCTCACCACCAAGGAATGTTAAAGGAGTACAATCTTTCTTTGGCAAGTGAATTTTCTAAAAAGATTTGTTACAAATTTTGCAGAAATTTGTATTCCTATCTCTAGGATGTTGAAAAAAGATGCAAAGATAGAGTGGAATGAAGAAGTAGATAAATCTTTTAGAAGTATCAAATAGGCCATTAAAGATGCCCTTGTTTTGAGGACTCCTGATTATGGTAAGCCCATGTAGATTTTCTCTTTTGCTTCTTATCATATGGTTGCAGCAGTTTTATTGCAAAAGAACTTAGATGGATATGAGCAACCCATATCATTTTTTAGCAAGTCTTTACATGTAGCAGAATTGAAATATGACATCACTGAGAAACAGGCTTATGCCCTAGTCAAAGTAGTCAAGGCTTTTAGGTGTTATCTTGTGGGAGCCAAGGTGGTTGCTTATGTTCCTAGTGCTGCCATTAAGGATATTTTGGTGCAACAAGAGGTATCAGGAAAAAGGTGTAGATGGATCAACAAGATCCAAGAATTTAATATTGATATCCAGATTACAAAATTAGTGAGAGGCCTAGGTCTTGCAAAGTTGATGGCGTAAATTAATTTGGTTGCAAATCATCTGAACATGTTAGAGGAGGAAGAGAGGCCATATATTTGTGATATGGATTATTGTGATTGGTATAAAGATGTCATCAATTACTTGCAGAATTTGGTCCTTCCCCCTAACATGAATGAGAGTAAGAGGAGGACTGTCAAGTTACAATCAACAAGGTATGCCATTATACATGGTGAGTTGTGGTGGAGAAGCAGTGAAGGAGTATTGCTAAAGTGTGTTGATCATGAAAGATCTAAGACTCTGCTAGAGGAAATGCATCAAGGTGTATGTGGAGGACACTATATGGAAAAGACCACAGCCCACAAGATCCTTAGTTCTAGATTTTGGTGGCCTACAGTTTTTAAAGATACACATCAGTTTGTGAGGAAGTGTGATGCATGCCAAAGATTTGTAGGAAGGATGAAATTCAATGGGAATTTTCCACTCAGACCTATTTTAGTTCAGGCTCCTATCCAGAAGTGGGGAATTGATTTCATTGGTGAGATTCCAAACAAGTCTAGTGGTGGACATTCATACATACTAGTGGCAATAGACTATCTTACCAAGTGGGTTGAAGCTGTCCCTACTAGGAGGGCTACTAGTAAAGTGGTAACTGATTTTATAATGCAGAATATCCTCACTAGATTTGGTTGCCCAGAGACAATTGTGGTTGATAATGCAATGTGCTTTAGATCACAGGAGTTTGGTGATTTTTGTCAGTAATATGGGATACACATTTCATTTTCTTCCCCATACCATCCACAAGGAAATGGCCAGGATGAATCCAGTAATAAAAGCCTTATTAAGATTCTCAAGAGGGTGTTAGATAGAAATAAGAAAGCCTGGGACTCGAAGTTATGGTGGGCATTGTGGGCTGACAGAGTAACTGTAAAGAAAGCCATAGGTTGTGCCCCTTTTGACCTAGTTTATGGAATAAGTGCTAGATTACCTCAGAACAATTTGTTGCAAATGTACAGGTTCATCCAGGCATATGATGAAGATTTGAATGATGAGATGAGAATGAGAATGGATGAATTGATCCAGTTAGAGGAAGTAAGGAGGGTTGCACATGAGAGAAATGAGACATTGCAGAGGTAGTGTAAAAATTTGTTTGATAAGAGGACAACTCAAAGAAGTTTTGAAATTGATGATCTGGTCCTGATGTGGAATGCAAGGTTGGAAGATAAGGGAAGGCATGGAAAGTTTGATGCTATTTGGTTGGGCCCTTATCTTATTGAGGGCAAGTGGGGAACATATTCATATATCTTAAAGGATTTAATTGGTGGTACTTTGGAATTGCTTGTTGTTGTCTGACTTTTAGTCACCCATTTTATTTGGCAATGTTGGAGTCATGTGGTCTTGTCAAGTCTGGTGTCTAGGTCTAACTTTTCTAAGATAGGCTATTCTTGCCTGGGTTCCTTGCCTTCTTGCTTCAAGCTGGGTGGGTTGCTTTGAAAACCTTGTCATCATGGGTAAGTGATAGATACCTACCTAGCAAGAATAACATGATTTGATAGGTAATTTTTCTCAGGAGAAATGATTCAATTTTCAGAAGTAAAGTTTGGATAGACATGAACTTAGATTCAGTTTTTTAAAGCATCCTAATGCAAAATAATTAATGTAATCACCTCAAAAGGACATACTATTTATCTCAGTATCAAGAAGGTGATAGCATTGCATTGTATGATTTGATGATAATAGTAGAATTTGGGACAGTCAAAGATCTGGTTGTATTCAGTGTCTTTTGAAGATGAAATAAATAAAATGGTGAATGATTCGGTCACATAATCCTTTCAGCCTTTATGTTGTGACTCATTAATCCATAGGTTGCATTATGATCAAAATGAAGATGTGGCATCTTGAATGTGGGGAATGTTACAGTTTGGTACATTACACATAAGCAATGTTGGTAGGAAAATCAAGATTTTAGCACATTACTGAATTTGAAGACTTTGCAATAACAAGAAGCTCGATCATTATATTATGTTCTACATTGTGCATCAAACAGCTATCACATATATTACATTTCTAGCTCTTGAACATGTGTCAAACCAAACTAAGTACCGGATTACTTATATTGATCAGAGATAGCAATGAATCAGGTACTAAAAATATAATGGGATTGAAGAACAGTGTTGTGTAGTCATGAATGATAGAGTGGTTGCATGATTGCATGAGGTTAAAAAACACCATGAGATCATGTGACAATGGTAGCCCATGCAAATAAGGAAAGTCAATGGAAAGACAAGAAAGGTTAAATAAAAATATGCTGGATCCCCACGAGCCAATCATAGGATGGTCACATGATCACATGGATTAAAATATTACCATGAGATCATGTGATAGTGTAAGTCATCATGCTTGGTAGGATGAATACACATTTATCAGTGGGTCCGCAAGATTTTATTATTTAGCACAGATCAATGATCACCGCATCCCTGTGATGATGTCACTCTTTCTTAGTAGGAAAGTGGGATTAAGACACGAGTACTCCTTAGTAGATGTGGGCCCAGTTCCTTTTTCTATCTTTGGTCAGAATCTATGACTGTCATTATTTCGCATTAAAAAGTTGCACGATGTTTATTCCATGCGAAATAATGACAAGGTGCCACCTATCTTAGCAGACCCATGGGCACCAATCATGCGACAATGGAGTTCAGGCAAGTGAATGCGCTCTATTGGGACCCATGTATGCCAACAGTGCAAGTGCGATGATGAGATGGTGATGAGTGTGACTAGTCAAATTTCACGATGTGGCAGTTCCTAATTCATTGTAGTATTCCATGCGGAGAGGGGGGCCCACATAGGTTAAGGGCTCGGATGATGTAAAAATCCTTGCGGTAGGTGTGTGGTCACATGATTGCATGAATAAAATAATACCCATGCGATCATGCGACAAGGCATGAAGCATAGTCAGTTAGGTGGGAAATAGGCACAAAGGATAGGGAAGATTAAATTGACTTCAGTTGCAGTCCACGTACAGTCCACGTAAGCAACAGTGTGGATGCGACCATGAAGCCTGAGTAGAAAATAGAAGATTAGCGTGCCAGGCTGGGATCCATGATGCACCAATGATAAAGTGGTTGCATGATCGCATGGATTATTATATTGCCATGCAATCATGTGACAATGAAGTCTATTGGGACCCGCATGTGCCAACAGTGTAGATATGACAAACCGAGCAAGTGAAGGTTTAACATTTAATATTATAGTACATGGAAAAATAGAGCGGTCACATGATCGCATGGATTATTATATTGCCATGCAATCATGCAACAAGGCAAAAAGGAAACCTATGTACACCAACAGTGCAGATGTGCTCTACTGGGACCCAAGACTTAAGGGAAATAAAGAGATTGAAAGATGACGTAAATTTTCAACTGTTGTTAATGAATAAGTCGAAGGTGACTAAGAATTGAGGCTGATATGGATGATCGACCTTTCGACTGAGGTTATGGGTAGGAAAAGAAAGAAGAATATAATGTTAAAGATGATGTATGTTGTATCTTGCAGTCCAGTAGATGCGACAAGGGTTGCCACAGGTGGTAGTGATGATAAAGCCCTTATGTCAAATAAGTATGTGCTAAGTATTTCTGAACTATTTGAAAAAGGTTGGATGCAGTGGTACTTCAGATGGACTGTTGTTTGAAAGATAACTTGACTCTGAGAAGCCCAATGGACTTTGGCTTGATAGGTGTTGTTCAAAGAAGATGAAGGATTCAAATTGAAGTGTCACAGTTCTGATATCTTTTCTAATTCCTATATCGGTGATTGGGTTTTCAAATTCTGTTATCAAAAATATTATTTCTTTGTGCCTTGTCTCTTTGTATTCAAGGAAGTGGGAAGGTCATGAATTATGAGGAACTTTATATATTGTAAAATCTATAAATTCGGAAAGGGAGCTCAATGTTAAGGGGTCAGCAAACTGGATATTGGAGAAAAAGTGATTCCATTTACTGAGCTTTATTTTAGATTTTGTTCCATTTTAGTTAATCATCTACATTTGAACAGAAAGTACAGTTATGTATGAAGCTGTGATTACATATTGAATTTCATTTTATGTCTATGGTTGCAGTAAGTAATTCCATTTTCTTGTCATATGTAACTCTTCTCCTATTCATCCTGTTTGTTAGATTCATTCTGGACAGAAAGTACAATTGTGTATGAAGCTGTGATTTTCACTTGGATTTTATTTCATGTTAGAGGTTGCAGTGAGGGCAATTCCATTTGCTATTCATATATGATTCTGCTCCTATTCTCTCTAAGTAGAATTTTCATGATTAGAGTAGTTAGATTAAAGTTAGGAGATAGAATATATACCCTTGCCTGAATTGTTTGTGTCTATGAGCAATTCGGTTAAAACACATCAGAGACAATCTAGTGATCAGTTTAAAAACATATTCATTGAACATCATACACAATCAGGGAGTTGTACCTATTAATTCAGAGGGCACTGATTGAAGATATACACTAACCCAATTGTTGGTAACATCCTTTTGTTCTCTTACCTTGGGTGATTTGGGAGTCAAAGATTGAAAATCTTAGAAGAGGAAAAATTGTTAATCAACAGTTTTTGGTGACTCTACTGGGGAGAATTTGTAAATAGACATATTTTTGGTTTCCCCTTTTATAGCTGATCTTGTGGAGAAAGGTGCTTGCCATAGGAATCAAGTTTCCAGTCCCACATGCTAAAGGAAGAAATAGCTTAAAGTTGAAGACTGGAAAGCACCCAACTGAGGAAGAAGAGAAGATTGATGCTGATATTGGTTTCCTTAGTTTGATAGTTATCTCTACTTCTTAGAGATTGGCAACTCCACTCTGGTCCTCACAACTTTGGTTGAAGAGTCCAGTGTTTTATATTTTCAAAATGTATTATCTCAAAACTTGCAGGAGATTGGAGACTCTGTTGTAAAAGGACCATGCCTTCTAAACTAGAGAAAGGAAGGAGGCTAGATCCTTCCCTTATAGAACTTCATCACACCACTAATTTTGTATTGCATGATATGTTTGATGCTTGGAGAGAAAGCATTACTCATGGAAGAAAAATGAACCTGAGTATTGAAGAGGATCATGTAACTGCTCTGTTGTGGATGCGTATATGTGCAAGATATCATTTGCTGAAAGAAGTGGAAGAGAAAACAAAGTTGTTGTAGAAGTTAAAGAAAGAGCTCAATATGGATGATGGTGAAATGTCAGAAGCCCCTCAAGATCACATCTCATTAAATCTTTCAGTCTTGAGTGAAAAAGAGGTTAAACCAAGAAAAAAAATCAGAAGGAAACCCACAATTGAGGAGATAAATGCTGAAGATGATCCCAACTTCCAATTCCTTTGGGAAGCATATAAACTAAGTTTGACTGAGGGTTTGAAGAAAGGATTGAGTGTGTCTAAAGATCATCAGTCTGCCCTATTGTTAAAACATGTGCATCAGAAGTATTTCAAGGTCCAAGCCCAAAGAAGAAAGAAGAAATTTGTTCTTTTAACTATACCTGAAGAAGAATTGGTAAGTAAAGAATCTACAAGTTACCTAGTTTCAAAAGAGAAAGAAAAGCCCTAGAATTCTACAAGACAAAATTTGGCTAACAAGGAGGTTCTTGAAGATCAAGAAGAAAAGGTAAAGAAAATTGAAAAAGAAGATTTATCCATGTTTCATTTTTCTTGTGTTGATGAAAGTTGTAGATTGGGTGAAAAGAATGAGGATAATGTTTCAAACTATTTTTCTTCTGAAGATCATCCTAAGGTTGATGGGCTATCAAAAGATGAAATTCCTAATGTTATTGAAGAACATAATAAGGTTGATTCTTCATTCATTATAGCTGATAAAGATCAGATATTAGAAACATTTTTCTTTGAAGATAATACAATACTGAATGTTCCTGAAAAAATATGTATAGATGAAAAGGTTGAAATATATTCTGACATTTATCCTACTGAAGATGTTGATGAAGAGACTAGTGCAACAATAGTTTTTAAACAAGAGGTATCAGATATTAATGAAGTACTGTAGCATCCTGTAGAAGACAAGGAATTAGATGAAGATTTTTCCAGCCTTGAAATAAAAATTGATCAATTCATGGTCCCAGTCACATGTGAATCTTCTTCCATGGTCAATTCAAGCATTGAAATTTTGAATTCAGATAAACATCTTGCAGAATCGACAATTGCAGTAGGTGAAGAAGATGTTTCAATTCTGGTGGACCCTATGTGTAATGAAGATGCTTTTTGTTTCAATCTTGATTTGGAACCTGAAGTTGTTGATGATAATGCTTGCAACTATTATGATAGTAGTTCATTTCTAGAATCTCTTGAACTTTTTGATGTTCTCAATCTTGGTTTTGATGCTAGTATTTTTGATAAAGGTGATATTGTTGGCAATAAAATAAATATATGTGAATATTTTCAAGAAACATATATAGAATATGGTGAATGTCTTTCCTCTCCACAAAAGATGGTTGAGCATGTGAAAAGTGGTGTGTAGGATAGTACAGAAAAATCAAAGATCTATGATGAGGCATGGCTGTTCGGAAAGGTCCTGTGGGTCATCATGTTGCAAATAGCTTTTGGACTCAAGTTCTACAATGAAGGAGTAGCCAGAAGTTACCAGTGCTATTTCAAATTGGTGGAGCATCTTCCTCTGTTCAGGAAAGGTTCATACTTCTCTCTTCCTTTAAATGGCCACATATGAATCTTTCTTTGTTTATGGTCCTATTGGTGAGGTCTCCTCACCTTTTGTAGATAGGTTTTCTTTCCAATTTTGGTGTGTTTAGTGTAGCCTTTCCTTGCTTAGTTAGTTTTTTTTTTGTCATGCTTGGTTTTAGTTTACCTTGCTCCCCTCCGCCCTCCTTGTATGCAGCTACTCATTGTTCTCTTTGGTCTAGACTCCACAACCCAATGGATAAGGCACCTGTGAAGATGCTCCACCAATTTGGCTGTCACATGGCCGCATGTCAAACTTTTCTGACATGTGATCATGTGACCGCTTGCCACCTGTCTGTGTGGGTCCCAGTTCTTCCCATTGCCCGGTGTGGTTAAAGTTTGGATAAGATCAGTGGTCAGCATAAGTTTGCATGGTAAAGATGCACGGTGTTTATCCTTTACGCTTTTACGATAGCCATTGGATTTTCCTGTGTGGACGTGCTGTGGGTCCAGGTGGGTTTGCGTGTCAAACAGTGTTTATGTGGTGGCCTTTGGTTGGCTGCCGCATGATCGCATAGCCCAATTTCTAGCTATGTGATCATGCGACTAGTTGACACATGTCCATGGCAGTGTGGTGGCATTTAATTGTGGGGCTTGGTGTCAGAGATTTAAGATCTACGATCGGCATGTGATCGCATGGAATATTCTCACCCCATGTGATCAAGCATCCACTGTCTGATCTTCCCAAAAGATAAGGCTTTTTTTGGTGGTGGGTCCTGTGTCAGGTGACTCAGTAGTTGCAGTGAATGGTGGTGTGACATGTGACAAAAAGGGTGGGCCCATGTGTGGGTCTAAGCAGTTTGGTGGTCCTGACAAGTTTTCTTCCTATTCACTGGTTCGCCTAATGTTTTGGTAGTGCCCCAATTTATTTGGCGATTCAATGAATAGTGGTCGCATGATCGCTAAATTTTTTAGCGATGGTGGTTAGTGTCTCGCAAACTAGCAGAAGTTCTTTAGTCACCAATTTTCCAGATAAAGTAAGGCCAGTGTTTCAGTGACGTGGAGGCTTGTCGCATGTTCACATAGCCTATTTCCTAGCTATGCGATCATGCAACCACTGATGGTGTCACAGTTGTGGAGTTATGAAGTGGGGTAATAGTTTTCAAAGTGATGTAAGTGCATGGGGCCTGCGACTGTTGTGAGGTTAAATATGACCACCTGATTTGCTGAGAAAGTGATGAAGGGTGCTCCCCTTAATACCACAAACACATAACAGAAATAGAGAAACAACAACAATAATATGCAAAAACAAAAAATTGGCTTCTTATTATCTCCACAAATGTGGAATTACAAACTTTTAGAATTACAATATGCAAAGCCACATGGGCATTCCCTTACAATATTCTGTAGGACAAAGCCTCGAATCAATACCCAGATCTACTACCCAGAACTACCCTAGACAACACTACGGGCCGACCAAACTTAGAATTATTTTATTTTACAATTTATTACATCAAATTCGGCTCAAAATGAGTTTTGAAACCCAAACAAAAATTTTGAAGAAAAATTATTTTCTGCCATTTCAGGTGACCCAACTTCCGAAGACCATAAGTCATCACCCGTTGACCCGATTGGCTATTATAACCCCATTCTGAAAACACCATGAAGCACTCTACAGGCTTGACTGGCGCAAAGCACCTATCACCCAAATTTTCAACCTCATCCGGGGCCTCTAAAGCCTTCAAAACTGAGTTTGATGTTTCTGTACCCTGCTGCCAATACCGAAATTCTTCAATATCTTCAAAACTACACCTGGTCTAGCCATGAAACTTTGCTGGCAGGCTGATATGACTAAGATGAACCTCCATATGTAAAATCAGACATTCCAAGATCGTAAGACCAACTTACTAAAAATAGCAAGTTTCCATAAATAGCAACTCTACACAAGATAGCCCTTATTGAATACAAAAATAGAAATATTTTTGGGTGTTGCAAGATTGCTCTTACACCCAGGATGCTCCTGCATCAGACACCTGGGGTAATTTGAGAAGTGACCCTATGATGACTCAGGTGTGCAGAGGAAAACCAAGATAGTTAACCTCCTCCTTTGTTAGCCATGATGAATCTTCAATAGGTCATCCTTTCCACTTGACCAGATATTCTTCATATGTCCTGTTCCTTGTGCTTTTGCCAACACGACTGTCCAGTATGACTTCAATCTCCTTGGTATTTGAACTACTTGTTGGAATACTCCACTATGCTGTTGCAACCTCATCTACAACACCTCCTTCATGATACTCTATCAAATCTAAAATGTTAAACACTGGTGAAATATTCAGCTGACTAGGCAATTCTACCTCATATGCATTTCCTGAATCATGCTTCTTCAATATCTTATATGGTCCAAACTTTTTCATTTTCAGCTTGTTATATGTACCAACTGGAAATCGCTCCTTCTGCAAATGAACCATGACTTCATCCCCAACCTGAAATTCCTTATACCTCCTTTTCTCATCTACCTTAGCCTTATACTACACATTCATCTTGGTAATATGCTTCCTCACCTCCTCATGGATGTTCTTCAAATGTTCTACAAAATCCTCAGCTTCAGCACTACTTATTTCTCCTTTATCTATCTTTCTCAATTTAGATGCATTTCTTGGACTACTTCCATATACAATCTGGAATGGTGATTTACCAGTGCTCCTGTGGAAAAAATTATTGTATGCAAATTCTACCTATGGTAAAATCAAATCCCATCTTGTTGGCTTATCTCCAACCAAACATCTCAGTAGATTTCCCAAACTTCTATTCACCACCTTTGTCTGTCCATCAGTCTGTGGATGATGTGATGAACTGAACTTCAAATCTGTCTTCAAATTCTTCCACAATATCTGCCAGAAATATCCAACAAACTTAGTATCTCGATCTGAAACTATGGTCTTTGGCAAACCATGTAGTCTCACCACTTCCCTGAAAAATAATTCTGCTACATGAACATCATCATTAGTCTTCTTGTAGGGAATGAAATGTGTCATCTTCAAAAATTTGTCAACCACCACAAAAACTGAATCATGTCCCTGCTGTGTCCTCGGTAAACCAAGAACAAAGTCCATACTGATATCCTCCCAAGGCTTCTCTGGTATAGGCAATGGCTAATACAACCCTGTATTCTGCTTCACTCCTTTCACCATCTGACATACTCTGCAACTCTGTACAAACTTCTTCACATCTTGCTGCAATTGTGGCCAATAATAATTCTCACCAACCAAAGCAAGGGTTTTATCACGACCAAAATGTCTAGCCAATCCTCCACTATGCTTCTCCTTGATGAGATTCTCCCTCATAGAACTTCGTGGAATGCACAACTGACTCCTTCTGAATAGCATATCATCTTAGATGATAAAATCTAGCTATTTCATCCTGTCTAGAGTAACAGGTTCTGTACAAGCTTTCCAAGCTTCACCAAAATCAGGATCCTCTGGATACAAATTTTTGAGTTCCTTGAACCCAACCACCTCAATCTACATCTCAGTCAGAAATAGTTGCCTTCTGCTAAGAGTATCCGCAACCCTATTAGACTTTCCACTCCTGTGTTTCAAAACAAATGTATAACTCTGCAAAAACTCAACCCATTTCAAATGCCTCTGATTCAACTTTCCTTAACTTATCAAATATTACAAAGCTTGATGATCAGTATACAAAACAAAATCCTTAGGAAGCAGATAATGTCTCCACTTCTTTAAT
Source organism: Chamaecyparis obtusa (assembly GCA_027943335.1). Taxonomy (NCBI): domain Eukaryota; kingdom Viridiplantae; phylum Streptophyta; class Pinopsida; order Cupressales; family Cupressaceae; genus Chamaecyparis; species Chamaecyparis obtusa. Next base: position 733,030 of record BSBK01002161.1, on the reverse strand, counting down.
GCCTGAACTATAGCATAAAATTCCTGATCATAGATAGAATATTTTCTCTTGGCATCATTTAACTTCTCACTGAAATAAGCAATAGGTTTACCTTCTTGGCTCATAACAGCTCCTATTGCAGTACCACTAGCATCACAATCTACTTGAAACACCTTATTAAAATTTGGAAGTGCTAAAACAGGTTGTTCTATAACTTTTTATTTCAACAATTGAAAACTCTTTTCTGCCCCATTAGTCCACTTAAACTCTTTTCTATCCCCTCTCATTGTCTCAGTCAAGGGACCACAAATAGTGCTAAAATTTTTGATAAAATTTCTGTAAAAACTAGCTAGACCATGAAAAGATCTTACCTCAGTAGCACTCCTTGGAGTAGGCCATTCAAGGATAGCCTGTACCTTCTTTGGGTTCATTTTTAGACCTTCTACTGAAACTACAAATCCTAAATACACTAACTCTTTCTTCACAAAATTGCACTTCTTCAAATTAATCAACAATTTCTCATCTCTCAACTTCTCAAACACCATACGAATATGCATCATATGTTCCTCCAATGTCTTGCTAAAGATCAAAATATCATCTAGGTAAATAATGACAAACTTACCCAAAAATTCTTTCAGAACCTCGTTCATGAGCCGCATGAAAGTGCTCGGCGCATTGGTTAGCCCAAAAGGCATGACTAACCACTCATATAGTCCTTTTTTTTTTAAGGCAGTCTTCCATTCATCTCCTTCTTTGATCCAAATCTAGCGATAACCACTCTTCAGATCTAACTTTGAGAAATACACAGCTCCGCTCAAACAGTCCATAATATCATCCATTCATGGCAATGGAAACCTATACTTGATTGTGATCTTGTTTATTGCTCTGAAATCTATACACAGCCTCCATTCTCCATTCTTCTTTGGTGCTAATACTGCTGGTACAACACATGGACTCAGGCTCTCCTAAATCAATCCCTTCTGTAACAACTCATGTACTTGTCTGTTCAACTCTTCACTTTCTGCTGGTGTCATTCTATGTGCTGCCTTGTTTGGCAAACTTTCTCCTGGAATCAAATCCATCTGATGACTGATCTTCTATACCGGTGGTAATCCATCAAGTGCATTATCAGATACAATATCCTGAAACTCATTCAACAAATCTGCAACCTCTATAGGTACATCCTCTACTTCCTCTTTACCAGCTTTTAGAATTAAAGCAAAACACACATGCTCATGCCTCATACCATCTAGAAATTTTCTTCCATCAACAAAAGTTATTCTTGCATTGCCACATACCTTTTCTTCGGTCTCCTTCAATGGCTTTAGCTTATGTCACACTCCATCCTTTGTTAGGGAATAGGTATTCACACGACCATCATGTACATCACATCTGTCAAAGTGCCACGATCTACCCAACAACATATGACATGCATCCATAGATATTATATCACATAGTACCTCATCTTGGTACCCACCAATCTTGAACTTTACCAGGCACTGTTCACTGACCATGACCTTGTGGTCATCCTACACCCAGGCAATCCGATATGGATGTGGGTGTTTCTGTCTCTTGAGCTTCAACTTTGTCACCATCTTCTGACACCAAATTGTCAGTGCTTCCATTATCGATAATCACCTCACATCATTTACCTTCACACTTGCATCGAGTGTGAAACAAGCTCCTCTTTTGTTCAGGTTCATTCTCACCACTCAGCAGGACTCTTCTGTTAATTAGCGTTTCTCCTCTTTCAGCATCTTCAGAATTTGATGATCTGGCATCTTCATCTACATGTGCAACTTTGGCTTGGCCTTCATTTCTCCTGTCTCTTCTGTCTTAGTGCTGAGGACATTCAAATGCCCTATGACCTTATTCTCCACAGTGAAAACATGTTCCACGGAAGCCTCCTCTTCCAGATCCTTGTCCTCTTCCTCTTCCTCTCTGATCTCTATTATTCTTATCCTGGAAATGATTGGAATTGTTTTCTCTCTAATTTTGGTTGCTACTGGCCTCATCCTTCTTTTTTAGATCTTCATTTCGGCCACCATATGACCATCCACCAGATCTTCCACCATGACCTCTTCCATTTTGTCTGCTCTCAAACTTCTTGTTTAGCTTTTCATCTACTTTTAGGGAAAACTGGTATGCCTCCTCAATACTGTTCATTCGAACCAGATTCAACTCCTCCTGAATACTTGGCCTTAACCCATTAAGGTATCGGACAACTTTCTCCTTATCAGCTTCCGCATGGCCTGTTCTAATGAGGAGTCGATAGAACTCCTCTGTATACTCCTGAACAGATCTTCCTGCTTGCTTCAAACTTTGTATTTTCTTTAGTAGGTCAAGCTCATAATCAACAGGAATAAACTGTCGCTTCAATTTATCCACCATCCAATCTCATCTTGTGATTTTATCTTTCCCTCTTCTATTTCCCTCCAATTGAATCTCTTGCCACCAGATCTTCGCATGACCTTTCAATCTGGCCTTCACAAATTCGACCCTATCAGGATCCTCAACATCTTCATACTCAAAATATTCCTCACATTCATTGATCCAGTCGATCAATTCCTCTAGGTTAAGATTTCCAGAAAATTTTGGAACCTCAATCTTAGGTCTTTTCCCAATATTGGAAATCGCCCAAAAAAGTCTTTCTTCCTCTTGGTTCACAATTTCAACTTCTCCTTCTTGATATTCTTCTTCGGCTTCATCCTCGCTTTTGTCTCTGACATTAAGATTTATTCCTTTGCAAATCTCTTCTTGCAATGCTCGCACTTGTCTCTGCAGCTCTCTAACCTCAGGTGTCACAACACCAACTCTTCCACTACGTTCTCTTCATGGAGGCATTTTCGTGATGCGCGTGAAACCCTAACCACGGTCCTAGTGCAAACTGCCTCACAGTCGGCGATCTGTTTAAACACTCATGAACTCCTGCTCTGATACCACTTGATGAAGGGCTCTCCCCTTAATACCACAAATACATAATAGAAATAGAGAAACAACAACAATAATATGCAAGAACAGAAAATTGGCTTCTTATTGTCTCCACAAATGTGGAATTACAAACTTTTAGAATTACAATATGCAAAGCCACATGGGCATTCCCTTACAATATTCTGTAGGACAAAGCCTCGAATCAATACCCAGATCTACTACCCAGAACTGCCCTAAACAACACTACGGGCCTTCTTTATATAGGCAATTTCCACCGCCCGAGAAGGTTCTAGAAATTTAGCCCTTAGGGCCGACCAAACTTAGAATTATTTTATTTTACAATTTATTACATCAAAGTTGGCTCAAAATGAGTTTTGAAACCCAAACAAAAATTTTGAAGAAAAATTATTTTCCGCCATTTCAGGTGACCCAACTTCCGAAGACCATAAGTCATCACCCGTTGACCCGATTGGCTATTATAACCCCATTCTGGAAATGCCACAAAGTGATCTACAAGCTTGACCTATGCAAAGCACCCATCACCCAAATTTGCAACCTCATCCGGGGTCTCTAAAGCCTTCAAAACTGAGTTCAAAGTTTCTGTACCCTGCTGCCAATACCGAAATTCTTCAATATCTTCAAAACTACACCTGATCTAGCCATGAAACTTTGCTGGTAGGCTGATATGACTGAGATGAACCTCCATATGTAAAATCAAACATTCCAAGATCGTAAGACCAACTTACTAAAAATAGCAAGTTTCCATAAATAGAAACTCTGCATACGATAGCCCTTATTGAATACAAAAATAGAAATATTTTTGGGTGTTGCAAGATTGCTCTTACACCCAGGATGCTCCTGCATCAGAAAGGGGAAAAGATCGATGGCCATGTTTTAAATTTTGTCGATCAGCCATTACATTTGAATTCAAACTTGCAGATGGTTTTCATGACCGGATGTACCAAAATTTATGGTTTCTTCACCAGATTTGATTGGTTTGATGGTGGTAGGTGTTGCGATCTGGCCCGAGGATCCTGCTGATCAGTGGCATGGTGATTTTGTACCCGGTGATGAATCTTGGTGGTGTGTCGCATGTTCGCATAGCCCAGTTTTTGGCTATGCGATCATGCGACAACCTTTTTTTTGCAGGGTCTTCCGACAATTTGGCCGTATGCGATGAGTGTGGTAGCTCAGTGGCAGTTGCAATAATGATGAAGAGGATCTGTGTGGCCATCCTAATATGATTTTGCTACCTAAGATGTCTTGCCAATTTAAATGCATTAGACTATTTGAGCTTGCATGCTGCGGTTTGATCCCTGTCTTGTCTGTGTTAACTCCTCAGTGGGGTTAGGTAGATTTGAATTTTGAGTCTAAAATAATCATTGTGCTTGCATTGTAACCCTGGTTTAAAGAGATTTTTATGATCATTTGAGATTATTGGGAGTAGATTTTCAAACTTTTGTGGTTGTGATTCTTCTGCCCAGTCTAAATGGTAATGACCTAGTTTGGTATATTTTGACAATAGAGAAAAAGTTGAAGGTCTAAGCTGTAATTTGCAAGCTTGACTTCTCTGGATTGATTGTTTACACTTAAGGATTCTTCATACTTAATACAAGTACATGACTCTTATCTCTCCTTTGTGTCAACTAAGATAGATTCTGAACTTTCTAGTCCTCTGCATATTGTTTTATGTATATGTATCCATTCTTGAGTTCTAATCCAGGATTAGATGAAATGATGCTTTAGATGGGACATAGATCTACCTTATTGTCTATGTAAGGATATCTCATAAGTAGTAAAGGGGATTGTAGGTGTGTTTATAGCTTAGAATCTCAGCTATTGTCTGGTGTGTGTAGCATTCATGTTCTAGGAGATCTTGCCCAATGGATGAGGCACTGGCCTAGATAAGTATTTCCTTGTTGACATGTCTTGATCGAGGTTGTTATGATTCAAACTTATAAATTAAGAACCATCCTTTTAAGTTTTGAGTATTTGGTTGTATGTGGTTCTACCCATAGTAATGGAGAGTCAATGAGTGTGTGGTTAACACTTAGTACTTTCTTACTATCCTATTATCTATTATTCGAACCTAGTTCTTGGTGTATGAAGTATATTTTATACTAGGTTAGGTGCAACCGCCTTGGTTTTGCAGAGCCAGAAGTAAAAGAGGGCATATTAAGTCCCTATAGTTGGTCTAGTTGCCTTGCAGAGCTCCCACACTTGGAACTAACCATTCCTAATATCAATCTCAAGGTACATTGGTAGCCTATTAGAGCATAATCATCATTTTGGACACCAACAAAGTCTGAGATTACTAAAGAATTAAAGGTTGATGTAAATTACTAAAGAATTAAATTTGTAATGGAATATTATTTGTCCTTTTGTATTTTTTTGTAAAAAGTATATTGCACAATCATTCTTTTTTAATAAAGGAGTGAAAAGTTAAATTGTTTTTAGAAGGAAGCTTCACCTTCGATGAAGAGAGTGTAGTTGTGAGTAACTACCTCATTCTGATAGTGATAAGATTTTCTTTTCATTTGGGTAAGGAGTTAATTTTTTTTAAAAGTTTAGAAAAAAGATAAATCTGTTCACTAGCAGATTTTTGGTGACTCCGCTAGGGAGTCTAGCATGAAGAAGACCAATGCTTAAATATTTTGTTTAATGGATAATCATGGTGTTTCTTGCTTATGTTATACCTAGTCAAAAAGAAATTATCCCAGTTTTGTAGCTTGATTTCCATTTCTTAGACACTTAGGAAGACATTATTGCAGATCTTAATGCTGTGGCCTGTAATTTAAGAATGACAAATCATCGGATTAGAAAATTCAGCTAGTAATTGAAGAAGAATAAGAAGATATTGGTGAATGGTTAAGAGGCCTCCCTATATCCCAAGAAGCTCATAAGGTAGATAAGGTAGTCCAAAGACCGTAAAACTGAAGATTAACCCTAGTATCTTAAATAATCATGACCATTAAGCTGGCTAAAAGAAATTACAAAGGGGGAGATAGAGATAAAGGTCTAATTGAATAAGATTTTGAGGCTTTAAGATGACTGAACTTTACCCCTGATATCACTTTAAGAAGGAATTTTCAAACTACAAGTATACCTTCTTCACCTACTATGTTATCACCATCTACTACTTATTTTGAAGCCCTCACTCTATTTGACACACTTGTTGCATCATATTTTAACACTCAGCCCCTAAATATCATTCTACCCAACATGGCTCAAAACCAACCATGGCAAGCCCAAGTAGGCCCCCTTGAACTGACTAATTTGAACCTATAAGCCTTACCTAAAGGAGCTAGGGAGGTCCTTCCTAAATTCAATGGGGATGGCAAGGTGTCTCCAAATGATCATCTTAATGTGTTTAACATTGCATGTGGGGTTATCGCTATGACAACTGAAGCTGTAGCCATCCTTTTTTTTTGTTCAGACATTGACTGAGGCTACTGAAGACTGGTTCCACCATCTCCCTAATGGTTCTATCAGCACTTGGACTACTATCAAAACAAGCTTTGAAGCTCACTTCAAAGAGGTAGATGATGAGCACTCTTTGCTACTTTAACTCTCTCAGTTAAAAAAAGAGATGCATGTGCCAATGTGGGAATTCATTGCCAAGTTCAACAAAATTTTACATCAAATACCTAATGCAGATCAACCCAGTGATGAGAACATGAAAGGTTTCTTTTTGAATACCATGCCTCCCAATATCAGTTTTCATCTGCAACATAGGAGAATAGCATATTTAGAGGCTTCCCAAGCTCTGGTGATCGAACTTGAGGATGATATGATAACTAGAGGAAAATGGAAAAGGGAAGTGAAAATCCCTAATAGTCAAGCATCTACTTCTGGTTCCACTGACCCTGTTGTCTAGAGATTGGTTAATGACATGAGTTAAATGAAGACACAATTACCTAGACCTATAGATCCATATCAGGATATCCCTTCTAGATATCCAAATCAAAGTAGAGGTACCTTTGGTAAGAAATCTAATCTTCTCCCAGGACAAGAAAGGCTCTCAATTGAAGGCCCAACTATAAATAGAGGAAATATGTGGATTTTTCACCTGAATGATGACCATGATGGTTCCTCTTGCCCTAAAATGGTAAGATACCATCAAATGGAGGCTAATAAAGAAAGCATAGAAGAGATACCTACCAATAAAGGAGCCTCAAGAGGACCTGGTGACTCTGTGAGTTAGTACATGGAATAGGAATAAGATTTTTATAAAGGTGGTGATATTCTTCTTACTCTTGAATATCCTTCTTGTTTTGTGCTTACCATAAACCAACATAAATTTCAAGGACCCCTAACACTAGAAGTAAAGATACTAAAAAGGTTAGATAATGAACCTATTTTTGATATAGTTGATTTGTGTAAATCTTAAAATATTCAAATTTCTCCAGTTGATTATTTAAAGCTCAATCCTAAGGAATTAGATAAGCTAATTAATTATGTAAAAGGCTCTACTCGTGTCAATGCAACTCAACAAGTAAATATTGTATCTTCTTCTAAAATTCTTGTCAAATTAGGAGATGACTTGTCCATAGATGAGGAGTCTACTACTCATTTAGAAACCCCTCAATTCTCTCATCCCCCTACAAAATTAAATTCCCTTCAATGTTTCTTTGTTCATACATGGGTACAAACTAAATGTTGGCAAGATGAATATACTAAAGTATATGACTATATTCAGTGTTTTCATTATGGAAACAAAATCATCTAAATTTTTGGAGTCAGCACATATTGAAGAAGATCAGAAATATGGCTTGTTAATATGTATTCATGCTAAGTCTAACAGCACATGATGATATGAGTTAGTATGAGGAAGTTATAGATAGATTAAGTGGCACAGATAGTAAGCGGTAGATCAGGACAGAGCATGAGGCCGACTATGTGTATTTTGGTTGGCACTTGTACTAATGTTTTGTAAGGCTATGCACCTATTATGTTTAGGTCATAGACATGTTATTATGATTTTATGTAAACATGCTTGAGACAATTCATTTGGAAGCATTGTATGTAATAGGTTAAAGGGCCGACCTAGTCAATTATTTTGTAAGCGTATATAAATATGACATGCACCTTAGTAATTTAGTATGTGATAAGAAGGAGAGTTAAGTAGAGTAGAGAAGAAGTGTGTGAAGAGAAGTCAGTATGTTGTAGAGATTCACAAGAGGTTAGAGCATCAGCGCATCAAAGGAACTGATCTGACAAGTAGTGTCACATTAGCAGTTCACCTTGCAGATATAGTGTATATTTGATATCTAGAAGGTTGTAGCCTTCACCATTTGAGAAGTGAGATCTAGGATAGTGTGTCCCCACCCCTAATAGGGTTATTTTAAAAGACTCCTAATAGGGTCTAACCTTTGAACAAGTCACTATACTAAAAGCATTGTAAAGTACAACTCCTAATAGAGTTGCAAGATCTTCTAACATGGATCATAAAACACTAGTACAGTTCTTAGTGGGTGTCAATTCCCACTAGGGTTTTTACCTATTTGGGTTTCCTTGTAATCATATCTTGTGTCATGTGCTATGAATATTTATCTTACTTGCATTAATGTTCATTTGAGTAACTAAGTAATCAAGTTAAGTTTCAAGATAGAAGAAAAAGAATAAAGTATAGAACAGTGATTCACCCCCCCTCTCAGTGTTCCCATTCCTAACAATTGGTATGAGAGCTCTGGTCCTTTGAATAAAAATTTAACCACTTGAGGAGATCATGGCTAAGGAAGAAATGAAACATTTGAAAAAGAATCTTAAAGCATCTCTTGAAGACCTTGACAGATCTGAAAAAAAAATTGAAGAACTGAAGGAAAAGGTTAGTGGTTCTCAAGTAATCATCAAGAAATTAAGGAAGGACTTAAAAGATTGTTCTAGAAGTGACTTAGGGATAATGATCAAAAATTTGAATGAAGAAAACTCATCTCTAAAGGATTAGATTGAAGAATTAGATGAAATGCTACTCAACAATCAAGAATTCTATGAAGAACAGGTCAATGAAAACAAATAGTTAGATGAAGAGCTAAGACACACAAACATGAAAATATTGGAGTTAGCGAACATCAAGAAATAAATAGAATATGAATTGAGTAAAGAAAAAAATCACATTGACAAGTTGCACACAAGTAAGGATTTGATTGAATCCCAGTTGTATGCAAAAATCCTTAAAGGAGATACTAGTGGTATTGGAGTTAATGAAGCATAAAATCAAATCAATGACATGTGAGCAAGAAAGAAAGCATCAGAATAATCTATAGAAGCTAAGAAGATAGAAAATCATACAAAAGCTAAAACTAAAACACCCAAAGATGAGCGCAAGCCAATAAATAAGACATTTTATGCATGTAACAAGAATCATCACATAGCAAGAGATTGTAAAGAGGTAAGACCTTTCAATGGTTATTGTCACTCATGCAATAAATTTGGACATAGAGCTATGAATTGTAGATCAAGAAAAATAAATCAGAATGAGAAAAATTAGAAAAGTCATCCACAATAGAATGTAAGAAGTACTCAGAACATTACATGTCAAATATGCAATTATAATGGTCATATAGCTAGGCAGTGCAAAATGGTGACTCATATCAATACGCCGAAGAACTTAAGGCCTGCAGTCATTTGCCACTCGCGTAACAAGGCTGAACACATCTCAAAGTTTTGTAGAACTAGAGCACAAAGATAAGAAAGCCCTAAAAAGTTAGAAACCTCAATATTAGAAGAAGAAAGAGAAGTCAAGTTTGTACAAGCTTCAGATGATGCGAGCTTGATTTGGAAGGAAGAAAAGAAGGATAATGTTGATGAAATAGTAGAGGTTGCATCCACAATGTATGCACCTCCTATTTATGGTTAAATGACCTTTAGGGTCATAGGGGGAACTATAGTAGCTCTAGACCCCTGCGCGGTTGGTATACTCACCCTTAGAGTATGTGCCTTGGATTACAACCAGTTGGAGACTATATGATGCCATATGGAAGAGCGTACTCCCAGATTGTTAGTAGAGAAGAAGAATGAAATTTATAGTTGAACTCTGTGTTTATGCGACAAGCATTAATGGCAAAAAAAGTTACTTTATAGACATCAGAGCTTCATTATTCACACATTTTCATTCTAATTTGAGTATTTAGAGAGCACTCAAGATCCAATAGTTGAAGTTGTGAAGCATTTCAGTGAATCTATCAGAAAAAAAAGAAGTTTGATTGTTGGAAGCCCTAGATCAACACTATGTCTCAAAAACCCTTTGAAACCTTTCAGAAGCATCTAAACAAGTAATTCATGGCTACTCCAATTGTATTTGATGTCACTAAAAGAAAGAGATATGTGTTTAAAAGACATCCATTTAAGTTAGCCTTAGATGACCTAGAAGGTGCATTTTTAAGAACCCCTATGGGTGTCATGCATGTAGAAGATATACGTGCCTATATATATTGCAAAAATGAACCAATTGGCTTAGACAGAATTAGTTTGCACTTAGATTCCATGATGTATCCTAATAAATCATTCACTGAAGAGTTCACACACCTAGAGAATCACCCCATTATTGAATATGCTACTGTGCATGAATTTTATGAATCTGACTAGATCAAGATATTGTTGAGCAGGATCCATGATGACCTATTTTGGATAGGTGAAGTACCAGTTAGAATTACATTAGATCTCATTCATGAGATGACAAGTTTATCTAGGATAGGTGCCATTCTTCCAGTTGGGAAGGATGTTAGGAAATTGGTTGAACAAGACTACAAATCTGAGAGTGGCAAGCATAGGATGACTATTGAGCCAATTGAGGAGAAGGACATCAAATTGATGTCTATGATTCTTGGTTATAGATTCTAGCATGCCAACAGGGTCAATAGTGTGTCCACAATAACTATTTTTGCAGCCATAAGGATAGTAAGGGAAAATGATGAATTCAACTTGTGTGAAATCTTGTGCGCACAGTTGATGGACAACACGGGCAATCAAGCATGATAAAACCAAAGTATTCAGGCTTGGGACTTTGATAATCTACATGTTCTTTCATATAGTTGGGAAGGTATCGGATGTGTACCTAGACAAAATTTTACCTACAATGCCTCAAATATCCCTTAAGGCATCAGTTGAGAGAACTCTAAGAGACTACATGGAGTTAGAATTGAAAACCTTCAGGATAAAGATGCATATGAGGTATAGGATACCTGAAAGTATGTTAGGAAATATAAGGAAAACATTTACTTTATGGTGGAGACTGATAGTACTTGTATGAAGGCTGTTGAGCCTAGAAGTAAGTGGATTCATCCACTTTTCTATGAAGTGGAGGAGAAAGTCTTGGAAGCCTATGCATAAGTTTTACTATCGGTTCCCAAAGATCCAAATGAGCCTAGATGGGGAACTTATGAAGAAAAGAATAGGAAAGTGGATGCAGTCTTAAATAGTGCTGCAATGAAGAGGAAAGCCACCAAAATAACCTCTGAGATCTTGAAGATCCATGGTGTGACTCAAGAAGACTTGGATAAAACTAGAGAGGCCAAAATTGCTATGCAGATTGAGAGTGCATCCTTTGTAGAAGCCAAGACAGAGAAAATAGATGACCCTAAGAAAAAGAAGATAAAATTTGAGAAAGATGATGATATTAGTCATGTGCCCATAGTTACAGTTGATGTGGAGTCCATTGAAGCATCTCCTAAGGTTCCTAAGAGGAAGAAGAAAAATGCCACAGGTCACCCTTCAACTAGAGCAACAAGAAGCAGAGGAAAAAATACACAACCACCTCTTGAGGTAGGATTTATACCAAGTCTTCAAGTGTTAAGGACTAGAATGGTAGAGGAAGGAAGGCTAGATTAGATAGCTAAATTCTATGATAGATATCATGAAATTGACAAGTCTAAGATCCATGAGATGTTGATCAAACATATGATCAAATTCAAGTAGATAGTTCTAGAACTGAAGACAGAGATTTCAAATAAAGTTTGGGAAATTTTGGATTCCTTAAAAAGACAAGAAACAAAGGAAGACTTAGAATCAGAGAGAAAATTATGGATGACAATTTTCTAGTATGCTTAATTGATGAGAAAATACTTCAGCTAGGTTTGGTGAAGCCATACCTCAGAACTAAGATGAGGACATTTCACATAATGAACAAGGATTATGAGAAGATAACCAAGGAGACAAAACAAGATTTTCAGAAAGTATTCCTTGAACAATGCATGCAACTTTCATTTGTGCCCATCATTCAAGCACCTATTGGGCAAGATAAAGAAGCTGAGGTCACAAAAACATCTATGATAGGTGCATAGGACTCAGTGCCCTTGGTAAAAGTTCCTCTAGTTGAAATAAAGTCTACACCCATGATCACAACTCAAGAAGTTAACACAATAATGATTGATAATGTGGAGATATCAATGGCAGCCACTGACAAAGACTTAGAAAAATTTGAGGAAGCCTTTTTGAGCACACAAGAAGTAGAAAGACTATCTGGTGACAATTCATCTATGCAACAAGGAGATGTAACATGACAAGAAGAAGAAGAGGAAAAAGAAGAAGAAGAAGAGAAATAAAATGAAAAGGAGAAAGGAGGAGAAGTGGAGGTAGAAAAAGAAAAAATACATGAACCCTTGGTTTAAATGCCAATAAGCATAAAGATAGAAGTGATGGACAACACACCTATCACTCCTATGCCATCAGCATCATTATTGTCATGTTTGACTCCTGACACTGCAAGCTTGGACTCTTGGGGAGAAGAAGACCTTATCAAGATCAGTGTTCTTGCTATGGAGAATGCCAAGGAAAAACAAGTGATGAGGAATCCTCTATTTTTTGAGTCAGTAAAAATCTTGAACAATCTACTACCAACAAAGAAGAAGGTATGAAAAGTGCACTCAGTGGATAATATCAGCAACATCCTGACAAGCTTCAAGGAAACCCTTTCTAGCATGGAGGAATCAGAAGCCAAAATAGCATAAGAGAAGTATCTTAAGAAGAGACTGAATGAGCTAATAAGTAACTTCACACTTGACCTTAGCTCTCTGAAGGTTGGTCAAGCTTTACTAAAAGAGATTGCAACTCAAGGAAGGAAAATCATAGCTTATTGCATGAACCAAGACAAGCTGACTACATACCTCTATAAAAAAATTTAGTAGGTGGAGGCTATGATAGATCAAGTAAGGAAATTAGTAGAATATCCCACATCAAATATAAACATGTGTAAAAATGTCTACCAGGGACAAGTGGACAAAATAGAACAGGAAGAGAAAGAAATGTCCAAAATAAGGTAAAGGTAAACACAACTGAGAAATGCTTGTGCACCCTCACTAGATGTCTTGAATCAAAACATCAAGGATATCAATGCCACAATGGTGACATATGATCAAGGTCCATGTACAAATTTGGAGAAGATGGAGAAGTTAACATATGCTTTGTACGCCCATCTTCAGACAATAGACACACTGAAGAAATTTTGGCAGAATGAGATTGCTAATCTAAAGATAGCATATCCGGATGTCTTCACTTTGTAAGTACTTATGTATAAATTTTTTGAGCACCTTTGTCATTAATGTCAAAGGGGGAGTATATTTTGTAGAAGGAAGAATATGGAGCCTTGTAAATAATGTAAAGAAAAGTATAGTACATAAGGGGAGATATAAGTTAGAGTATGTATAAGGAAATATTGTATAAGGATATAGTTAGCAACTTTGCCATATTCCTTTGTTGCCATTAATGACAAAGGGGTAGATTGTTGGAAAGTTGACTATACTGAAGTATATGACTATATTTAGTGTTGTCATTATGGAAACAAATTCATATGAAGTTTTGGAGTCAGTGCATATTGAAGAAGATCAGAAATATGGCTATGGAAGACTGGACAAACAACATAGCACCAGGTGATCCGAGCATCAGCGCATGTGCATATGATAGAGTTGTAACATGCATCCTTGAAGATAATCTTGTTAATATTTATTCATGTTAAGTTTAAGAGTTCATGATGATATGAGTTAGTATGAGGAAGTCACAGGCAAATGAAGTGGCACAGACAGTAAGCAACAGAACATGACAGAGCATGAGGATGACTATGTGTACTTTGGTTGGCGCTTGTAATAATGTCTTGTAAAGGCTATGTGGATATTTTATTTAGGTCATAGACATGTTATTATGATTTTATGTAAACATTCTTGAGCCAATTCATTTGAAAGCATTGTATGTAATAGGTTAAAGGGCCGACCAAGTCAATTATTTTGTAAGCGCATATAAATATGACATGCGCCTTGATAATTTAGTATGAAATAAGAAAAAGAGTTAAGAAGAGGAGAGAAGAAGTGTGCAAAGAGAAATAAATATGTTGTATAGATTCACAAGAGGTTGGACTATCAACGCATCAAAGGAACTGATTTGACAAGCAATGTCACAACAACAGTTCACCTTGCAGATATAGTGTGTATCTGATATCTAGAAGGTTGTAGCCTTCACCATTTGAGAAGTGAGATCTAGGATAGTGTGTCCCCACCCCTAATAGTGTTATTGTAAAAGAATCCTAATAGGGTCTGACCTTTGACTAGGTCACTATACTAAAATCATTGTAATAGATAACTCCTAACAGGGTTGCAAGATCTTCTAACAGGGATCATAAAACACTAGTGCAATTCTTAGTGGGTGTCAATTCCCACTGGGGTTTTTACCTATTTGGGTTTCCCTATAATCATATATTGTGTCATGTGTTATGAATTTTTATCTTAATTTCATTAATGTTCATTTCAGTAACCAAGCAATCAAGTTAAGTTTCAAGATAGAAGAAAAAGAATAAAGTATAGAACACTTATTCACCCCCCCTCTCAGTGTTCCCATTCCTAACACTAAAAAATTATATTTGTGATCAAAGAAAATATAAAATATTTGGAAAAAGAATAGACATTCAAACATTATCCTAACATCATATTCCTAACATATAGTAAAATTTATTTGCAAAGACACTTCAGATAGAGCTCAACGAGAGCACCTTTTCACCGTTTGATTTTCTCTCAATTTAGGGATGTGGGTGTGCTCTCAAAACACATGGAGGATGTCCCCAATGCAGATTGAGGGTGATTAGGATTTATTGCAAGCCCTAGAAGTCTCAAAAATGGCACAAAAGCTAGCATAGGAGGCTAGTTTTTCCCTTAAGACCCATAGGATGCAATTGAATGCAAGATGCAAATTAAGCAATTGATGAGATGCAGAAAAGTAATTAAATTTCATTTACTTTAGCATAGATATGATTAGAGGATGAAGATGAAATGAAAAGCAATAAATGAAACTAAGATTATTCCATTTTAGCTAAGCTATGTGATCTAAGATGCTGAAAACCATGAAAGGATTAAGCTAACAATGCTAAAATATGCTAAAAGCTATAACTAAATTACCATGATAACAATGCAAAAATGATAAAAAATAAGCTAATAATTTTATCTTGGAAGGAGTATTTATAGGATTTTCCTAAAGGCTTGGGTTAGGAAGGAGAGTTAGGGTCAGAGTTAGGGTTTGGGGTAGAGTCTGAGGTATGGTTAGGGGTAAGTTTAGAAGGACAAGGGTTAAGGGTTTCTCACACGTGTGAGAAACACTAGCGAAGAGTGCCTAGGGAACAAGGGTGGTGTTAGTGTTCAAAATTGAAGATGATAAAAAACTTAATCAGAAAACTTTGATTTATAACTCTAGCAGTTCTAATAGACACATCAGTAATGATCAACACTAAGGTATTAAGGATTTACAATCCTTTTTCTCTTTGAGATTAAAGCTTTAGGTGCGTATTACATCTCAAGATTGAATTCTTCAAATATCAAAATTATGATCTATATAATTGATAAAAATCTAATCATACAACTCATACAATTTAAAGTAAATCATTTTAATTTGATTGATGATGAAAATAACTACAAAATAAGCATAGACCAACGCCTAATCCTAGGGCATCAGAGTCAATGAATGCACATCTATAGAAAATCTCTCAATTCAAACACACCCAAACCCCAGATAAAATGCCTTACAAATTATCTTCTTATACATAAATCATATCATCTAATTCATATGTGAATATTGAAATCTCAGAGACCTCACTCAAGATTTATCCCTCCCTTGAAAGGAACTCAAGCTTCAACCCCACTATCTACCTTGTAGAAAGATGTATCTAAAATGCCTTGCAAATTTAAATACATAGAGAAATAGAAAATATACATGAAGACAATAAGAAAAATACATGGAAATTTAGCATATTTTATTGATAAACTTCCTGTGTTAATACATTTAGAAAAAATTGGATTCTTGAGAATCAAAGACTAAATTTATAAACTCTTATGACAATAAGTTTTTCACCACCTTTTGGTGTGAGTCAGAAATAACTCTATATAGAGAGACCACCTTGGGATCCTTGAGAAAAGGATGCAATAAGCTACAGGTGGCTCTGATAGTGACTTACACTATAATACAAAAGAGTTAAAGCATGTAATAGAAAGGAGGGAAAGTAGTGCTAGAAGTTATTGCTTTTTAAGCTGAACCACCACTTGAGTTGCACCCTTGTTTGTAGGTATTTAGATGAAACTACTAAAATTTGTTGTGTGAATGATGACCACCTAACCAGCTAACTTACATCATCCTCTATATGATTAGTTTCTCTCCCTTTACTCGTAGGTCAGGTGCATTGTTGGAGCTCATTCATCATCAAAATCATCAAGGTCATCTGATGAAGGCTTATTCACCTTGGGCCTTGTCATGTTGTCCCATGTTGTAACCTACTCCTCTATTGGCCACAAGAACTACTGAATGCTCTATATTTGTTTCTTCTATCTTTCCCATCTTGCATCAGCAATATGCTTTATATCTGTGATGAACTTGCTAAAGTCCATCTCTTTCTTGATAGCTTCATCCAGAACTATATTGAAGTGATCTAAATCAAGCTCATTTATATCTTTTAGGAAAGCCTCTTCCTTAGGTAGTAAGAGATAAAAGTCTGATCTCCATGTATCCAAACCTTTTACTTCTCCTTCCTCTATCCTGATCTGAGGAATAAACCTATTGAAACTAGGTCCAAGCATTTCCATTTTTGTCTCAACTTGATTGGCCTTACCCTTGAAAAAAGATTAGGCAACACTAATCTTTGCAATTTCAACTCCCACATGCAAGACTATTTCTGGGATGTCATTTCTTAGAGATTGCACTGCTGCTAGTCTTTCTAACAGTGATTCCCTTGTTGACCAAGTTGAATGAAAAGTACTCAAAACAAAAACAAAATTGTTCACCTCACTTTGTAAACTAGGCAACTTATTGTATGTAGTATAAAATGCCTCTACCTTATCCTTCAAAAATCCTATCCTATGTTGCAAAATTTTCAACAAGGATTGCACTACAACCTCAGTCTTTTCTTTGTCCACTTTCTCTTTAGTAGCAACAACTTCCTCTTCAGTCACATTTTGAATCTTTGTTAGTGCAATCTACTCTGGTGGTGTAGGGGCAACTATAGGCATGTTGAAGATCTATAGTTGCAAGTCCTCTACACATTTCTATAATTCTTTATCTTTCATTATTCGTACTTCTCTATCCCTTACCAAAGGACTATAATCTTCAAAAAAAATTTTGTGCCTATCAGATAGTTTCTTGGTTTTGTTTTCATTTAACCTAGCAAAATGAGTTAGCACCTATGAGATCTCAAGATCTCCATTGTTGTGGATTGACCACACAATTTTGTCACCATCCATCTTCTCCTGGATATTCAACAAGGAAGGCTTTTGATCTTTTGGATAGAGGCTCCACATGGCCAATGCCTTACTCTTAGCATTATATCCAAACCTTTTTATCGAATCCCCCACTTGGGTTTCTGGAATCAAATTAACATTGTCTTGCTTCCTGATCTAGTCAATCATAAAAGCTAAAGCTAGGTGCCAACCTAGTACAAGCAACATTTTTCTGGCCTTTAGTAGTTGCCTAGCTTCCTTAGGAGTTATGGTTTCATATTCAAGATCATATTCTTTCAAAACTTGGATTGCCTCATCAGGTACTTGCCCCTCCTCTATGATTTGCACAGTAGATGCAACCTATTGTTGCTTGAGCCATACTAAGAAATTCTTGAATTGTTGTGATTTGATGAAATTATGATCCTTTAAGAAAGCTTCTTGTTCTAATATCCTCTCATCTTTACCTAAGACCAAGGGAAATTCAACTTCTTTTGTTACCATTCTCTGTTTTCTCTTATCTTCTATGACCTTTTGCCTAAATCTATGATCATGGGCTCTATCTCCTGGAAAGAGATCCTTTATTCTGTCTTCTTTCATTTCAGGGGCCCTTTCTTGTGAAACCTCTCCTATTTTCAATTTTTGCTTTTTAGGAGGAGTCTCATTAGTATCCTGAGAGCTAGGAAGCTCTATCAGATCCATTATTACATTTTCTTCTCCTTCCTGCTTAATAGGAGAGCCTTGTTCCAAAGCAGGAGGACTGTACATTGGATAGCCTCCATCACTATCATCGTAGTATGATTCTGAGTGTTTCTCCTTCTCCCTATCTTTGTCATCTATTTGGTCCTCAATTGAGTTAACCAATGTGTGGAAATTTTTCATCATCATATCTAGCCTTTGTAAATAAGGTACTATAGGGTAGAAACCCCCAAAGGATAGTCCCTTGTCTTTTATCAGTTTTTCAAGTCTCAACAATTCATTGAATTGTCTTGCTATCTTTCCTATCTCATCCTCATCAAAAATCTTTCTAATGATGTCGTCCTCTAGAAAATCCTCATGTCTATTACTTACTAGAATGGAAGGAGTGTAATATTTCCTAGCCATTACAATAAAGTTCTCTATATCAACATACCTTGGCACCCCAACATTCATTTTATAATGACCTAACCAATCATTCAATTTTTTGAATGCATTCTTCCCAATGGTTAAATTACATACTCTGGAATGCCTTGGGGTAAATGTTTCCTTCCTATGGGGGGCCAAGTGTTCTTCGTAGTCAGCATGAGCTGCCAAATAATTTCTAACAAAACAATTCTTGGTGGAACAATGATGCAAAGCATCTTACAAACCAAACAATCAATAGGATCCTTTATGATCCTTTCAACATCCATTCAATAATTTCTTTGTATAGAGGCATCTCATGAGGTATACCACAACATTTTTTATCACAAAAACATAAACCTTTCTCTTGATTTGATAACACTGTTGTCTTCAAGACAGTCTTTAAAGATTGATTGATTTGACCCATCAAATCACAATATTAATTTTTTTGGAAAGAAAAAAGTTTTTAGCCAACATCAAGAACTACCATTTCCCAAAATTACAAAGTCTTATGTTTCTATTTGATCCCTCAACTAATAACTATTTTGGACTGCCACTTCTGGATGCATTCTCAGAATATTCACCAGCCCTACCTACTAGGGAATAAAATATCTTTCACAATACAAAACAAAATAATACAAAACCAATTTAATTTGAATAATTTATGAATCTAGTTTCATAATATGTAAGATATTAAATTTTACCATTGTTCAATCATGAGATAATCACAAACCATTGCTTGCAACTCCACTTAACATAGTTTAAAACCAGTTTTCACCAAAACGTTCATAACTTTTGTAAATATGAACAAAAATGACTCAAACCAAAAGGAAAAGAAATATTATTCACATATATTTCTAATGAATCAACTTATAAATTTTAAATCTTCTATATTCATCCATACCAAATAGTACAACATGACTATTCTCAAGAGATCTTGAATCTGCAACCAACAAATTCCACCAAAATGTGCATAACTTATTCATTTCTATGTATAATTGAACCAAACCAAAATAATGAGAAATAGGATTCATCATTATATCCATCCATGACTATATTACATGATTTTAAAGCTGTACATGGCTGTACAAGGCCTGGAAACAACACTAAAAATGAAAAACCAATCAAAATAACAACAATAGAATGCACCAAAAATATATCAGAACATTTCCTCTTTTCAAATCTAATTTGGTTCAACCATAAAATGGTATTTATAAGGTATTTGGTAGTTTTTAACTTCATAACCAACACCTACACTAACCATATACCTTTTTACATCTTTTTTTGCAATGTTAGCAACTTTCTCAATGTTGCATTTTACAACTTTTACATTTTTGACAAAATGACTTTAAAACTTTGTCAAAACTCTCTATACATATCCAAATGGAATATTTAAGACCTTTTATAATTATTTTACCCTTCCATGGGTCTTCTACACTAATTTGACCATGTAGACCTAAACATGACCTATTTGACAACTTGAGCAATATTGTGCACATGCTTACATTTCTTGTCAATGCATTTACAAATGGATTCAAAATGAATAAATACATCATATAATTGACTTTAAATGACTCAAAAACCTTATATATCTCATAGTGACCTCTAGGATTAGGTGCTCCTACACCATACTACCGGCCTTGAAAATTTTCCAAGTCTCTTGGAATGGTGTGCCATAACCTGCAAAAAAAATTATAACAAAAATCTTCACCTTTACCTTCATGTACCTTTTCCTCTTCATGCCTTTATCACCATCATGTTTTCTCTTAAGGAAATAGGACTTTCCTCAAAATAATCTTCTCAAATACTCCTATCAATGGAGCACTAATGGCTGCAACTCCATGGTGCCTTATTAGTCAGAGATCCACCTTTACCATTGCTTCTTCAAACTCACCATAAACAAGTCTCCCATATGCCTCACCTAGGAGTCCTCCTCTTTGCCTCTCTCTCTAGTCTCTTGGCAATCAACTGGACCACTCCTTGGCCCTGGACCTTCTCTTGGCCCTTGACATACTTCCAGTGTCTATAAACACAACCCAAACTTCATATGAAACAAGATGGATAAGCACCTACAACCAAAACTCATCAAAAAAACAAATACCAAATCTTCAAGGTCCTGGTTTGGATTGGCTCCCTCGGCGCTCTACCCACACACTCAAGATCTTCAAGCTCTGATACCAATTTGACGTAGAGCATCTTAGAAACCAAACAATACATAGGATCCTTTATGATCCTTTCAAAATCCATTCAATAATTTCTCTGTATAGACGCATCTCATGAGGTATACCACAACATGTTTTATCACAAAAACATAAACCTTTCTCTTGATTTGATAACATTGATGTCTTCAAGACAGTCTTTAAAGATTGATTGATTTGACCCATCAAATAACAATATTAATTTTTGTGGAAAGAAAAAAGTTTTTATCCAAAATCAAGAACTACCATTTCCCAAAATTACAAGGTCTTATGATTCTATTTGATCCCTCAACTAATAACTATTTTGGATTGCCATTTCTTTTGGATGCATTCTCAGAATATTCACAAGCCCTACCTCCTAGGGAATCAAATTTCTTTCACAATACATAACCAAATAATACCAAACCAATTTCATATGAAGAATTTATGAATCTAGTTTCATAATATGTAAGATATTAAATTTTACCATTGTTCAATCATGAGATAATCACAAACCATTGCCTACAACTCCAGTTAACATAGTTTAAAACTAGTTTTCACCAAAACATTCATAAATTTTGCAAATATGAACAAAAATGACTCAAACAAAAAGGAAAAGAAATATTATTCACATATCTTTCCAATGAATCCACTTATATGTTTTAAATATTCTATATTCATCCATACCAGATAGTACAACATGACGGTTCGTAGGAGATCTTAAATCTGCAACCAACAAATTCCACCAAAATGTGCATAAATTATTCATTTCTTTATATAACTAAACCAAACCAAAATAATGAGAAATAGGATTCATCATTCTATCCATCCATGACTATATTATAGGGTTTTCAGGCCATACATGGTTGTACAAGGCCTGGAACCAGCACTAAAATTGAAAAACCAATCAAAACAACAACAATAAAATTTACCAAAAATATATCAAAACATTTCATGTTTTCAAATCTAATTTGGTTTGACCATAAAATGGTATTTATAAGATATTTGGTAGTTTTTAACTTCATAACCAACTACTACACCAACCATCTACCTTTTTACATCTTTTTTTGCAATGTTGTGTGTGTGAAGTTTGTACATAGCTATAGACACAACACTTCAGTAAAACATTAAAGGTTAGCAAAAACCAAAATCTGCAAGTAATTGAAACTATGCTAACTAGGTGATTTACTGCCTTCTAGTAGGTGCGAGTAGGATGTTCTCATATTGAAATCGAGATTAGTGACAATGCAACACCTAAACGAAGGATTTAAGATGATGAAAGCAATAAAATATGAATGCAAATTAATCTATATTTTTGTATTTTCTATGCAATAGGATGAAAAAATGTATGACTCTAAGCTATAATGTATGAAATTGAGTTTGAATGTAGATTTAATCTAAGAAATGCTATGAATGCATATAAAAATCTATGATATGAAACTATGAATGCTCAAAATAATAAATGAAAATCTCACAATAGCCTTGGTTCGCAAAAGATTGATTCTTCAGTCATGAATTCGCCAGAGTGATGATGCAATTTCGAGGTGTTTTAGCCAGCCAAAAATTGTGCAGACCTTTGTGAAGAGCCGACCCTTGATTTTATAGAAATCCAAGGCTTGAGGATGCATTGAGAAAAGCCATAAATCACTTTTGATAAACTCAGGTTGATTTTTGAGTTAACAAGAAATTAAGAATATTTAATTCATAAAATCATGCAAAAGCAGTTTTTATCTCAAAATAGAGCTTTAGTTCTCTTTTTCAACTCATCATCAGATGTTGAGTTTAGAAAGTTAACAAATTGAAATTGATAATTGATTTAAAGTTGACTGCTTTTTCTGATTGTGCATGATTTAATATGAGTTAATTTAATAAATAAAGTGATTTATTCTCAACTTAACTAATTTTAAAATTAAAACAATTGATTTATGGGTTAATCAATTATTAAATCAAACTTTTATTCAAAAACTATATTATTAAATATTGACAACTGACTTTAATTAATTAAATAAGAATTTAATCAATTAGTCATAAGATTTTTTATTTATTGTCAAAATTAAATAATACAATTTAGGAATAAATATAATTAAATGTAATTAAATAATTAAGTGGCAGTATTAAAGCTGATTAATTAAATATTCAGAATATTCAATTAATCAAATTTTAGGATAAATAAGATTTATAGCCAAATAATTATTAAATCAAAGATAATTAATATAAAATAGGAATATTGCTAGGAATATTCCCCGATGCCGAATTTAGGATAATCAATTAGGATTTGATGATGTTCAGATGTGCCTTAGGTTAGGACTTTTGTATCGATTTCATTAGATTTGAAGATGTAGGAGGTTAATGAACCTATAGCCCATTTTTGGGGTATTACATTTTGCCCCTCTTTGAATTACTGGGCAAAGTGTAGTGGTTCAAAGAATAGTCTGTGTATGATAAAGATGTATGGAACTGATTCAATTTGAAAGATTAACTGATTCTAAGACAGAAACTAATTGAAAGATTGGAAAAAGAGATACCAACCTAGGCCCAGAATGACTAGGAATCGAGATGATGCTAGCTATATCAACAATAAACTGGTGATTACAAAAAAGTGCCAAAACACCTGATTCTGAACCTTATGATTGCGAAGAAGTGAGTGACCGATTCCAGACCTGAATGTCCTTGTATGAATCATATTGGTATCACATCCTAAACCCATTAGTTACGAAGAACCAAGGAAATAACACTAATGAACCGATGGTTATGAAAAGCTGATATAGTTTACAAGATAGATTTAGGATACTAGATTGATATGGATCTTGATGAATCTTATATGCCCCAAGAAATGAAAGATTTTCCCCAAGCGATGGGGACTTTTGATGAATCAGTAACTAGACATGGTTGTTGTCTTGATTACTAAGAAAGATTTGATTACAGATTTAGATTTACAAACTTGAATGATGTGCAATACCATGCCCCCTTCGGGATTAAAATTGAAATCTGACAAGAATAGTCAGCGTTGAATGGTTTAGAAGCATGTTAATTGATTTGAGAAGTGGTTATACACATTCAAGAACATGTTCTGCATCGTTTAGAGGTCATGGAGACCAAGTTTGACTAGGTTAACCATGAGTTGACCATAGTTGACCAAGTTGAAATTTTGATAGTTTGATGTAAGATAATTAGTTAAGTTGAATTCTAGATTTCTATGATGATTGAAGGTCGATTATGCAAGTAGGTAATAATATAAATGATCTCAAATTTCAATTTTGATCCCGTAAAAGGATTCTACTTGCTAATTTCATTGGAGGAACCATCGTATAAGATTTAGCTCTTGTAGTCATGTTTAAAACATTTTATTTTTTTAAGAATTGGTTAAGTGTTCAAGCAATTTATGAGATCGTGCAAAGTACAAAATGAAATGCAAACCTAGGACCTAGGACCTAGTCACTGATGATGTGTTGATTCATTCTCATCATTGAACTTTTTAGGTAACCGGATAAATCAATAGAATGCCCACTAGTTATGAAACCATAGACATATGAATATCATTTTTTATGCTCAAAAGTCAATACAACGCCCACTAGCTAGACAACCATGGATATATGAATATTGATTTTTTTTTCAGAATGTCAAATTAGATATAAGCACCAAGGCATAAATGTCAGGATGACCTGAATATCATATTCGTTTTGATATAGAAATTTGTATAAGCATGAAAACATAAACGTTGTGATGACCTGAATATGCCTTGTAGGACAAACACATCAAATAGTCAAGAAATCATTCTAAATCGAGTGTGAATTACTCATAGTGACCCTTTATCATTCACATCCATAGGTAAGATCATGTTTCATAGTAGGAGAAAGAATTCACTCTAAAAGACAATAGTGAGATCAAACTTCTTTGAATTTTTCAAGTATCAATGGTCGAGGTACTCATGGCCATCCAATTCGAGATAGAGGCTCTTACAGACAGACACCATTTCAATCCAAAATTTCTAAAGTTGCTAGATTTTCACATACAAGAAGAAAACAAAGAAAAGATTATGCCCCCAGTCATCACTCTCTAAATCTTGTAAAGGACATCATCAAGGAGCTCGTGGGAACAAAATATGAAAAAATCTCAATGTGAATCAGTAAGCATAAAGGAGATAAAAGCATGAAGAAGTAGATTGTTTTCATTTTGTGTTGATGTTTGATTGTGTTGTTGTAGATGCAAAATCCCTTTCTGGAGAGGAGATAGACAGACTAACTTAGATGAAGCTTCAAAGGACTCTAACTAGACATGACTCATTTGAGGTATACTGGAGGCCATCCGATATGACATTGATTGCCCCCAAGTGTTAAGCATTGATAGGATACAGACGCTTGAGTTGATTGGGGTACAGATCAACTTATTGAAAACATGAATGTGGGAACAAACCAAGAGATATGCACAAACTAAAGCAAGAATGAAAGCTGGGAAAGACCAAGATTGCGCTGATAGATGGAGTGTTTTGAACAAGTGGCACCCATTTTTTGAGTTTTCACCATCTTGGTAGAGATTCTATTTTTGCTACCAAGGCAATTGTTTCCAAGTTTTCACCAAGACACTTTTTTTTTTCTCATTTTTTTGTATTTTTCATTTTTTCAATTTTTTTGATATTTTGGTATTTTTTACTTTTTTTGTGAATCATCAAGGTGCCCATTGCTAGGTTTTCACCAAGATGTTCATTTTTTTAGGACTTTTTCAGATTTTAAAGATTTTTGTAGGACATTTTACCATAGACTGAATGCCTTAGGTGTAAAATTTCTTTAGATGGAGAATGTTGATTGGTTCTTAGAGCTAGTCTCCTTCAGTCATTAAGAGTTGATAGGCACCAAAGCCAAAAGTAGCAGTGATAACAAAGGGACCCAGCCAGTTGGGTTCAAACTTTCCCTTGCATTCTCTCTCAAGACTAGATCGCCAACCTAAAATTCTTTGTGTCTGACTTTCTTGTTATAGCCTCTAGACATTCTCTTCTAATATACTCTGAGATGATCATACACTACTTTTGTACACTCATCTAGTAGTCCAAGTTCTTGCAACCTAGACACTCTATAGTCATCATCAGTTACTAGACCATGCATTCTGATTCTTAGTGATGGGATTTTGACCTCAATAGGTAGTACCGCTTCAAACCCATAAACTAAAGCAAATGGTGTAGCCCCAGTAGGCATTCTGATACTTGTTCTATAGGCCCAGAGAGCTGGATTGATCATGAGATGCCAGTCTCTTCCTATTTTATTAACTGTACGGTGCAAGATTTTCAATAGATTCTTGTTTGAAGCCTTTTCTTGTCCATTCCCTTGAGGATAGTAGATAGATGACCACTGTTGTGTAATCTTGAATTTGGCACATAAATCATCCAAGTCTTTGTTCTTAAATTGTCCACCATTATCTATGACTATAGAATGTGGAATACCATACCAACATATGATGTAGTTCAAGATGAACATAGATATTTGTTTTCCAGTTGCTTGTGTTAAAGGGACTGCTTCTACCCATTTTGTGAAATAATCTGTAGCTATAATAATGTGAGTATGCCCATTAGAAGAATGAGGATGTATGGATCCTATAAGATCAAATGCCCATTGGTGAAAAGGCCATTGTGTAGTAAAGGGAATTAAATCTTTCCCTAGAGCATGAATTAAATTACCATGCACTTGGCACTTTTGATAGTTCTTAGCAAGCTTAATAGAATCTTTCTCCATTGCAAACTCCCAAGCAAGATCATATCGTGCAGTCCCAATGTCTAGCAAGGTGGAGAACGAGAGGGGTTGACAAGCTGGTGGAAGAGATGGAAGACAAAAGAATGAAGGAGAATGAAGGGAAGAAATCCTCAAGAGTACCCAAGCTAGGGAAAAATTGTTAGGTAAAGCACAGATTGGACAAGAAAAGAAAAGCTAGCATAGGATAAGTCACAAAATCGTAATTCAAGAGTAGGAAAGGATGCAGTTTAAAGGAGTAACAGGTCAAGAGGTTTCATAGCACCGTGTTTCACTCTTTCTTTCTTTTTTCTTTTTAGATCAAGAACAAAGGGGAAAAGGATAGTGATAGGTGAAAATGAATGGAGGAAGATAGACATGAAGGCTAAACAAGAAAGGAATGAAAGCAAGATCATCATAAAATAGCTCACAAGATAGACAAATGTTTGTGTATAGGTGAACATTGTCAAGATCAAAGAGAGAAGATGAAATGGATGAAATATGTAGAGGAACTACGCATGATGCCTGATTGCCAAGTTTTCATCATGGTACTTATCCAAGGTGCCACAAGGGAGTGGTTTTCACCATAGGATGAATTTATTTCTCTTTACTTTTTCTACCAAGGCACCTGTTTCCAGGTTTCCACCAAGCCACATTTTTAATTTTTTTAAATTTTTTTAAATTTTTAATTTTTTTAGAAGAAGGCAAGATTTTTAGATAATGCTCCTTGAAAGGATAAACCATGATATGCCAAGGATTCAAAATGATATGTTTAAAGATGTTGATAGGGAAAGGAAGATGGAAGAGAAAAATGGAGGATAAGGTTTTATGTAAAGCGAGTGAGGTTGGAAGATAGGAGGAATAGAAAAATGAGGAAAAATGATAGAAGGTAGGAGGATAATGAATGGAAGGATTGTGAAAGGGTAGATGGAAAGGAAGGCAAGATCAACATCAACACACACCTTGAAGGGTGGCGAGAGGATGGAGGAAATGTGAATGAAGGAATATGTGAAGGAATATGGTGAATGGATAGCAGAGGTTGTGGTTTACGCACATAGAATGGAAAAATGTTTTTGGAAGATGATGAAGTGGAAGTCTTTGGAAGCTTGAATGTCAACTTCACTTGTTTCTCAACATTAGACTCTTTCAAGAGAGACTTTGGAATCCATATAGCCATAGGCTTTTTATTTCTTTTTGATGATTTAGAGAGAATATCTTCAATGATGAATTTTGGAACCCATACTTGTCTTGTAGTGTTTTTCTTAGATATCTCTTTTGACTTTATGCCTCCATGTCAATTAGAGGAGATAGGGTGATCTTCTTTTTTTGATGGATTCTTCTATTGATTCTTTTTCTTGTATTGAACATTCAATTTATTTCCAAAAGACTTGGGACTTGTGGAAGAAGAAGGAGGATATGACTAGTTTAGATGGGTGGGTGTATGAAAAGGATTCAAGGGTGTGCATCTATATTGATCTTGAGGAAATATGGAAGATGGAGGGACGTAGGGACCCAAGATGGATGGTGAATTAGGAAAGTTAGGAGGGGAAAGTGAAGGGACATAAGGACCCAAGATGGAAAGTAGATTTGAAGCCCTTAGTAGTGGTGGAGGATGTCCAAGTATGGACATGGAAGTTACAAAAGAATAGTCAATAAGTTCATCAACATCTATATGACAACCAAGGACATCAACATCTTTAGAGTGAGCATTAGAATTTGCAATAGTATCATGAAAATATGAAATATGAGCAACTTCTTTGATAGGACTATTCGGAGCTTGAAAAGACTTAGGAAGAGTAGGAAGTGGAAGCAAACATGGAGTGCTAGAACAAGAAGATGGAAGACTTTGATCTTGACAAGGATCTTTGGATAGCATAAGCGCATAATTTTTCTCTTGACTTTCAATAGGCTTAACATTGGAAGTAACAACACCATATTTACCAACCTTAATGGAAGTATCATCTTTGGAAATTGGAAGTGGGGTAAGGTTATTTTGATTGTCAATAAGCTCAATGGCGTAAGTAGTAACTTGATCTTTCTTAGGAGAAGACTTAAGACATGGTGGAATGCATGAGAAAGGGTGTGCAGGATCAAAAGAACCCTGAAGCATATAAGAGACATCATGAAAATGAGTGGATGACATGGAGGGTTCTTGATTTTTATCTTTCTTCATGTTCTTTTCTTTATCATTTTTGGAGTCCTCTTCACATGGAGCCACTTCTAAGGACAATGAAGCATGTTGGGATTGTATGGAAGATTTTGGAAGAGATGATGGAGGACTAGCTAAAGTAGGAATTATAGCATATAAAGGCTTAGGCTCTTTAGATTTAGCATTATTGAAATTATTTGCAGCTAAGTGAAGGTTAGATTGAGTTTCTTTAAGAGGTAGCCCTTGAGGATAACTATAGGAAACCACATGAAAAGTATTAGGACCTTTTGTGGATGAAGGACTTGTGAAAGATTTGATAGGCTTGGAAGCTTTAGGAAATGTATGGGTATTGGAGGAAGTAGGGGATGGATGGGAACCATCACAAGACAAAGGTTCAACATTAACATGATCTTTCTTGAGAGTGTAATCTTTATTTTTAGCATGAGATTTCTTAGAGGAGAGATCCTTATAGTATTGATATTTATAATCAGTGTGAAAAGCTATCTCTTCTTTCAAGTGAAATAGATGGATCAGCTAGGTATTGTGCATAGAAATAATCAAAGTCACTTTCAAAATAAGAATCATATGGATCACCATCATGATCTATCCAGTGTGACATCCCATTTTCAGTAAGCATGAGCACACGATGATGAGGAATCTTAGGAACATAGGTGTCATAGGTATCATTATATTATCCATCATCATAGTCTTCAAAGATGGGTGTGTCACTCTCTGTGGAAGAGGTATCAAAAGGGTTATCATGTTGCTCATTATGGTATGTCTTGAGAAGAGAAGTAAGACTCTTGGGAGAATTAGAAGAGGAACAAGATCATGGAGAAGAGGAAGGTGAAGACCTAGTAGAGGAAGAAGACGTGGATGATGAGGAATGATGAATAGACTTAGAAGATGAAAGAAATTTGGAAGAAGGAGGTCATGACAGGATCATGCATATGATCCTAGAAAAGGTGTCTTATTTAATTAATTTTTCATTTATTTATGTCATAAACTTATCACTCATGAGATTTTTGGAGGAATAATACTCTTCAAATTGAGAAATGAGTTCGAGATCATCTCTTTTCAAGAGAGGTTCCATAACAAGATAGTTGAAATTCATGGTTCTAAAAAAGGAGGAATCAAGCATGGAAGTAACAAAAGAGATGAATAGAAGAAAGTAGAGTAGATAATAAGAGGAAAAGAATCAAGAAGATGTGAAGAGTTTTAGGAAGAAGAGGAAGAAGTGTGAAGGAATAGGAGAAAGGATGGAAATGGGAGACTAGGAAGACATGAGAGATGTGGAAGAACGAAGACCAAGAGTCATTTTGTGCAACTTGATACCATTTAAGTTCATTTGGATGTTGAGCAACATGTCATAGCACCTGAGATTTGACCCAGACTGACCAAGGATGACTAGAAATGACAAGAATCCGTTCGCTATTTTGATAGAATTTGGGATTTGTTGCAAATTGGATTTTTGACAAAACAGAGAGAAAAATTGGTTTTAAGTAGTAATTGCATGGTTCTCAGCTCTAGACATCTAGTTTTAGGTAGTGTGCAACAAGAAAATAGGCATACAGATCCCAAACAAAAATTAGATCTTACAAAAAGTTGACCAATTGGCAAGAATAAGCTCACTGTTTTGAAAATTTCAGGACTGGTTCATGCGAGAGAATGTTGTTTCGTGTGAAGGAATGCTCAGAAGGTGAAATTTTGCGTGATAAAATGACACAGTTTGACAGTTTAGACATATTTTGTGAGGCACAAATTTTGAGACACAGCGCTAACTATTCTCTGATAGAATATTCAGTTCTCACTCTAGAAAAGGATTTTTGCTCAGATTTTGTAATTTTTCAATGTTTTAGTATCAGATTGTTATGCAAATTTTGAAGATCCGTGTAATAGTTCATTTCAAGTAACCAAGAAGATATGAAGCACACAAAACAAAAAGCAAGGGAAGCAAACAATTGTCTGAAAACAATGAACAAGGGAAAAAGCAACCTTGCGCATGAACAAGCAATAGTGACTTATTGTGCTAATCCCTAGAAATACTACGTGTATGTTCCAAAAAGTTTTTCAATAATGCACATATTCCTAGAAAATGAAAAATTTGGCCTCACTAGGGTTTGTAGTAATGGCATGACTCTGTAACTTTTGTGATCTCAAGAGGGTGAACTCCAATCCACGAGCACTAGGGTTTTGACACAGTCCAAGAATTTAATCAATCAGGAGTTGCTAGGGAGATCTGACAGCCCAACAAGAGACCACACCTATGAAGATATCCTCCACAAGGACATTTATATAGTGGTTGTTGCTATCACGGTGAAAATGGCTATTACCACTTGAGGTTCTGTCCACGTGGTTGACTCAATTAAGGGAATGTCCACTACAGTTAACCCTCTCTAAAGGTGACTCAAAAAAGATACCACATGGAGACTGGTTCCAAATTCAAGGATCTGAGTTTTTGATACTACCCAAAAAGGGAGTAGAGCATAGTCCTCTAACTTTTTCACTTTTAACCAAAACCAAGTAGATAGATTAATCCAACATGCTAAGACCAAGATTATCTCACAAAGAGCTATGACGTCAACCGCTTATGATCTATCAATCCCTCCAGAGAGAGAATGTATCAATCAAAAGTTCAAGACACACAAATTTAGTAGAACGTGAGATGCTCTCAGTAACCTCCCTACCTACAAGGGGATCCTTTGTCAAGAAGAGATTCACATGAAAACAAGAAAAAGAAGCTCACTCTCTCAAGATCATTCGCAAATAGTGTTCATAGGGCCTAATTACTGTGTAACAGATATGCAAAAAGCAAATCTATGTTCATTTTAGAGCCCAAAACTAAAGTGTGAATTATGAAGGTTGTAAAGGCACTCAAGCTTGACACAAGAGAGTTTGTTTTATATCCCAAAATGAAGTGTTATCAGATGTAATATAATACCTAATTTCCTCACAATGCGCTTAGTAGATTTTACCTATTTTAGCAATTTTTGACCATTTGTCTTTTATCTTTTGTACCCACAGGATGTACCTGCACCTATACCTGCAAAACACTATTATGGAAAACTTACCTATTATTGTACATGAAACCCACTATTATAAAAATCCATAAAAAAAGAAACACAACTTGTCAACCCCACATGGTAGAAAATTAGGTTAGTCAAATATATTGTCATTTGATAATCGAAAAACCTGTTGTCATAAAAAAATTAGATTCTGACCAGTCTGTACTAAATCAATAATAACTTTTGCAAATAAACATGAAATTAATCCAAACCAATGGAAAATAAAATCTAACTCAAATACCTTTCTAGAAATATAAATTTTGGATCTGTATCATGTCATATGTTCATGTACCAATAAAAGCATTAGTTAAATTTCATAAAATCAGGTTCAGACTAGTCTTCACTAAAATGATCATAACTTTTGCAAATAAAAAAAAAATTAATCCAAACCAATGGAAAATGAAATTTAACTCAAATAAATTTCCAGAAATATAAATTTCGAATCTGTATCATGTCATATGTGCATGTACCAATAAAAACATTAGTCGGATTTCATAAAATCAGGTTCAGACCAGTCTTCACTAAAATGATCATAACTTTTGTAAATCAAAATGAAATTAATCCAAACCAATAGAAAATGAAAGATAACTCAAATACCTTTCTAGAAATATAAATTTTGGATCTGTATCATGTCATATATGCATGTACCAATAAAAATATTAGTCAGATTTTATAAAATCAGGTTCAGACTAGTCTTCACTAAAATGGTCATAACTTTTGCAAATCAAAAGAAAATTAATCCAAACCAACAGAAAATGAAAGCTAACTAAAATAAATTTTCATAAATATAAATTTAGGATCTATATCATGTCATATGTGCATGTACCAATAAAAAAATCATTCAGATTTCATAAATCAGGTTCAGATCAGTCTTCACTAAAATGATCATAACTTTTACGAATCAAAATGAAATTAATCCAAGCCAGCAGAAAATGAAAGATAACTCAAATAAATTTCTAGAAATATAAATTTAGGATCTGTATCATGTCATATGTGCATGTACCAATAAAAATATTAGTCAAATTTATGGAAAAACAACCTAGAAATTTATCACAAAACTCACAAAAATTAACCTTGTGGTCGTGGGTTCAAGAAAAAATGATAGAAATTTGATAGGATAGAATGGAAACCCATTTCAAGGCCCCACAGTGGGAACCAAACATGTGTGTGTGAATTTTGTACCTAGTTGTAGAAACACCACTTCAGTAAAACATTAGAGGTTAGCAAAAATTGAAATCTGCAAGAAATTGAAACTATGCTAACCAAACAATTTACTACCTTCTATTAGGTGTGAGTATGATGTTCTTAGATTGAAATTGATATCAGTGAAAATGCAACACC
The DNA here is from genome assembly GCA_027943335.1 of Chamaecyparis obtusa. Lineage (NCBI taxonomy): Eukaryota > Viridiplantae > Streptophyta > Pinopsida > Cupressales > Cupressaceae > Chamaecyparis > Chamaecyparis obtusa. The sequence continues at coordinate 699,895 of BSBK01002161.1, read as the reverse complement.
TAAATGAAGGATTTAAGATGATGAAAGCAATGAAATATGAATGCAAATTAATCTATATTTTTGTATTTTCTGTGCAATAGGATGAAAAACTGTATGAATCTAAGCTATAATGTATGAAATTGAGTTTGAATGTAGATTTAATCTAAGAAATGCTATGAATGCATATAAAAATCTATGATATGAAACTTTGAATGCTCAAAACAATAAATGAAAATCTCACAATAGCCTTGATTCGCAAAAGATTGATTCTTCAGTCACGAATTTTCCATAGAGAGAATGCAATTTCGAGGTGTTTTAGCCAGCCAAAAATTGTGCAGACCTTTGTGAAGAGCTGAGCCTTGATTTTATAGAAATGTAGGGCTTGAGGATGCATTGAGAAAAGCCATAAATCACTCTTGATAAACTCAAGTTGATTTTTGAGTTAACAAGAAATTAAGAATATTTAATTCATAAAATCATGCAAAAGTAGTTTTTATCTCAAAATAGAGCTTTAGTTCTCTTTTTCAACTCATCATCAGATGTTGAGTTTAGAAAGTTAACAAATTGAAATTGATAACTGATTTAAAGTTGACTGCTTTTTCTGATTGTGCATGATTTAATATGAATTAATTTAATAAATAAAGTGATTTATTCTCAACTTAACTGATTTTAAAATCAAAACAATTGATTTATGGGTTAATCAATTATTAAATCAAACTTTTATTCAAAAACTATATTATTAAATATTGAGAACTGACTTTAATTAATTAAATAGGAATTTAATCAATTAGTCATAAGATTTTTGATTTATTGTCAAAATTAAATAATACAATTCAGGAATAAATATAATTAAATGTAATTAAATAATTAAGTGGCAGTATTAAATCTGATTAATTAAATATTCATAAAATTCAATTAATCAAATTTTAGGATAAATAAGATTTATATCTAAATAATTAATAAATCAAAGATAATTAAGATAAAATAGGAATATTGCTAGGAATATTCCTTGATGCAGTTGTTAGGATAATCAATTAGGATTCGATGATGTTCAGATGTGCCTTAGGTTAGGACTTTTGTATCGATTTCATTAGATTTGAAGATGTAGGAGCTTAATGAACCTATAGCCCATTTTTGGGGTATTACATTAGCAACTTTCTCAATGTTGCATTTTACAACTTTTACATTTTTGACAAAATGACTTTAAAACTTTGTCAAACCTCTCTATAAATATCCAAATGGAATATTTAAGACCTTTTATAATTATTTTACCCTTCCATGGGTCTTTTACACAAATTTGACCATGTAGACCTAAACATGACCTATTTGACAACTTGAGCAATATTGTGCACATGCTTACATTTCCTGTCAATACATTTACAAATGGACTCAAAATGAATCAATACATCATATAATTGACTTTAAATGACTCAAAAACCTTATATATCTCATAGTGACCTCTAGGATTAGGTGCTCCTGCACCAAACAAAAAAAGGTAGAACATGGGGTGGCTGGGGGCATCCATAAATTCTTATTATTGTCTAAGTCTTCTCATAATAGAAGTCTCAACAGTTGTGATCCTTAGGCCATTTATCAACAAATTGTCGAGGCCTTAGTAGTTGTAGAGCCTTAATTGGTAGCCTTGAAAAATTTAACCCTAGGCTGATCAAGATAGGCTGCACCATCCAATTTTGAAAAGAACATAAATCACAATTAGGGCAAGTAGGGCTCCAAGCTCCTATCCAAAACTGTAGTAGGTTGGGTTGACCATTCCACATCATCTGAGACTATAGGTTATCAAACTCCATAATGTTGTAATTGTAGAACAAAATAAAATGCATTAATAATGAGTAATGCAAAAACCTAGGAGAGGCTTCCCTCTTTCTTATTGTCTCCAAACCCTCATGCATTCTGTTAATAACATACCCAATGTAGTCATATCCTTTGCTTGTGTGCATTTTCTATGAGTCTAACACCATCATGAGGATGTCAGATGTAATTCTTTCTGGTCCACCATCTACTCCTAGCACTCTATGCAAACCATAAGCAATATACTTCATATAGAAGCGTAAGTCTTTGTAAAAGTAAGGGTTTGTCCCAGCCATTGGTGCAATGTAGTATAGATTCCCTTTGACACAAGGATAGATTCCCAAGTATATCTATTGGCTTGGGCCTATAAATTGATTTCTATGGCCATGGGAATATGGATACCAAAAGCCCTCATAAATGAATTTCTATCAAATGTGACCAAAGGTGAACCATCCTCTCTCCTAATTGTCTTTGATAAAGGGTCATATTTGTTGGCTGAAGCAATGAGAAAGTCTACATCTATAAAAACATCGAGTACTATCAATCTGGCTAGTCTGGAGGTCCGAGGGTTCGACATAGGCACTGGACTATCAAAATTCTTGTAAAAATACCTAAAGAAGCACATCCCATACACATCTCGAGTCTTTGCATCTCTACAATAAGATAGGTCATCAGCAAAGAGTTCATCACTAACCTTTTTATTCTGTAATGACCCAAGCAGCAGAGTGAGAAACTCTTCTGAGAAGCTTTCTTTCTATTTTTCTTTGGATCCCTTGCTCTTGGAAGCTCCGCTACTTGAAGTCTGACTCATCTTGATTACAATTGTGAACTCTGAAAATTCTAAAGTTCACTAAGTTTCTCAATCACCAAAAGACTCACAAATTCTCATAGTTTTCTAGCTCTGGCTCTCTGGAATGCTTGGTATTTTTAGAATAAATGACAGTTAGCCATATTTATTTCAAAAAATTGAATATGAATGCCCTTTCGAGACTACAAACTCTGTATGTAACTTCTTCCATTACTCAACATGCCCTGAACTTCAATTCACTAGCCATAAGATGAGATAATGACAAGTAATCAAATTTGATTTTCTGGCGACCTGGTGACTACACATCTAATCACAGTCAATGAAAGGCTTGGCACTTTTTCATATTCTTCAGAGATTAAGCAAACAAAAGGAAAACACTAAGTCGCTGGATGAATTCACCTTTTATGATTTCTTCCTAAGATTCAGCGACTACCGTTAGATCTTAATCTAACCATCCAGCTTAGGTCCTTTTACTTTTAAGTTTTTGCATTCGAAGACTCAGCGACTATAGTTTCCTCACATTCACTGCAACATTCATTATTTATCAAATTTATCCTAAGATCTGGTGACTATAGTCCTTCCTAAGTCTCATTTCCTTATTTCCTTATTGGGAGACTTAGTGACTACACAGTGAGTCTCCTAATTGCCAAAACTTGTTGACTTTTCAAAGTTCTTATGGAGATTGCCTTGCTTCACCCACCTGGCAACTTGGCGACTACAGAGAAGTCTCTTAATCATGAGAACTTTATTCAAATATTCATTTCTTCTTATGACTTCACGACAACCACAAGATTTTAATCTAATGGTGGTCGCTTAATCTTTGCATCTTCATTCTAACTTTGACTTCTTTTGGAGACCTAGAGACTAAACCTTTCTGGAGATCTGGTGACTGAAAGTAGGAAATCTCTAATTTATTGCTTCTAGAGACTCAATGACTATAGTTTCCTTTTGTAATCACTGAGAAATTATTATTTCTTTAATTTATTCTTCGACCAATCAAGTGGGGACACATCATCAAATCCATCAAATGGATTCATATCCTTTTTTCATTTTTTAACCTCAGCTGACACTTAACTCTTAGTCATATTGTGATCACGCGACTAAGGTTACTTTCCAGTTTTGTGTGTGAAAATTATACCTGATCTGTAGACACAACACTCAGTAAAACATTAGAGGTTAGCTATAATCAAAATCGTGCAAAATTGAAAGCTATCTAACCAAGCGATTTACTGCCTTCTAATAGGTGCGAGATTAATGTTCTCAGACTATAATCGAGATCAGTGACCTAGACGACACCTAAATGAAGGATTTGAATGCAATTCTAGATATGGAATAAATGCAATTAATCTATATTTTTGATATTTTCTATGCAATAAGAATGATAAAAACTGATATGATATGAATGCTATTGAAAACTGATATGCTATGAATGCTATTGAAAATTGATATGCTATGAATCTAACAATGATATGTAATATGAATGCAAAACTAAGATTGATCTCACAAAGATGTCGATTCGCAAGAGCTTTGATTCTTCAATTCCAATTCTCCAGTGTGATTGTGCAAAATATGAGATGATTTGTGAAGAGCTGAGCCTTTAATTTATAGAAATCCAGGGCTTTGGAGGTGCATGGGAAAAAGCTATAAATCACTCAAATAACTCAACTTGATTTTTGAGTTATTTTTAAATAAAAGATAATTAACTGACAAAAACATGCAAAAGCTAAGTTTTAACTCAAAATAGAGTTTAGCTTTAATTGATAATTGATAGTTGTTTGCTTTTATGATTGTGCATGTTTTATTTATGAATTAATTTAATAATAAAGTGATTTATTTCCAACTTAACTGCTTTTTGAAAATAAATAATTAATTTATGGGTTAATTAACTATTTTACCAAACTTTTATTAAAAATTATATTATTAAATAATGACAACATGCTTTAATTAATTAAATAAGAATTTAATCAATTAAAGATAGGAATTTTGATTTATTGTCAAAATTAAATAATACAATTAATAATAGATAGAATTAAATTTAATTACACAATTAAGTGGCAAATATTAAATCTAATTAATTAAATATGAAAATATTCAATTAATTAAATTTTTAGGATAAATGTGATTTATCGCCAAATAATCATTAAATTAAAGATAATTAAGATAATTAGGAATATTACTAGGAATATTCCCCGATGCAAAATTTAAGATAATCAATTATGATTCGATGATGTTTAGATGTGCCTTAGATTAGGACTTTGATGTCGATTTCATATGATTTGATGATATAGGAGGTTAATGAACTTATAGCCCATTTTTGGGGTATTACATTTTGCCCCTCTTTGAATTACTGTGTGAAGCGCAGTGGTTCAAAGATAGTCTGTGTTTGATAAAGATATGAAACTGATTCAAAAGATAAACCGATCTCAAGATAGAAACCGATTGAAAGATATTGAGATAGGAGTTGATTGATATTGAATTGATATGGAGATAATAGGTCTTGAATGACCAAAGATAATGTTCACTGTAGAAGCAAATGAACCTATTATTGTGAAAAAGTGTCAAAATGCCTGATTCTGAACCTTAGGATTGATAAGAAGTGAGTGACCCGTTCTAGACTCGATTGTCTTAGCAGAACTAGCAGGTATCACATCTGAATCCTTTAGTTGCCGAAGAACCAAGGAAATAACACTATGATCTGATGGTTGCAAAAATTGATACAGATTACAAGATTAAGAGAATACCAGATTGATATGGATCGATGAATCTGATATGCCCCAAGTGATGATAGATTTGCCCCGAGCGATGAGGACTTTTGATGAATCAGTAACTAGACGTGATTGTTTGTCTTGATCACTGATGAAAGATATTGATAGACTTGATCGATAGAATTTGATTTATAGACTTTGAATGATGTGCAATACCATGCCCCCTTCGGGATTAAAATTGAAATCTGACAAGAAAAGTCAGCGTTGATAGTTTAGAAGCATGTTAATTGATCTGAGAAGTGGTTATTTACATCCGAGAACGCATTCTGCATCGTTGGAAGGTCCCAAAAGACCAAGTTTGACTAGGTTTGACCATGAGTTGACCATGGTTGACCAAGTTGAAATTTTGATAGTTTGATGTAAGATAATCAGTTAAGTTGAATACTAGATTTCTGTGATGATTGAAGGTCGAATATGCAAGTAGTTAATAATATGAATGATCTCAGATTTGAATTTTGATCTCGAAAAAGGATTCTACTTGCTATTTCATTGGAGGAACCTTCGTGTGAGATTCAGCTCTTGTTAGACTTGAAGGTGCGATTTGAAGAATCATTTAAGCATTGAAGTTCGTTTAATCATTGTGAGATCATGTAAACATGCAAAATGCAATGAGACATGCAAAATGAAATGCAACCTAAGACCTAGGACCTAGTCACTGATCATGTGTCGATTTGTTATCATCATTGAACTTTTAGGTAACCGGATAAATCAATACAATGCCCACTAGCCATGAAACCATAGACATATGAATATTGATTTGTATGTGCAAGAATCAATACAACACCCACTGGTTATACAACCATGGACATATGAATATTGATTTGTATGTGCAAGAATCAATACAACACCCACTGGTTATACAACCATGGACATATGAATATTGATTTGTTTTCGGAATGTTGGATTAGATATAAGCACCAAGGCACAAACGCCAGGATGACCTGAATATCATGTCCATTTTGATATAGCAATTTGTACAAGCATTAAAACATAAACGTTGTGATGACCTGAGTACACCTTGCATTAAAAACACATCAAACAGCTAAGAGATCATTCTAAATCCAATGTGAATTACCCGTAGTGACCCTTTATCGTTCACATCCTTAGGCAAGATTACATTCCACAGTAGGAGAAAGAACTTACTCAAAAAGACAATAGTTAGATCAAACTTCCTTGAATTTTTTGGGTATCAATGGTCGAGGTACGCATGGCCATCCAATTCGAGATAGAGGCTCTTACAGTCGGACACCATTTCAATCCAGAATTTCCAAAGCTGTTAGATTTTCACATACAAGAAGAAGACAAAGAAAAGATTATGCCCCCAGTCATCACTCTCTAAATCCTATAAAAGACATCATCGAAGAGCTCGAAGGGACACAATATGCAAAAATCTCAATGCGAATCAGTAAGCCTACAAGGAGATAAAAGCATGAAAAGCACAGATTGTTTTCAGTTGAGTTTTGATGTTTGATTGTTGTTGATGCAAAATCCTTTCTGGAGACGAGACTGACTGACTGACTCAACTTGAAGCTTCAAAGGACTCTGAGTGGATATGACACGTCTAAGATACATGGGAGACCATAGGATATGACATTGATTGCCCCCAAGTGTGAACATTGATAGGATGCAAACACTTGAGCTGGTTGGTGTACAGGCTGATTTATTGAAAACTGGAAATGCAGGAACAAACCGGGAGATATGTACAAACTAAAGCAAGACTGAAAGATGGGAAAGACCAAGATTGTGCTGATAGATGGAGCATTTTGGAACAAGTGGTGCCCGTTTGCCGAGTTTTCACCATCTTGGTAGAGATTCTATTTTTGCTACCGAGGTGCCTGTTTCCAGGTTTTCACCAAGGCACTTTTTTTTTTTTCTTTTTTTCTTTTTTCATTTTTTTGTATTTTTCATTTTTTCAATTTTTTTGTACTTTTGATATTTTTGATTTTTTTGTAAATCATCAAGGCGCCTATTGCTAGGTTTTCACCAAGATGTTCATTTTTTCAAGAATTTTTCCAATTTTTAAGATTTTTTTCAGGACATTTACCAAGCACTGAATGCCTTAGGCATAGAATTTCTTTAGATGGAGAACATTGATTGGTTCTCGGAGCTGTTCTCCTTCAGTTGTTGAGAGTTGATAGGCACCAGAGCCAAAAGTAGTAGTGATTACAAAGGGACCCAGCTAGTTGGGTTTGAACTTCCCCTTGCGTTCTCGATGTGATTGATTTTTAGGATTTTCTCTCAACACTAGATCGCCAACCTGAAATTCTCTATGTCTGACTTTCTTGTTGTAGCCTCTAGACATTCTTTTCTGATACACTCTGAGATGATCATATGCTGCTTGTTTGTGCTCATCTAGTAGTTCAAGTTCTTGTAACCTCGACACTCTGTAGTCTTCATCAGTGACAAGTCCATGCATTTTGATTCTGAGTGATGGGATTTCAACCTCAATAGGCAATACCACTTCAGACCCATAAACTAAAGTGAAAGGTGTAGCCCCTGTAGGCATTCTGATACTAGTTCTGTATGCCCAGAGAGCTGGATTGATCATCAGATGCCAGTCTCTTCCTGTTTTATTCACTGTTCTGTGCAAGATCTTCAGAAGATTTTTGTTTGAAGCCTCAGCTTGTCCGTTCCCTTGAGGATAGTAGATAGATGACCAATGTTGAGTAATTTTGAACTTGGCACATAAGTCATCTAGGTCCTTGTTTTTGAATTGTCCCCCGTTATCTGTGATTATAGAGTGAGGGATCCCATATCTGCAAATGATGTAATTCAGGATGAACATAGAGATCTGTTTCCCTATTGCTTGTGTTAGAGGAACTGCTTCTACCCATTTTGTAAAATAATCTGTAGCTGTGATTATATGGGTATGTCCATTAGAAGAGTGCGGATGGATAGCACCTATGAGATCAAATGCCCATTGTTGAAAAGGCCATTGTGTAGTAAAGGGAATCAGATCTCTCCCTGGAGCATGAATCAAGTTGCCATGTACTTGACACTATTGACAGTTTTTAGCAAATTTAATAGCTTCTTTTTCCATTTCAGGCCAATAATACCCAGCCCTAATAAGTTTTCGAGCTAACGTTAACCCGTTCGAGTGTGACCCACATATACCCTCGTGGACTTCCTCTAATGCACGTTGAGACTCTTCTCGTTCTAAACATCTAAGCAGTGTACCATCTAGACCTCATTTGTATAGATCATTACCAATGATGACATATCGGGATGCGGATCGGATAAGGTTTCATTTCTCAAAATGGTTAAAGGACTCAGGGATGATTTGGTCGTGGAGATAGGAGAACAAATTTTTGTAGCGAGATGAGTCATAACTTACAACAGTGCAGATCATGCGGGTTTCAGGGGAGTCATATGCAGGATAGGATAGGGCTTCCACCAGGAACTCATAGCGTAGTTCATGTTCAGGCTGTTGTAAAAGAGTAGATAATGTTGCCATTGCATCAACAGCCTTATTCTCCATTCTGGGTATTTGCTCAAATGTGATAGAGATGAAGTATTTCTTTAGATCATCGACCATTCTCTTGTAAGGAATGAGATTTTCATCTTTGGTTTGGTACACATCATTGACCTGGTGGATGACCAGTTGTGAGTCTCCATGAATGTGCATCTCTGTAACTCTCCACTGTATTGCCATTTTCATACCATTGAGAAGTGCCTCATATTCAGCAATATTGTTTGTGCAAGGAAACTTTAATCTGAATGCTTTGGGTATCGAGTATCCTTGAGGAGTAATGAACAATATGCCTGCTCCGGATCCATTCTGTGTGTAGGAGCCATCAAAGAATAATCGCCATGCTCTAGAAGAGAGGTGCATGATAGAGGAATCGGGAAATTCCATTTGCATGGGTGTATCATCAAACAGTGGTGCTTCAGCTAATTGATCAGCAATGACCTGTCCTTTGATAGCTTTTCTTTCAACATATTCAATGTCAAATTTGCTCAAGAGCATGACCCATTTAGCTAGTCTACCTATGAGGGCAGCTTTGCTTAGGAGATATTTCAGTGGATCAATTTTAGCTACCAAATGAGTAGTATGAGCTAACATGTAGTGTCTCAATTTTTGTGATGCAAAGATCACAGCGAGACAGGCCTTCTCTATCATTGAGTAGTTCTTCTCATAGGCCACTAAAGTTCGGCTGATATAGTAGATGGCTCTTTCTTTCTTGTTCTCATCATGCTGTGCTAGCAATGCCCCCAGTGATGTATTTTTTGCGGAGACATATAATATTAATGGCTTCCCATGAATAGGAGGCATCAATATAGGTGGATTTGATAGATACTTCTTGATATGTTTAAAGTTGTTCTCACATTCTTCATTCCATGCAAAGGTCACACCTTTATGTAATGTTTTTGTAAAAGGCTGTGAGATGTCCGCTAGCTGTGATATGAATCTTCTGATAGATTGAACTCTACCTTGCAACGTCCTCATTTGACTAATATTTGTGGGAGGTTGCATCTCTATTATAGCCTTGACCTTAGCTGGATCAACTTCAATGCCTTTCTTGGAGACGATGTATCCTAGGAGCTTTCCAGAAGTGACTCCAAAAGCACACTTTTTAGGATTTAGTCGAAGACTAAATTTTTCCATTCTATCGAGGATCATGCTCAAGTCTGTTAGATGTTCAGTTCTAATCATGGATTTTGCCAAGGTATCATCTACATAATCCTCCATTGTTCTATGCATCATATCATGAAAAATAGATGTCATTGCTCTTTGATATGTAGCTCCAGCATTTTTGAGTCCGAATGGCATAACATTCCAACAGAAAGTTCCCCACGCACATGTGAAAGCTATTTTCTCTTGATCTTCTGGAGCAATTTTGATTTGGTTGTATCCAGAAAAGCCATCCATTAAGGAATACATTTCATAGCCCGCAGTCATGTCTACTATCATATCAATGTTAGGTAGTGGAAAGTCATCCTTAGGGCATGCTCTGTTCACATCTCTAAAGTCCGTGCACACTCTGATTGAACCATCTGGTTTTGAAACAGGTACAATGTTGGAAATCCACTCAGCATAGTCGATGACACAGATGAATCCAGCTTTTAGGAGTTTTTCTAGTTCTGCTTTGACTAAGAGTGCGACATGAGGATGCATCTTTCTCAATTTTTGTTTGATTGGTTTTACTCCGGGAGCAATGGATAGATGGTGCATAATGAGATTGGGATCCAATCCTGGCATATCTGAATATTTCCATGCAAAGTTGATCTTTTTCTCTGATAAGAAGGTAGTGAAGTTTTGTTTCTCTTCGTCTGATAGAGATTGTGCTACATGTACCAATTGTGGTTCCTCTGTTGTACCCAAATTGATGGATTGAGTTGGCTCAATCAGAACTGGAGATCTATCCTGTAAATGACTTGGAAGGACATCAAATATCTCATCCTTAGGTGCCTCAGAGAGGTTTTCACCTTCAGATACGTCTTTTATTTTTACTTTTGTCAGTTCTGAGACTACCACAAAGTGGTTTTCACCCTTAGAACTCTTTTTCTTTTTCTTTTTACTCTTGTTTTTTTTACTAAGATATTTGATGTCTGACTCGGTCATGCTGACACTTGGTTCACTGATGGAAGTACTCATAGGCTCAACTGCATTGAGGTAGTAGGCAAGGGCATAGTCATTTGGGAAGGTATACATACCATGGTTTGGGTTGGTGGAAGTTTGGTCGATAAGATCAGGGCGTTGGATAGTCAAAGCGGGAAAGGCTTGGGATATGGCGTTCACGGATGTGGATATGTCATCATTGGTCCTAACCTGACGCTCAAGTTCAAAGGTGATATTACAACTCAGAATGTTCAATTCGTGAATAGGCTCAACATCATCATAGGAGTCCTCTTCAGCCATAGGTGGATCAGACACGTTAAGTTCATTGTTTCGCTCTAGACCTACGTTGGGTTGAGAGACATATTGGTGAATAACATCAATAGATTTCTCTGTTATAAGCTCATCTTCTTCTGGAATGGCACCCCATTCATAATCATTTGACTCATCTTCTGATTCAGAATCTCTAGGAAATCTTAGAAAGTGCGTGAAATCAGGATGAATACCCCAAGAAGGATTACCCTCAGTCTCTGACTTGAATTCATATTCATGGGAATCAGTGTCAGAATAACTACCCCCTGCTTCTTGATCAGTTTGATTGCCTTCAAGATTGGTTGGTTCTTGTGGTACAACCATCTCTTGCGCTACAGTAGGTTCTTGTGTTTCTACTACATTAATTCTTCTGATAGGATTATCTGTATCATCAAGAAGATCTTTGATCTCTTTCAGCAATTTTTCATAGGGGATAAGCTAAGAGCTATCTGAATCATCATCAGAGGGTTCTATTTCTTCTTTCTTAAGAAGGGGTTCTCCTGGTGCAATTTGTTCTATGACATGAGAGCAACCACCTCTGAGATGATAGGGTTTCTTTTTAAACCCTATGCCACCAGTATCTTTTTTGGCTCGACCAATATGTGAAATGGGGGTCACAAGACCCTTTCCCCTAATTCCTAGAGGTCCTTGACCAGAATATCCCATCTTGGCTATCAATTTGTTTCCTAGACCATATGAATTAGAAGGGACTGTAGATGCTATAGATTCACTAGGTTGAACAATTTTAGATTCAGAATCCTCTTTATATAGCCATGCCAGCACAGCTTCATCCTCTTCAAATTATTGTTTAGATACTTGCTCCACCAGAAAATGTCTTTTGTATGCTTCCATAGGTTCCTTAGGTTCTAATTTAGACTGCTTCAAGGATTGGCCATATGACTTAGGTGAGATTGGGAGAGATGTTAGAGACAAGACTGGCTCTATAGTGTATTCTCCCATCCCATTTTCTTTGATATTGATCTCTTTAGCAATGTCATCCATCTTAGATGTGGAAGCCACATTTTGTTGCTTGATGGAAGATTCTCTGTTATTGGGAACAAGTTTATCGACACTTTCCTTCAATGTATTGCAAGTTGTACTCAGATCAGCTGGGATAGTAACCTCCACTCCTTCATAGGGAAATTTCAAGCATTGATGGTATGTTGAAGGAATAGCCTGCATTTCATGTATCCAGGGTCTCCCTAGAAGGATATTGTAAGCCAATGGTAGATCGAGCACCTGACATGTGGTATCTTTGATGACTGGACCCACCCGGATGGGCAAGACAATGGTGCCTTTAGAAGCTCTTTCTTGTTCATCATAGGCTTTTATGGTGATCTTCTTTCGAGGATCAATAGACATCTTTGAGAATCCCAACTGTGTGATTAAGTTGTAAGAATAAATGTTGAGGCCTGCGCCCCCATCTATCAACACACGTTTGACTCGACGGTTCTCGATCAAGACTTCTATGTGCAAGGGCTGATTATGTGGGTGACTTAGGGAGTTGTCATCCTCTTCTGAAAATGAGATATATTGCGGAGATGTTAGATGACCAACCATAGTCTGGAACCTATCTAGATCTAGATCATCAGGAACATTAGAGCTGAGCAAAGCTTTGTCTAGGATATCTCGGTGAGCTGGAGATATTCGAAGTAACTCAAACATAGAGATTTTGGCATTGGTATGCTGGAGTTGTTGTACGATGCTGTAAGATGTAGGTCTGGTATCCTTTGGATTGGAAGATTTCAAGGCAACCTTCTGTTTAGAAGCAGATGTGAGATTGAAAGGTATCTTAGGGACATCAAATGAATTTGGTGTTTGTCCTTTCAGATGCATCTGAGCTTGTGATTTGGTAACTGCATTAGCTGAGGAATGATTTCTATCTCTTCGTACAATCATGATGACATTACAGCTCTCAGAGAGGCATGGTTCCACCATATTGATGACAGCATCATTTCCAGGGTAGGCATAGTTGACTTTTGCCCCCATGTTAGGCTGAGAAGTGGAAACTCCCTTGCCATGTTGTGGAAAAGGTTCTGTAAATGCTGTGTGATCATTATTGCTGGTAGGATTATCGATTGTGATGTCCCCTTGATCTATCAAGTCTTGAATGGTATGCTTCAAATGGAAGCATCCATTAGTTCTGTGGCCTTTAGTTCGATGGAAAGCACAAAATTCATTATCTTTCCACCAACATGGTTTTGGATCTGGATCAGGTTTTTGGATTTGTGGTAAAGAGATCATGTTATCAGCTGTCAGGGTCCTCAGAGCAGATTCCAAAGATTCTCCCAGGGGAGTAAACTTTCATTTATTATCCCATCATTTGAATGGCTTCTTTGGAGATGGTTCAGCAGATTTTTGCTCTAAAGCTTCAATGGCTTTGGTGGCAAGGGTGAGATTGTAGGCTGGTGCCTTTGATGGGGTGTGGATAGTGTCAACAACACCGTCAGAGATGATACCTTTGTTTCTATTCCAGGTCTTGTTTTTATCTTTTGAGCTAGATCCCGATTCAGACTTGTCCTTTTGAAGTGTGATTTCTCCTTTCTTGACAAGTACTTTCTCAATCTTGATTGCATTATCCACCATTTTATCAAAAGATACATGATCTTGCATTTGCAATGGATAGTTGAGCTCTGGAACAAGGTTATTGATAAAGATTTCAAGTTTCTCCATTTCGGGAATTGGTCTAGCATATAAATAAAACTTCTTTCGCCACCTCTTGAGAAAAGTTAGGAATGATTCCCCTGGATATTGCTTGAGGTTACAGATATCGATCATGGTAATCAGATGTTGAATATTGTAGGAATATTGTTGATAAAACAATTTAATCAATTCCTCAAAAGTTTTGATCATAGAAGGTAATCTTGAAAACCACTAAATGGATGCTCCTCCCAAGGATCTAGGAAAAAGACACATTAGATAAGTCGGTTCATGCATGAATTCCATGGATTGTGTACAGAACTCTCTGACATGATCTTGAGGATCAGAGTGTCTGTCATATTTGTCATACTTTGGTATCTCCACTCTTTTTGGGAATGGAGGCATATACAAGTCTTTGTCAAAAGGGAAAGGACAAAGGGCCTCCATGGAGAATTCCTTGGGTTCCTTCTCTTTCTCAATTTTATTCATTTTGACCTGCATAGCGTGCAGCTGGTTCATTATGGCTGTCATCGGAGTTTCTTCCTCATGCGTGATGATATCTTGGACATTGAAGTGAGGAGGAAGTTTAGCTCCTTCTTGGGCTAATTGCAAAAAGTATGCCTCTCTATCCATTTTCAAGAAATGCCTCATCATTCTTTTGAATTCATCGTCATTCTGACACCGATGGATTTCAGAGGGTGTAGGGTCTTGGTCGGCATTATGTTGAGAATGGTGTCCCTGGGATCCTCCTCCTAGAGAACCATGGTTTTTCCCTGCTTGAGACATGGTAGGAGTTTTTGGGCTCCCTGGAATAGATTGAGGAGGAGTTTGTTGATTACCTCTGTGAGTTGAGAGAGGAGGTATGTAACCAGTTTTTAATCGAAAGTTACCGAGACCGTCGTCTTCGTAGATACCTGACTTGATGAGTTGTTCAAGAGTTGGACCTGGGGTATTGGTCAAAAGTAAGTTCTGAGATGTTTCTTCTGATTTCTTGTGTGAAGAAGCTCTGGTCTCCACCATTAACTTTGAATGAAACAGAAGAAAAGGATGAAGACAACTGAAGAACAATTTGATTCGAGAAAATTGGATGACACAACCTTGTCAAGATTATGATAGTTTTGATGATCTGATGAGATGTGGGTGAAGGAAACTGTGCCCTGGATGTATGGGATAGATTGCCCAAAAGATAGCGAACATGAGTTCTCAACACTTAGTTTGTTTTTGAAGATTGATTGATTGAAGATTGATAGTTATGACAAGGTTTTGACACGAGATAAAAAGGACTCAAATTGATCAAACAGAAGACTAGATCGGATTCAAAAGATCAAACTCAGAAAATGGTAGAATGCTCAATAGCTACTGCTCTGTTCCTGACACAATGATATTTTTGACAGATTCTGGAACTAGGCTGGAAACATTGGATATCTTGCAATTTGACAATTTCTGACAACTTTATCAAATTTTTCCAAATGACACTCTGCAGACTCGTATGACACTGGGTAGTCTATGAAATGACAGTTGCTAAACTCATACGACAGTTGGGTAATACTGAAATGACACTTGACAAAACTCGTACGACTTTTGACTTCCTGAAATGACTTTTGACTCCAGAAAAGATTTTACGTCAATTTTTGCAAAATGTAAGGTCTTCAGTTTTGGATTGTTTGCAAATTGTATTGTCCAGATTTTGAAGGTTATACCAGATTTGATCATTTTTAATAGCCAAGTAGATAAATAAGCACGCAGAATAGCAAGCAAGTGATTCCAAGCACGTCTGAAAACAATGAACAAGGGCAAAAGCAACCTTGCGCATGAACATTCAAGTGACCAAATTGTGCTAATCCCTGAGAGTACTAATTGTGTATGTTCTAAAAAAGTTTTGCAATAACGCACATATACCTGAAAGTGAAAAATTGGCCTCTCTAGGGTTTTTAGTAATGGTTTGACTCTGCAACTTTTATGATTCAACGGGGTGAACTCCAATCTCGGCGCACCAAGGTTTTGACACAGTCCGAGAACTTAATCTTCAAGAGCTGCTAGGGAGATCTGACAACCCAACAATGAACCATACCCGTGGAGATTTCTTCCACAAGGACATTTATATAGCGGTTGTCACTACCATGGTGAAAATAGCTATTACCGCTTGAGGTTCCGTCAATGCAGTTTGCCCTGTGAAGGGATTGTCCGCTACGGTTAACCCTCTCTAAAGATGACTCACAATAGTATACCACAAGGGGACTTGGCTCCAGATTCAAGGTTTTGACACCTCTTCACTTTTAACCCAAACAAAGCAAGCAGATTAATCTGACACGCTAAGACAAAGTTTTGTTCCACCAAGGTCTGTGATATCAACTCCACGTGATCTATCAACCTCTTCGGGGAGAGAATGTATCAATCAATAAGAGAAGACGCACTAACCAATTTTGATTCACCAAAGCTCGTGATATCAACCCTACGTGATCTATCAACCTCTCCGGAGAGAGAATGTGTCGATCAATAAGAGAAGACTCACTAACTAAGTTGAATGTGAAACGCACTAAGTATCCTCCCTACCAACAAGGATTCTATCGTCAAGAAGGATTTTGCTAGGAATCCAATCTCTCAAGAATCACAAATAGTGTTCATAGGGCCTAATTACTATGTGAGCACAGATGTATGTTCCGAAAGCAAATCTACCAAAAGCATCCAAAAAGTAGAAAGAGGAACACTTCACGTTTAAAGCGAATATGAGATGAGTCCACAAGGTGGAACACTTAACACCTCACACAAGCTAAAAACAAGTCCACAACTTAGAAAACAAGGGAGTTCCTAAAAGCACAAAAGGGTTGCCAAGTGGAACATTTAACGCTTCTGTCCTGTTGACCCCTCCCCTTTATGGCGCTGAGATTGCAACCACGGGGCGAAAATGAGGGGCCGGCGGATTAGCGAGTCCAATAACCCAAGATAGAAATCAAGATCAATCACAAGTATTCTAAGACTACTTAATGAATCCTTAAGGGTTCACAACCTAGTATCAATTATGCAAGTGTGTAGAAATAGATCAAAAGCATGAAAAGATGCACACAAGCTTGACACATAAGAGATTTATTTTAAGTCCCAAATCAAAATATTATTAGATGAAGGAGAATACCTGGGATCCTTGCAACGCGCTTAGTAGATTTCACTTAATTTTTAGCAATTTTTGTTGAGCTTTTCCATGCAAGCAAGTGACGAACTCTCTAACAAGCAAACAAGCAAACAAGATATGCAAAATATATTCAACTTATGAAAACCATAGGGTTAGCTCTAAAAATCAATTATTATCAGTAATAATAACCAGCAATCAACTCAAATGACAACTCATATCATTCATTGAACCATGTAAAAAAATAAGTGCATACCCATCACAAATTTTTTTTTTTTTTTTGCATTTGACCTAGTCAACAAGATCTTATTTTTTTGATATGATTTTGGCCACAAAAATAGAAATTCAGAATAGAGACCCCTACTAAAAAATGGAGAGCTTTCCAAAAATGCAAAAATTTTAGAAAAACCTCTTCATTTGTGCCCTAGAGACCCATTTTATCAAAATAGACCAGTTTTTGTAAATTGACTATTTGAGCTATGATATCATGTCCAAATTTAAAACACAAAGAATGGACCCCCTATATAATTTAAAGAGCTTTCCGAAAATATAATTTTTTTTGAAAAATATGCTGATTTGCGTCAGATATTAATTTTTTCTGGAATTTCAAGAAAAAATTATTAAAAATTCAAAACATCTCAGAAAATTCTAAATTTTTTACTATAGCTTCTATGACATGTCATCAACCTGCAAAAAAATTTCAGACCAAAATTCCAAGCCGTTTGGGAGATAAAATTAAATCTTTGAAACTTTGGGGTTTTAGCTCCCAAAAAAATCAAAACCAGCATGCAAAGGTGGGTTGCCCCATGGTGGGCGCTAGAAATGTGTGTGTGAAAATTATACCTGATCTGTAGACACAACACTCAGTAAAACATTAGAGGTTAGCTATAATCAAAATCATGCAAAATTGAAAGCTATCTAACCAAGCGATTTACTGCCTTCTAATAGGTGCGAGATTAATGTTCTCAGACTATAATCGAGATCAGTGACCTAGACAAAACCTAAATGAAGGATTTGAATGCAATTCTAGATATGGAATAAATGCAATTAATCTATATTTTTGATATTTTCTATGCAATAAGAATGATAAAAACTGATATGATATGAATGCTATTGAAAACTGATATGCTATGAATGCTATTGAAAATTGATATGCTATGAATCTAACAATGATATGTAATATGAATGCAAAAATAAGATTGATCTCACAAAGATGTCGATTCGCAAGAGCTTTGATTCTTCAATTCCAATTCTCCAGCGTGATTGTGCAAAATATGAGATGATTTGTGAAGAGCTGAGCCTTTAATTTATAGAAATCCAGGGCTTTGGAGGTGCATGGGAAAAAGCTATAAATCACTCAAATAACTCAACTTGATTTTTGAGTTATTTTTAAATAAAAGATAATTAACTGACAAAAACATGCAAAAGCTAAGTTTTAACTCAAAATAGAGTTTAGCTTTAATTGATAATTGATAGTTGTTTGCTTTTATGATTGTGCATGTTTTATTTATGAATTAATTTAATAATAAAGTGATTTATTTCCAACTTAACTGCTTTTGGAAAATAAATAATTAATTTATGGGTTAATTAACTATTTTACCAAACTTTTATTAAAAATTATATTATTAAATAATGACAACATGCTTTAATTAATTAAATAAGAATTTAATCAATTAAAGATAGGAATTTTGATTTATTGTCAAAATTAAATAATACAATTAATAATAGATAGAATTAAATTTAATTACACAATTAAGTGGCAAATATTAAATCTAATTAATTAAATATGAAAATATTCAATTAATTAAATTTTTAGGATAAATGTGATTTATCGCCAAATAATCATTAAATTAAAGATAATTAAGATAATTAGGAATATTACTAGGAATATTCCCCGATGCAAAATTTAAGATAATCAATTATGATTCGATGATGTTTAGATGTGCCTTAGATTAGGACTTTGATGTCGATTTCATATGATTTGATGATATAGGAGGTTAATGAACTTATAGCCCATTTTTGGGGTATTACACCAGTCACTTAATAATCTTCTTTACCTGAGTTCACTTCAGAGATTGGGTGACAAAGCACTTCTCATAGTTGCTACAACTTTTCTTAACTCATGGCTCAAATGGGAGACAATGTGATCACCGCCTGATTACGATTATATCAATGAATCAAATTTAATCTTTGAAAACCTTCATTTTAACCCATCACCTTCTGGTGATCACGTGACTAAAGATATCTCATAGTCTCTTAATATTTCTCTTTACCCTAGTTAAAATCGGAGACTACATGAAACCTTTATTCACCAAGTCGCTAGATATCTTTCTTAACTTTTCTTAGACTATGAGATATAATCTGACCATTGATTTTTTCTCCATCTTACAATTGTCATCAAGTCACTGAAAATATTATGACTTAACCGCTAAATTGTGAGACTAGGAGATGACCATGTCACTAGATAGCAGAAGGTTTATAACATAACCACTTGGTTTCTGCGGATGCACAACTACCACAATCATTGGGTTGTTGGATAAATACATTAACCATCAAAGTGATGAAAGACCTTGCGACTGAAAACAACATAACTATCATCCTTCACTGGGACACCTGGCGACTAAGTAGAAATCTCATAATCGCTGAAGCTTTGGTCATTTCATCATTTTATTAAGAGATCACTTGACTGAAATCCTTCTACATATGGAGACTTAGCGACTATAGTTTCCTTTGAAATATTTTCTGGCAACATACACTAGATCTCGCAAAGATCACTTGGAGACTTGGTGACTAAAATCATCCACTGAGTCTCATGAATAAAAGGAATATTCTCTAGACTTAAGAGATTACATGACAAAGGCTTTTTTGAATCACCAGACTTAAAGGAATATGTTGAATGCTTACAAAGAGTGAGTGACTAAGCGGTAAACATAAAGCACACATGCCTTTAGACTTAAGTGATTTGAAAAATTAATGAAAAAATAGAACTTGGTTAAGTACCTATCGGATTTTTGGATTTTTAGAAGCATTTTTGACATAGTACCTAGGGTTTTTCACCATTACGGACAATTCTAGCATCTGGAACAGGAAGATTGTAGGAAAATTAGCACAAGAACTAGGAAAACTATCAAAGAAACAAGAAATAAAGTGCAACTTTCAAAACTTTGAAAATACTACCAATAGTGGCTCTCTCTGAGGATGCTTAAATGCCAATTTATAGCAAGAAACCAAAATCTCTGGGTAGTAGACCAAACAAAACTTAACCTATTGTAGGAAAGTAACACATGACTTGAAATAAGCACACCTATACACTAAGAAACTACTCTGCATGGAACATAAGTTATTTTAATTGAATTTTTTTTTCAGGAGTTGTCCATGCACTGGCAATTCCTGTTCTTCACCATCCATATTTTTTAGGAAATAAGAATCTTTCCCATGAGCTTGATGGATAATATAGGGACCTAACCATAATGATTCAAATTTTTTATGCTTCCCCTTATCCTCACTTCTTGCATTCCATTGAAGGACCAAATCTTCAAGCTGAAATTTCCTAATAGTTTCCATCTTATCAAACATCTTTTTTTGTAATCTAATGTTCTCTTTTTGGCCTTCTCTTCTTGTTTCATCCAATTCAACAAGCTGGAGCACTCTATCTTCCAGAGGATCAGTCATTTCCAAATCTTCCTCTTGTATAAATTTGTAAATGGACAATAAATTATTCATAGGAAGCCTTGATTTAATACCATTCACCATCTCAAAAGGAGACTTTCTTGTGGCTCTTTTTTCTATGATCCTATCTATCCATAAAGTTAATTTAAGCTTTGAGTGCCAAGTTCTCTTGTTCTTTTCTAAGGTCTTCTTCAGGATCTACAAAATACTTTTATTACTTGATTCTGCTTTACCGCTAGCTTATGGGTGGTATGGGGATGAGTATGACATTATTATGCCCATACCTAAACAAAAATCCTTGAATTCTTGTGACCTAAAACTCATTGCATTATCCATCACTATTTTGATAGGAACACCAAATTTTGTAACAATGTTATCCATTAAGAAATCAATAACAATTGTGCTTGTACCTTTCTTTTTTGGGATTTCTTCAATCCACTTAGTAAAGTAATTAGTAGCTACAATTATCTAGCTATGACCTCCTATGGACTTCTCAACAAACTCTCCAATGAAATCAATGCCCCACATACCAAAAGGAGCTTTTGCCACTATAGGATTCAACATTAATGCTCCTGATAATTTCAACTTGTTTGAGAACCTTTGGCATGGTTCACACTTTCTAACAAATGCATGGGTATCCTTGAACAATATAGGCCAATAATACCCAACTCTTAGGATTTTATGAGTAGTTTCTCTAGCTGAATGGTGTCCTCCACACATTCCAAAGTCCATTTCTTTCAAAATTTTCTCAGACTGCCCTTTGTCTAAACACAACAACAAGATCCCATCATTGTCTTTCCAATATAAATCACCTTGCTGTAACACATATCTCTGGGCTTGCAATTTTAAACTTCTCCTTTGATTATCATTAAGGTCCTTTGGGAAAATAACAATTTTGAGGAAAGATACTATATTGGTGTACCAGGGTTGCATTTCAATGTTGGTGACATCTTTTCTATTTAGATCAACATGGTTGACCTGAATCAGGTCCATATTTTCTTCAGTCATCAACTTTGCTAGACCTAGTCCTCTGACAAGTTTAGTGATGTGAAGTTCTAAATCAAACTCCTGGATTCTCTTAATCCATTTGCATCTTTTTCCTGTGACCTCATTTTGAACCAAAATGTCCTTTACTATAGCATGTAGAATATATGCATTAATTTTAGCACAGACAAGATAATGTCTAAAAGCTTTTAATGCCTTGACTAGTGCACACTTGTTTTTCCATTAGTTCATAATTTAATTCTGTTGATTGCAAAGATTTTCTGAAAAAGGCAATAGGATGCTCATATCTTTCATCATCCTTTTGTAACAAGATTGTTGTAATGGTGTGAAAAGATGAAAAAGAGAATAGAGAAAAGGGCTTGGAATAATTAGGAGATGTCAGAATAGGGGCCTCCTGAATTATTTTCTTTATCTTCTCAAAGGCTTCTTGTGCTTCTTGATCCCAAAGAAATTTTACATCTTTCTTTAGTAGCTTGACAATTGGTTTATCCAATTCAACAAAATTTGCAATAAATCTTCTGACAAAATTTATTTGTCCCAAGAAAGACCGGACACCTTCGAGATTTTTGGGGGCAGGGAACTTGTTAATAGCCTCTACTCTTTCAGGATCAATTCTCACTCACTCCTTTGAGACTATGTGGCCTAGTAGATTTCCCTCAATAATAGAATAGTGGCATTTCTTAGGATTTAGAGAGATATCATACTCTATAGTCTTCAGCAGAACCATTTCTAAGTGATTACAATGATCCTCAACTTTCGTAGAATATGCAGTCAAATCATCTTGGTACACAACCATGAGGACATTAATGAGGTCTTTAAAAGCTACATCCATCACCCTTTGGAAGGTTGCTCTAGAATTTTTTAGACCAAATGGCATCCTGACATACACATATGTTCCCCAAGGGGTAGTAAATGTTGTCTTGAACTGCTCTGATTCTTTGACCAAAAACCTAGTTATATCTTGAGAATCCATCCATCATGGACAACAAATCATAGCCAATCACCTTATGAAGCATAGCTTCCATATTAGGTAGTCCATAGTGGTCTTTGATTGAAGCAACATTTAAATTTCTAAAATCCACACATAGACTTATGTCACCACTCTTCTTCTTGACTGGTACTAAGTTTGAAACCCAAGAAGAATGTCTAATGGGCTCAATGATACCTGCATCCCTTAGCTGGGTTAAATATGTTTGCATTTTAGTAGCTAATACGGGATTAATGGGGCTTTGCTTTTGCCTGAATGGTTTAGTGTCTTCTTTAAAATGAATCTCATGTTGAAACAAGTCTACCATATAGGCTTTGAGGTCATCATATGACCAAGCAAAGACATGCTTATATTATTTTTGCAGCCTTATTAGATTATTCCTTATATCCTTACTGAGACATTTCCCAATGTAGACAACTTGAGGAGAAGTCTCCCCTAAGTTTATTTCCTCTAGGTCATCCACTTTGGCATTGGACTTCTGAGACATGTGACTGTCATTTATTTTGAACATTCCTTCCAAATCAACTAAACCCTTGGGGATATGGGTTGAAGGTAACTGTACAATCTTATTTCCCATGACACAGTCTTTCCCATTAATCACTTCTTGGTAATCATCAAAATCAATATGTTGACCATCATATTGATCCAAACCCTACATAAATCTTAAGATGTCATTATCATCTTCAAAGACTCGCCAATTGTAGATATTATCCAGGACAATAGGCCTACTTTTCACTTCCAATTTTGACACTCCAGTAAGGGTTGCATCATTTCTTTTCAATTTAACATTTGCAAGAAAGTCTGCCATAATATTTTTTGACCTCTCTACACACAGAATATTGAAAGCATCAAAAAATTAAATTTTATCCCAGACAACATATTTGTATAACTTAAGTTTGTCATCTTTTGCAGCATATTGTGATATGATCTGAGCAATGACTAATTGGGAATCTCCATAAACTTTTAAACATCTTATACCATGTTTGATTGCAATATCTAATCCCAAAATCAAAGCTTCATATTTAGTAGTATTATTTGTGCATTGGAAAGTCAACAAAAAAGAGTATTTAAAGGTAATACCTAATGGGGATATTAGTAAAACACTAGCTCCGGAGCCCTCTTTAGAGCATCCACCATCAAAGTATAGCTTCCATAATCCATCTTGTTGCAAGAGAAAATCATCAACAATAGGGTTAGTATTTTTTAACTGTGGCACTATCTCTTCAATCACAAAGCTATTCATGTCAATGTGTACACAACAATTTAGATCCTCAGGGGCTACCATCTCAATCATTACTGATGAAGGAGGTTCTCTGTACAACTTTACCTTAGTAGCATTCACAATAATTGTAGCATAAGTTAGATCTAATTGTAACTTTCCCCCTACTACTGCTGCCCACTATCTAGATAGTAGCATTCCATAATGAGGCTTGGTATCAACCACAACAACATCCATTTTATAGGTGGCCTCAGGAAATGCAGCAATTTTCACTTCTATTCCAACCAAGGTTCCTACCACATGAACTACCCTATTGTCCATAGCATAACATATGCCATTGGATGTATCAACTTGAAGTCCTAACTCCTTCATTACATGGTAAGGCATCACCATTGCTGTAGCATTAGAGTCTATCATACTTTTCTTTAGTAATAAATTATTCACAATTAGAGTGACATAAAAAAGATCAATGGAGGAAGGCTCTTGGGTTACAATATTTCCAACACAAAATTTGGAAACTCTTTTGGTTATCTCAGGTCCTACCATTGATATTATCTTTTCTATCACAATGGGAAGCTCTTCTTGCTCATTAATTAGAGCCAAAGATGTTGCTTTATGCTCCTTTATTTTCAACATTTCCAATAAAGGGATTGATACCTTCATTTGGGACAAAGCATGTCTCATGTCAAGAGCTGGGGCCTCAATAGAAAGTTCAGACAAATTTATTTTCCCACCAGCCCTCTTATTTCTTTGTTTTGTGGTATTTTCCTCACTTTCTTAGTATTCTGAACTACAACAGTTTGTTTCTTGTTGTTTATATCCTTACTTGTAGAAACAACTAGTTTAGGAGAAACCTTACTTTGAGAGTCATTCTTGACAAAGACTGACATAGGAACTCCTTGATCTACATCAGCCTTTTTGTTTCTTAAGTTGTATGAGGACCTAGCTTGAGAAATAGTTGCTACAATCAGATTCTTGATTTCTTCTATACTAGGCTTTCTCCAATGATTATCCTCCACATCTAGTCTATTCATATTTGTTTGACCAATATTAGTATCAAATTCTTCATGATCAGAATGAGAAAATACTTGTTTCTCATAAGTAGGGAGAGTTCTCCTCTTATAGTCAACATCTTACACTATCTCTTCATCATCTAAAGAGGCAAATTCTTCCACTCTCTCAATGGTGAACATATTTACTGCAAGCTTTTTTAGAGCCTTCATGGTCTCCTATAGGTGAATCTTTTGTCTCATCTTCTAGAGCTTGAGAAACAACACATTGAAAAGGTGAGTGAGGCATGTTGTAGGCCACACACCATGGAATATTCTCTACATTATGGGTAGTATTCTTCTTCAAAGGATCAAGTGTATCTCTTCCCTTTTGTGGCTCATGGTTATCAAAAATAGGCTTCCCATCTTTCCAATTTGTCTTATATGGATGATCACGAAGACTAGGGAATCTCTCCTAACTTTGATAAGGTGGTCTATTATCTTGGAAACCTTTCCCATCTTTATCAAATCTAGTTGACAGATCTTTGACAATAGTGGCCAATTTGTTAACCTTGTCATCTTCCCTGACATGTTTCACATTATGTGGCCTTGTCTCTTTCCATAATCTACCTTCATCCCTTTTATACATTTGACCAGATACTTTCCTATTGCTATTAATATTTATTGCTAATTTGAAAGCATCTCTCGAGATACATGGAATTTTATCTCTTAAGAGGTAAGACATCTTTCCCTCTATAACATTGAAATAAGTAGTTAAAAAAACTTTATCATCCAATCTTAGAACTTGGAATAATTTTTACATGGCCCTCTGAAACCTGTTATTGAACTCTGACATACCTTCAATTGCATGCTTCTTGATATTATTGAATTCATTTAGCATGTAATTGGAGTTGACATGTTCAACATATTGTTCTTTAAAACTCCTTACAAATTCATCCCATGAGGTAATACTATTCTCAGGTAAGCCTTTGTACCAATCCCTAGCATCTTTTGTTGGAAATATTCAAGAATTAACCGAGTTACTGAGAGGGGAGGGGTGAATCAGTAACTCCAAATTTTCTTTCAATTATAGATGTATTAACATGTAATTTACTTTAACCTTTGCATACAGAAAGCATGAAACTTAAAAGCATTCACAATAATGACACATAGATTTGGTTACCCAGAAACCTTCCAAAAAGAAAGTAAAACTGGGGTGGGGATGAAACCCACAAAGCTTTAATACTGCAGAATAAAGTTGGCCGGTTAAGGATTACAATTTGATCACTTCTGATGATCTGCCCTATTAGGAGCAATAAGGATTGCTAAATCCACCTTGTTAAAGGATTTACAAACATACAATGAAGTATGCACTCGGTAAAGAGATTTTACAAAAGACTGTTAAGTCTACCCGGTTAAAGGATTTTAGTACTGATTCACCTGTTAGGATGAAACAGTAGATCTCTTGCTTTGCAACTGGATTGCTGATTGAGATTCACTGATGTACTGATCACCTTCTGTGATGAATTTGTCTTTGCTGTTCCTTATACTGCTGAAGCCCTTTGTAATTCGCTTATCTCTGACTTTTCTTTTTATTCACATACATACTCATAAAATTACATCTTGACATCTTTACAACATTGTTTATATACAAGTCTTAAACAATTAATTATAATTACAATTACAAAGTCGGCTTGACAAATAAACATAAGTGCTACTAAGTCAGCCCAAGTATGGTTACACGGTTCCTGCAAACTAACTCGGTGACTTTTTGATACTCGGCGTCCATTGCATTACTCGGCATCGTCATGCACTCGGTAGAAGTGAAGGCACGGTTCATACTGACCACTCGGTAGGTTTTGAACTCGGTAAATACTGGTGACTCGGTAGACATGATGTTACTCGGTTTACACTGTCCTGCTTGGTTTGTACTAACTTGCTCGGTTTGCACTGTCTTGCTCGGTTTGCACTATTTGCTCGGTTTGCACTGTCTGCTCGGTTTGCACTGTCTGCTCGATTTGCACTGTCTGCTCGGTTTGCACTGTTCTGCTCGGTTTGTACTGTTCTGCTCGGTTTGCACTGTTCTGCTCAATTTGCTCTATTCTGCTTGGTTTGCACTGAGAATGCAAATAAGTGTTGTCACTAGTGGCAATTCTGCTTAATGCCAACAATCTCCTCCTTTGGCATTAGTGACAAAAACACTTATTGGCCAAAACTTATATACATGAATCATGCTGAGTTTTGTTTTGATTTTTCAAAATTTGTCTTTGTTATAGGGCTTTATACATTGTCTCCCCCTTTCAATGTGCTAACTTTTTCTATACAAATCTTCTTCTATACATATATCTCCCTCTATACATATCTCCCCCTTTTTGGTGATAATGCCAAAGGTGCATATACAAGTGATTTACAGAGAGAATCCAAAATTTGATAGAAAATCAGAATGTACCTTCATTATTAGTGCCAGGGTTCTGTCCCAACTTTCTTGCAGAATCTTGCATGTTTGGATTGCAATTTGGACTTCTGCAGAGAGTTCAATCATGTGATCTGCTATAGAGAACTGATTGTCATGAATCAATGTTTTGGAATGTTCAGTGTGCTTATACATTGTATTCATGATGGGAAGGATCATGTGTTGGATGTCTAGCAGTGTGGACCGGATCCTTGTGTCTTCTTTCAGTAGATCTGACTGCATATTTGATAGGTATGAGATTTTCATGTGATGAGCAGAGCTTGAACTTGGTTCAAGTTGTAGCTTCTGTATGCTAATCTTCATATCCTCATCCATTTTATTCATTTTATCCGTGACATCCTTTGTGAACTCGGCAATATTGCACAATCTGGCCAAAAGAGAGGTAGCATTCGAATAGGTACATTCAATGTTTGACAAAACTGAAGATAATTCTACTTGGTTAATAGCTATGTGCTGAGCAATGTGCTCAAGAACTTTATTGTTGAATCTCTTCTCAGCTCTTTCAACTAACTTTTCTATCCCAGATGAATCCTCATTGTATTTATTAACTGCTTCTGCTAATTGTAGCAAAACATGTTGGGAGGAGTCTACTTTAATACCTAATGCATCAGACAAAATTTCCTTAGCATCCTTGATGATTTGATATTCCTTGTCTCTCTCCTCTTTAAGCTTCTTTTGCTTTGCTTTCCTTTGAAGGATTTCACCTATATTTTGCATTTGGCCCGCTGATAGATTTGCAAAATCTAATGTTGGAATCTCTATTTCTTCATCTAAGTCTATATCCTCTACTATATTCTTACCCAAAAATTTTATACTCGGTAGAGCCTTAGGCTTATCTGTACTTAATGCCTTAGTAGTAGTGACAGTAGATATAGTAGGGTTGGCTATAGAGACTGGTATACTTTCTATTGGAGAACTTAAAATATTTACACTTGTAGATTCAAAAATTGGAAAACTTACTGCTAGAAAACTTGATGATGTGGGAGATTGCAACTCAGTAGAAGAAATGGTAGTTGCTTCTGTTGTTGCTATAGATGATTGGACAAATGTAGAAGTTGTCACAACCATGCTTGAAGGTGTCTCCGGGCTAGATGTAGAAACTTTTACTGGAGAGGTAGGAAGGGAAGCAATGACTTCTGCTGCTATCCTCATAGTATCATCTACCTCAGTGGCTTCTTCTTGTTCATCACTGTCATCTTCAATGTCTTTTATTATGACTATTTCAGTACTCGGTTGGTGAAGATGGTATATGTTTTTCCATGTGGCATTTGTAGCCTTCACAACTGATTCAATATTGTTGATCAGAATCAAACAAGTATTGAACCTTAGTGTCATCTTATTTTCATTTTCTTTTAATGCCTTCTTTACTTCATCATTTTTCAAGCTTGGCATTAACTGTCTCAGGGTTTGATCAAATATGTCTTTTACAGTTTGCTTGGCATTGCTCCATCTCATTTTTATTGGATTTAATAAGACTGCTGGAACCTGTGGGGCTATTTCTTCAGGAGAGTATTTCCACTGTCCCATCTTTTCAATAACAGCATCTTCTATTTCCTTCTGTTCTGTTTCTGTTCTTGTTTCATATTTAAAATATTTTATGTTACTTACTCCAGATCCTGATCCGTCTCTAAAAAGTTTGATCCTCTCTTGAAAGTTTAGAGGAGGCCTTTTGAATACTATGTCTTCATCTGCCTTGTCTGCCTTGTCTGCCTTACCTCTTGCACTTCTCCTTGTAAATACAGCAGTGGGAGGCTTAGGTACCTTAGTGATGAATACCTTTCCTTTCTTCTTTGCAGGTTCTGGTTCCTCTATTTTCTCATCCTTTTCCTCTTCTTCTTCATCTTTTTCTCCTTTGTCCTCAGTTAGCATTTGCATTTTGGCTATCCTCTTCTTTCCTTTGTTTACCACCTGTGGAAGCTTTATGCTTAGTTCAATTCTCACCTTAGCTTCATCATATGTTCCAAAATATGGAGCTTTGGGATTGACAGGCTAATTGAGAAGAGCTTCAATGATATTCTTGGTTTCATCAATATTTACCTCATAAGGAAGAGGTTTTACATATACAGTCCTCAGTTTAGCTGCTTGAATATATACATTGTCACAATCCACCATAAAACAAATGTCATCCTTGTAATCTTCCACCAACTTCTATGGAATCCAGAATCTGTCATTCATTTTCTCTTTGAAAGACTCAAAATAATTATCCATGATGCTTTCAAAATTTTCACCCATTTCTAAGATGTATTCATTTATTTCATAAAGGACTGGTACATCTTTTCTCCATACAACTTTTCCTTTAGAAGGGAAGAATTTCTGAGCATAGAAGAATAAACAGACCAATAAGGATCCAAACTTACATGGATTGTTTTTGGAAGTTTGAATGCTTTCCATGTTTTTGTTAAACTGCTTTAACAATAAGTCTGCTAGGTCAAATGTTAAGTTATTCTTGACCACTTTGTATGCTAGGTCAATAGCTTCACAAGAGACACTATTCTATCGACTTGAACTATAAATCTTATGGGCAATTATGTGTGTACCAAACCTAAGTTCAGCATCGATAATGCTGCTAACTTTCATGCCTCTACCGTCCCACTCGGCTAGGGTTTTCTTCTCTAGTTCCGTCCGACCTAGGGTTTTGGTAGTTTTTGCTTTGTTCAACATGGGAAGACCGGTGATTTGATGAATCATCTTCTTTGTGATCTCTATGGGTTGCTCAAGCCAAATCTTGCCATCATGTACACGGCTGAGAATGTATCTAACCCATTTCTCCTGAAAGTTTCGAGGCAAATGTGCAATGTGAACTAATCCCTTATCTTCCAGATTTTTGTGCTCGGGTTTGAGAATACCATCCACACACAGTTCCTTACGCACAATATCTAGCTCTAGATTTCCCATTTCTTGAATTGAACAGTTGAAATGATTGTGAATATCATTAATAAGTAGTACCTTAGGAGGAATCTAAGATTGAGCTCCATTCAGATCTAGGGCTGCTGCAATTGCGGGCACAATCTTGAAATCTGGTGCTTTCCATTCCCCTTGGACTAACATTTTTGATCCTTTCTTCACTGAAGTGCTGGATGATGCCATGGTAGCTCACAGAAAATTCCTTTCGCAAAAGTATTGAATCGCTGAGTTGCTCTTGAAATTTTCTGCTCTCAAAGTGCTAAAGGTTCGCGGTGAAGAATGAGTTCGATTACTTGCCTTTTGTTTACAACTCTGTCATTAATGCTCAGTACAAATTAGGGTATGAATTCTGACAGACTGTCACCCACTAAGAATTAATTGCTCGGTAAAGACTTCGCAACTCGGTGAACTTGAGAATTCATATTGCTCCGACCTCGCTCGGTAAAGACTGGTACCGACCTTGCTCGGTAAAGACTGGTACCGACCTTGCTTGGTAAAGATTGATACCGACCTTCCTGTGATCTTACTACATCTTGCATGTTGATTTAGATCTTTCTTTTAATTCGGTTCTGGAACTGCTTGAGATTGGTCTATGAGAATTCAGTTCCAGTGCTTTCTTGGAAATTTAGTTTGAGTCGGTAGAGCCACCCATTCCATTACTTGGACTGGTTTGCTCGGTAGATTTAGGAATCCATTTTTGTCTCACCTATTTCCTGACCTTAGTTGCTTCATTCTTCTTTCCATCTTCAACTTCACTAGCATTCATGCAGTTTCTAGCTATGTGACCGAGTTTAGTGCATTTGAAGCATCTTACGGTAGTATCTCTTTTCCTTAGATGATGTTTTATGCAATTCATGCCAATGTGTCCATATTCTCCATAGTAATGACATCTACACCAGGTGTTGTAGTCCCATCCAAACATTGCTTTCATAATTTGTTCTGCTGGATTGAATATTTTGGATCTGCACTCGAATGCCTTGTGACCTTGTTTGTTGCATTTGTGACAATTACCTCTGAATCTTGGTTTTTCCCTGCATTCATTTGCTTTGTGACCAGGTTGATTGCAGTTGTAACATTTTCCATTGAATTCTGATTTTTCATTGTTCCAACATTTATTTGAAGTATGTCCTATTTTACCACAGTGATTACAAGTAGGTTTCTGATTCCTTTGAGTACCTTGCTTAGAAGATTCACCTTCTCCTTTGTATCCAAGTCCTACTTTTCCTTTTTTCCTATGAAGATTTCGCTCATACAGCTGATTCAAGTCTTCTTGACTTTTCAGCATTCCTTCATTGATTTGTTTTTCAGCGTTTAGGTCATCCACCAATCTTAGATTGATTTCCTTTTCAGATCTTAGTTCTTCTCTTGTGCTTTCTATTTCTGATCTTAGATTCAGAATTTCCTCATTTGTATGAGAGATCTGATCAATTAGGTTTTCTAGCTGAAGGGTTTTATTTTGGACTTCAATGTTCCTTCCATCTAATTCATCTTTCAACTTGTTTCTTTGTTCCAAGATCTCACAAAATCTTGTAGAGTGTAGCTCTTGTTCTCTTTTTAATTTTCTCACTTCTTCCTACAGAGACCCATTCTTTTCTAGGAGTTCTTTGACAGCATTGTTTGCTTCATCTGAGCTATTTGAGCGAAAAAGATCTTCAATCTTTTCTTCAATGTAATTCTGATCATTCATCTGATTTGCAAGTTCCTTCCTTCTTCTTAGGGATTGGGAAAGATGTTCTTTCACTTCTTTAAGTTTAGCTATGGCCATTTCCAGATCTAGCTTTTCATTTTCAATCACCTTGTTCAGTTTGAATACCTCCATTGTCCTGGATCTTTGCTCAAGCTAGTTAAGCTTTGTCTTGAGATCCAATGCTGCTCTGATACCAATTGTTGGAAATATTTAGGAATTAACTGAGTTACTGAGAGGGGAGGGGTGAATCAGTAACTCCAAATTTTCTTTCAATTACAGATGTATTAACATGTAATTTACTTTAACCTTTGCATACAGAAAGCATGAAACTTAAAAGCATTCACAATAATGACACATAGATTTGGTTACCTAGAAACCTTCCAAAAAGAAAGTAAAACTGGGGTGGGGATGAAACCCACAAAGCTTTAATACTGCAGAATAAAGTTGGCCGGTTAAGGCTTACAATTTGATCACTTCTGATGATCTTCCCTATTAGGAGTAATAAGGATTGCTAAATCCACCTTGTTAAAGGATTTACAAACATACAATGAAGTATGCACTCGGTAAAGAGATTTTACAAAAGACTGTTAAGTCTACCCGGTTAAAGGATTTTAGTACTGATTCACCTGTTAGGATGAAACAGTAGATCTCTTGCTTTGCAACTGGATTGCTGATTGAGATTCACTGATGTACTGATCACCTTCTGTGATGAATTTGTCTTTGCTATTCCTTATACTGCTGAAGCCCTTTGTAATTTGCTTATCTCTGACTTTTCTTTTTATTCACATACATACTCATAAAATTACATCTTGACATCTTTACAACATTGTTTATATACAAGTCTTAAATAATTAATTATAATTACAATTACAAAGTCAGCTTGATAAATAAACATAAGTGCTACTAAGTCGGCCCAAGTATGGTTACATGGTTCCTGCAAACTAATTTAGTGACTTTCTGATACTCGGCGTCCACTGCATTACTCGGCATCATCATGCACTCGGTAGAAGTGAAGGCACGGTTCATACTAACCACTCGGTAGGTTTTGAACTCGGTAAATACTGGTGACTCGGTAGACATGATGTTACTTGGTTTACACTATCCTGCTTGGTTTGTACTAACTTGCTCGGTTTGCACTATCTTGCTCGGTTTGCACTGTTTGCTCGGTTTGCACTGTCTGCTCAGTTTGCACTGTCTACTTGGTTTGCACTGTCTGCTCGGTTTGCACTGTCTGCTCAGTTTGCACTGTCTGCTCGGTTTGCACTGTCTGCTCGGTTTGCACTGTTCTGCTCGGTTTGCACTGTTCTGCTCGGTTTGCACTGTTCTGCTCAGTTTGCTCTGTTCTGCTCGGTTTGCACTGAGAATGCAAATAAGTGTTGTCACTAGTGGTAATTCTGCTTAATGCCAACACTTTTATTAAAGATTGAACAAAAAGTTTCATAACAACATCCTCACACTCAATCTCATAATCATTTATTTTATCAGTAAAAGACTTGAGGTACTCTTCACATGTAATAACATTATTGCCAGTAAACCTAGGGATCTTGTCTCTTACCTTAGTTGGGATGATATTTGAATGGCTGAGAATACCATCAAAGAACAATGGCTTGTATCTCTCTAGATGAACTGGCCTCCTTTGAATATTCTATGAAGCTTGGGCTCCACCTCCTCCAATATTTTGTTGTACAATATTTCTAGCAAGATTACCATTCAAAGGGACATTATGACTTACATTTTGAAGTGATCCTTGGACGATTTGATTGGAGATAGAAGTTTGGGTGTTAGGCAAAGGACCAATAGACTGATTATGTGGTATTTTCCCACTGACAACAGGGATTGAACTACTAGCATTTTTATTCATATTTGTATGAAGGAAGGCAATTTTCTTCTTCATCTCATCTGCAACAACTTCTAACTCTAGCTTTTTTAATTGAATGGCCAAATCTTCTTTGGCTTTTCTAGCCTTTTCTAGGTCTAAGATAGCTTGAGATATTGCAGCAGGATTAGCATCATTCCTTTTGGAATCATTTATGCTAATCCCAACTATCTTTTTCTTTCCTTTGTTAGATGCACCCATCACCTTATTCTTGAGATCCTCATTTCTTTTGATTTTTGATGGATGCAACTATCTCAAGACATGGCCTTCACCCTTAAACTCACTTTTCTCAAGGTTTGGCTTATTGTTATTTACTTGTTGTCTCAAGATTTGGACATCCTCAAATAACTCACTATTCACACTAGTGACCTTCTGTCTCAGACTATTTTCCTAGATCTCATTGTTCTTTGTCTTTCTAAGGAGCTCTTGCTTCTCCATGAGTAATTCATAAATTTCCGCTCCTTTTTCCTTTTAGTAATTTCTAAGAATTGTTCCTGCTCCCTTCTTCTCAAAGCCAAAACTTCTTCCCTCAATTTATTAGAGTCATAAGATTCAGTGTTAGCAGCAGAAGAATATTCTATCTCATCTAGGTTTTCTTGTGCAGGGAAGAAACCAATATCTATAAATTCATCCTCCTGAGGAGGACTAACAGAATCATGATCTATTCTTCTAAGAAATTCAAGATTTTTAGGAAAAGATGGAATCTCATTTTGGGCGGGAATTGGCATATATTCTTGAGATGGTCTAGGAGAATTACTACTAGCTGCCCCCCTTCTAGACCATTGCTTTCTACTAGGTGTATGTAGTTCCTCACCTATTTTTTTTTTTAGGTGATCCCAGTAATAACACCTAGTATTCCTAGACTTACTCATGTTGCTTTGGAAAAAGATAACTCAAAATTCACAAAACCTTTACCAGCAACTGGTAACAGAGAGCTTAGAGTCACCACCTAGAAACTAATGGGAATATATTGATAAACTGGTCTTCTATATGGAGCAACAAATTGTCAGTAGAACTGTTAGCAAATTTATTGCAGAATTATTTTTAGAAAGTTCACCAGTAGAGTCGCCAATTTTGTTAGTGCTCAAAATTGTAGATGATCAAAAACTTAATTAGAAAACTCTAATTTATAAATCTAGTAGTCCCAATAGACACATCAGCAATGATCAACACTAAGGTATTAAGGATTTACAATACTTCTTCTCTTTGAGCTTAAAGCTTTAGGTGGGTATTACCTCTCAAGATTAAATTCTTCAAATATCACAATTATGATCTATATACTTGATACAAATCTAATCATATAACTCATACAATTTGAAGTAAATCATTTTAATT
This sequence comes from Chamaecyparis obtusa, assembly GCA_027943335.1. Taxonomy (NCBI): domain Eukaryota; kingdom Viridiplantae; phylum Streptophyta; class Pinopsida; order Cupressales; family Cupressaceae; genus Chamaecyparis; species Chamaecyparis obtusa. The sequence goes on along the minus strand of BSBK01002161.1, from coordinate 664,756 downwards.
TGATTGATGATGAAAATAACTGCAAAATAAGCATAGACCAGTGCCTAATCCTGGGGCATCAGAGTCAATGAATGCACATCTACAAAAAATCTCTCAAGTCAAACACACCCAAACCCCAGATAAAATGCCTTCCAAATTATCTTCTAATACATAAATCATATCATCTAATTCATATGTAAATATTGAAATCTTAGAGACCTCACTCAATATTTATCCCTCCCTTGAAAGGAACTCAAGCTTCAACCCCACTATCTACCTTGCAGAAAGATGTATCTAAAATGCCTTGAAAATTTAAATACACAAACAAATAAAAAACATACATGAAGACAATAAGAAATATACATGGAAATTTAGAATATTTTATTGATAAACTTCTTGTGTCAATAAATTTAGAAAAAACTGGATTCCTGAGAATCAAAGACTAAATTTATAAACTCCTATGACAATAAGTATTTCACCACCTTTTTGTGTGAGTCAGAAATAACTATATATAGAGAGACCACCTTGGGATCCTTGAGAAAAGGATACAACAAGCTATGGGTGGCTCTGATAGTGACTTGCACTAGAATACAAAAGAGTTAAAGCATGTAACAGAAAGGAGGGAAAGTAGCGCTAGAAGTTGTTTCTTTTTAAGCTGAACCTCCACTTGAGCTGCACCCTTGTCTGCAGGTATTTAGATGCAACTGCTGAAATTTTTTGTGTGAATGATGATCACTTAACTAGCTAACTTACATCATCCTCTTTATGATTAGTTTCTCTCCCTATGCTCATAGGTCAGCTACATCACTGGAGCTCATTCATCATAAAAATCATCAAGGTCATCTGATGAAGGCTTATTCACCTTGGGCCTTGTCATGTTGTCCCATGTTGTAACCTGCTCCTCTATTGGCCACGGGAACTGCTAAATGCTCTGTATTTATTTCTTCTATCTTTCCTATCTTGCATCAACAATCTACTTTATATTTGTGATGAACTTGCTGAAGTCCATCTCTGCCTTGATAGCTTCATCCATAACTATCTTGAAGTGATCTAAATCAAGCACATTTTTATCTTTGAGGAAAGCCTCTTCCTTAGGCAGTAAGAGATAAAAATCTGATCTCCATGTATCCAAACATTTTACTTCTCCATCCTTTGTCTTGATTTGAGGAATGAACCTATTGAAACCAGGTCCAAGCATTGCCATTTTTGTCTCAACTTGATTGGCCTTACCCTTGAAAAAAGATGAGGCAACACCAATCTTTGCAATTTCAACTCCCACTTACAAGACTATTTCTAGGATGTCATTTCTTATAGACTACATTGCTACTAGTCTTTCAAACAGTGATTGCCTAGCTTCCTCAGGAGTTATGGTTTCAGATTTAGGATCATATTCTTTCAAAACCTAGACTGCCTCATTAGGTACTTGCCCCTCCTATGTGATTTTCACAGTAGATGCAACCTGTTGTTGCTTGAGCCATACTAAGAAATTCTTGAACTATTGTGATTTCAAGAAATTATCATCCTTTAAGAAACCTTCTTGTTCTAATATCCTCTCATCATTACCTAAGACCAAGGGAAATTCAACTTCTTATATTACCATTCTCTATTTTCTCTTATCTTCTCTAGTCTTTTGCCTGAATCTATGATCATGGGCTCTATTTCCTAGAAAAAGAGCCTTTATTCTGTCTCCTTTCCTTTCAGGGGCCCTTTCTTGTGAAGACTCTCCTATTTTCAATTTCTACTTCTTAGGAGGAGGCTCATTAGTATCCTGAGAGCTAGGAAGCTCTATCAGATCCATTATTACATTTTCTGCTCCTTATTGCCTAATAGGAGAGCCTTGTTCCAAAGCAGGAGGACTGTACACTGGATAGCCTCCATCACTATCCTCATAGTCTGATTTTGAGTGTTTCTTCTTCTCCTTGTCTTTGTCATATATTTGGTCCTTAATTGAGTTAACCAATGTGTGGAAATTTTTCATCATCATATCTAGCCTTTGTAAATAATGCACTATAGGGTAGAAACCCCCAAAGGATAGTCCCTTGGCTTTCATCAAATTTTCAAGTCTCAATAATTAATTGAATTGTCTTGCTATCTTTCCTATCTCATCATCATCAATGATGTTTCTGATGATGTCCTCCTCTAGAAAATCCTCATGTCTATTACTTATTGGAATGGAAGGGGTGTAATATTTCCTAGCCATTACAATAAAGTTCTTTGTATCAACATACCTTGGCACCCCAACATTCATTTTATATTGACCTAACCAATCATTCAATTTGCTGAATGCATTCTTCTGAATGGTGAAATTACATACTCTGAAATGCCTTGGGGTAAATATTCCCTTCCTATGGGGGGCCAAGTTCTCTTTTTTAGTCAGCATGAGTTGCCAAATAATTTCTAAGAAAGTAATTCTTAGTGGAACAAAAAATGGTAGAACATGGGGTGGCTGGGGGCATCCATAAACTCTTATTATTGTGTAAGTCTTCTCATAATAGAAGTCTCCCCAGTTGTGATCCTTAGGCCACTTATCAACAAATTGTCAAGGCCTTAGTAGTTGTAGAGCCTTAACTAGTAGCCTTGAAAAATTTAACCCTAGGCTGATCAAGATAGGCTGCACCATCCAATTTTGAAAAGCACATAAATCACAATTAGGGAAAGTACGGCTCCAGGCTCCTATCCAAAACTGTACTAGGTTGGGTTGACCATTCCACGACATCTGAGGCTATAGGCTATCCAACTCCATAATGTTGTAATTGTAGAACAAAATAAAATGCATTAATAATGAGTAATGCAAAAACCTAGGAGAGGCTTCCCTCTTTCTTATTGCCTCCAAACCCTCATGCATTATGTTAATGACATACCCAATGTAGTCATATCATTTTCTTGTGTGCATTTTTTGTGATACTAACACCATCATCAGGATGTCAGATGTTATTTTCCACCATCTACTCCTAGCACTCTACACAAACCATTAGCAATATACTTCATATAGAAGCGTAAGTCTTTGTAAAAGTAAGGGGTTGTCCTAGCCATTGGTGCAATGTAGTTCCTATTGGCTTGTGGAACATGGCTTTGAATCTCCTTTGACATAAGGATAGATTCTTGAGTATATCTATTAGTGTGGGCCTATAAATTGATTTTTGTGGCCATGGGAATACAGATACCAAAAGCCCTCATGAATGAATTTCTGTCAAATGTGACCAAAGCTGAGCCATCCTCTCTCCTAATTATCTTTGATAAAGGGTCATGTTTGTCAGCTAAAGCAACGAGCAAGTATACATCTATAAAAACATCAGGTACAATCAATCTGGCTAGTTTGGAGCTCCAAGGGTTCAACACATGCACTCGACTATCAACATTCTTATAAAAATACCTAAAGAGGCACATCCCAAACACATCCTGAGTCTTTGCATCTCTATAATAAGATAGGTCATCAGAAAAGAGTTCATCACTAACCTTTTGATTCTACGATGAGCCAGACAGCAGAGTGAGAAACTCATTTGAGAAGCTTTCTTTATATTTTTCTTTCTATCCATTGCTCATGGAAGCTCCGCTAGTTGAAGGCTGACTCATCTTGATTACAATTGTGAACTCCTTTGAAAATTCTAAAATTCACAAAATTGCTCAATCACCAAAAGGATCGCAAATTCTCATAGTTTTCTAGCTCTGGCTCTCCAAAAGGCTTGGTATTTTGAGAATAAATGACAGTTAGTTGTAGTTATTTCAGAAAATTGAATACAAATGCCCTTTCAAGACTTCAAACTATGTATGTCACTTCTACCATTACTCGACATGCCCTGAACTTCAATTCACTAGTCGTAAGATGAGATAATGGTAGGTAATCAAATTTGATTTTTTGGCGACCTGGCGACTACACATCTAATCACAGTTGTTGAAAGGCTTAGCACTTTTTCATATTCTTCATAGATTAAGCGACCAAAAGGAAAACACTAAGTCGCTGGATGACTTCACCTTTTATGATTTCTTCCCAAGATTCAGCAACTACTATTAGATCTTAATTTGATGGTCCAACTTAAGTCCTTTTACTTTAGCCTTTCCTCATTCGGAGACTCAGCGACTATAGTTTCCTCGCATTCACTACAACATTCATTATTTATCAAATTTATCCTAAGATCTGGTGACTATAGTCCTTCCTAAGTCTCATTTCTTGATTTCCTTATTGGGAGACTTAGCGACTACACAGTGAGTCTTCTAATCGCTAAAACTTCTTGAATTTTCAAACTTCTTATGGAGATTGCCCGACTTCACCCACCTAAAGACTTGGCGACTAAAGAGAAGTCTCTTAATCGCTAGAAATTTACTCAAATATTCATTTCTTCTTTTGACTTCACAGAAACCATAGGATTTTAATCTAACAGTGGTCGCTTAATCTCTGCATCTTAATTCTAACTTTGACTTCTTTTGGAGACCTGGAGACTAAAACTTTCTAGAGATCTGGCAACTGAAAGTAGGAAATTTCTAATTTATTGCTTCTAGAGACTTAGTGACTATAGTTTCCTTTTGAAATCACTGAGAAATTATTATTTCTTTAATTCATTCTTTGACCAATTAGGAGAGGACACGTTATCAAATCTGTCAAATGGATTCATATCCTTTTATCATTTTTAACCTCAGTTGACACTTATCTCTTAGTCATAGTGCGATCACGTGACTAAGGTTACTTTCCAGTTGCTTAATAATCTTCTTTACCTTAGTTCACTTCGAAGATTAGGTGACAAAGCACTTCTCATGGTCACTGCAACTTTTCTTAACTCATGGCTCAAATGGGAGACAATGCAACCACCGTCTGATTACAACTATATCAACGACTTAGATTTAATCTTTGAAAACCTTCATTTTAACCCATCACCTTCTAGCGATCATGTGACTAAAGATATCTCATAGTCTCTTAATATTTCTCTTTACCCTGGTTAAACCCAGAGACTACATGAAACCTTTATTCACCAAGTCGCTAGATATCTTTCTTAATTTCGGTTAGGCTATGAAATATAATACTAACCATTGTTTTTTTCTCCAACTTACATTTTTCGTCAAGTCGCTGAAAATATTATGACTTAACTACTAAATTGTGAGACTAGGAGATGACCATGTCGCTAGATTGCAGAAGGTTTATAACATAACAGCCTGGTTTCTGAGGATGCATGACTACCACAATCACTGGGTTGTTGGATAAATACATTAACCATCAGAGTGATGGGAGACCTCGTGACTGAAAAGAACATAACTGTCATCCTTCATTGGGACACCTGTCGACTAAGTAGAAATCTCATAATCACTGAAACTTTGGTCATTTCATCATTTTATTAAGAGATCACCTGACTGAAAGCCTTCTTCATATGGAGACTTAGCGACTATAGTTGCCTTCAAAATATTTACTAGCAACAGTCACTAGATCTCACAAAGATCACTTGGAGACTTGGCGACTAAAATCATCTGTTAAGTCTCATGAACAAAAGGAATATTCTCTAGACTTAAAGAGGTTGTGTGACAAAGTCTTTTCTGAATCACCAGACTTAAAGGAATATACTGAATTCTTTCAGAGACTGAGCGACTAAGCGGTAAACATAAAGTGCACATGCCTTTAGGCTTACTTAAGTGATTTGAAAAAGTAACGGTAAAATAGAACTCACTTAAGTTTCTGTAGGGTTTTTGGATTTTTAGAAGCATTTTTGACATATTACCTAGGGTTTCTCAGCTTTACAGATAATTCTACCATTTGGAACAGGAATATTGCAAGAAAATTAGCACAAGAACTAGGAAACGTGTCAAAGAAACAAGAAATAAAGTACAACTTTCAAAACTTTGAAAATACTACCAACAAGTGGAAGAGAAGACATGGGTCTCATTTATGAGGTTTTAAGTGCCTTAATGAGTGTGTAAGAGGCTATTAATGAGTCTATAAGGCTCATTAATGAGGGATGTTAACCAAAAGTCAAAGAAGACTAGATTAGGCTAAGAAAGTTAGGAATCACCTTCTAAACAGGTTTAGGAAAGTTTAGGAAAGATTGGAAGGGTTTAGGAATCTCTAGAAGATTCTAGGGTTTTTAGGGATTTAAATAAATATTTCATTTATTTAAAGGATTTTTGGTTCATTTATTAAATAATTAATAAAGTTTGGGGGATGATGTTTAAATTGGATTTAAATATTTTTGGAAGGGATTCCTTAATTAAATGTTTTTAATTAAGATAGGAGGAATTAATGACACAATAATAAATTAATGAATTAAATAAATATTTAATTAACAAATGATGATGTCATTAGGAGTTTTTAGAAAATAAAAATTCTTTTATTTACCAATGTATTTTTAGGTGTCTACATTTTTCTCCTCTTTGATGCAATGCTGCAAGTGGTGTGGTGTGAAAGACGAGAAAATAAGATGCCCAATGCTAGAATTTAGAGGATAAGGGGTTGTGCCCCCTTGAGAAAATATGCAAAGAGGAAATGTTGTGGAATTTTCTCGGAAAGAACATAGAAGGGGAGGGAAAGGATGAAGGAAGACAAGAAGGGGGGATAAATAGATGCCCTTCCAAAATCAAAGATGCATGAATGCAATATGATGTGAGATGCAGGATGAAGCTATATGACAAATGCAAGATGCAAGATTAATCTATATGATGTAGGATGGGGGAATTTGGGGAGCTCCATGCGTTGGATATTTTTGAGAGCACAACCTAGTTTGATCTAGCAATGCTAGAGACATACCAAGGTTACTAGGAACATAAGAACTTATCACCAACATTGCATAGGACTGACACAAAAAGTAAGCAGGCAAAGGGTTGTGCCAACATCACACATAAAACCCAGAGGAGGCATGGTGTAAACAATGCTGGAGAAACCACAAACACATGACTAACTCACAGGCAGAAGAAAAATATCAAAATACCTTGCCTCAGATTATCATCATTCACAACACACCATGATATAAATGATTGTGGCAACTTTGAGGTGAGTAACAACGAGAAGCCGTAAAAGATTAACAAGACCCAAAGGACAAAATCCAAGGTAAAAATGATAACTCCAAAAGACATCCTTTGACAAGGAGAGAGATTGATGGTTGATTGATGGGGGGAGATTATATCTAAACATGGTGAAGGATACATAATTAGGGACCCAGTTTGATTGCTTAGGTTAGCCAATACAGAAGGATACATCTATGTGGACCCATGTTAGGCTAGACAATACAGAAGGATACATCTATGTGGACCCATGTGGATGGGGAGAATGTTGTGTTGCTAATTGGAAAATGATGTGGTTCAAAGATAGTCAGGAGACCAAGGATAGTCGACAATAGATGTTGTTGAAGTACAAGGTTGGGTGGGACAAGATTGTTAGGAATGGGAACACTGAGAGGGGGGGTGAATCAGTGTTCTATATATTTTTACTTTTTTCTGATATCTTGAATCTTAACTTTATTGCTTAAGTACTGAATTGAATATCAATGCAAGTAAGATAAACAACCACAACACATAACCTGAAATATGATTATGGGGAAACCCAAATAGGTAAAAACCCCAGTGGAAATTGACACCCACTAAGAACTGCACTAGTGTTTTATGATCCATGTTAGAAGATCTTACAACCCTGTTAGGAGTTGAACTTTACAATGTATTTAGTACATTGACCTGGTCAAGGGTCAGAACCTATTAGGATTCTTTTAAAATTAACCATGTTAGGGGTGAGGATGCACTTTCCAAGAGCTCACTACTCAAATGAGTGAAGGCTGCAACCTTCTGGATAATAGATACACACTATATCTGCAAATGGTGAACTGCTATTGTGACATTTCTTGTCTGATCTATTCCTTTGGTGTGATGATGCTTTAACCTCTTGTAAATCTCTAAAACATTCTAACTTTTCTTTTCATTCTTCTTCTCTACTGCTATCAACTCTATATCATTTTTCATACTCAAATACAAAGGCGCATGTCTTATTTATATGCACAAACAAAACTATTCACTAGGTCGGCCTTCAACCTATTACATACAATGCTTCCAAATGAATTGGCTCAATAATTTTACAAAAAATGATATTAACATGTATATAACCTAAATAAAATAGGCACATAGCCTTTACAAAACAATATTATAAGCGCTAACCAAATTATCAACAGTCAGCTCCATGCTTTGTTTTGTTCTGCCACTCACTGTTTGTGTCACTTCTTTTGACTGTAACTTCTTCATAATAACTCATATGATCAAGCACTTTTAGACTTAGCACAATTACATACTTAGAAGCTTATCTTTAAGGGTGCATTCCATAAATCGGTCATACGCATGTGTGCTAATGCTTTGTTCCTCTGGTGCTCTGCTGACTGTCCAGTCTTCCATACTTAGTCATATTTCTCATCTTTTAGGTTATGCGCTGACTCCACAGCTTCATATGAATTTTTTTCCATAATGAAAACATGATGCAAATAGAGGGTAGGAGGGGCCAAGAAATGGCACTACCTAACCTGAACCACCTTGCTCAATGATATGCAGAAGCAACAACAACACAGTGGGAGAGAGAAAATGCATGATCTTTCATATATTAACTCAAATTAATTCATACATGCCAGGTTGTAAGGCCTTCCTAGTTTTGGTAGTTATTACAATAAAATACAAAATTCCTCAAACATGGGAGGATCTATGAACAATCTCCATCTTCTATCTTTTATCTTCTATCTAAACTTCTTAAAACTAACTCTCTAAACTCTAACCAAACAACTACATTTATACAAGAGGCTACCAAACTGAGTTCACCTTCAGATCCATAATCAATGGAAGGAATGATCAATCTAAGACCATACACTTCCCAATGATGCATACTAGCATTAAATCTAATACCCATAATCAATGCAGAAGTTAGTCTCAACAGAAACTCAAAAGAAACCCGTCAGTAAGAAAAGCCAACCGAGTGCCAAACAAGCATCACCGAGCACCAAAGAGATAACTAGCCAACACCAGTGACAAAAGGAAATTGAGCAACACTAAATGAACTCGGTCAAAGTAGGAACTGAGCAACACAAACAAACTCAAATATGTTTTTGGTGACACAGGATTGCCAAGGACCCGAGATGCTCCTGCATCAGACACCTGGAGTTATTTGAAAATGATTCTCCAAATCATTTGGTAGTTATGATCCAAGCTGCATCCAACTCAGATTATGAAATACATGAGCTATCTTCAATCGATCTATTCTTCCACTTTACTATATATATTCCATATACTATTTTCCTCTTGTAATTATGCCATTTCTTTGCCCCAAAATTTTCTCAACTTCTTCATTCTATTTCTTAGGATATTCCATTGGTAATTCCATGTCTTCTTTAGGCTCATGAAACTCATACAAATCAACAATGTTAAAAATAGGTGATATATCGATGTCATTAGGTAACTCAACTTCATATGCATTTCCACTGTCAAATTTTCTCAACATCTTGCAGGTCCAAAATTTTTCATCTTCAGCTTCGCATATGTTCCAACATGAAATCTGCCTTTTCTCAAATGAACCATCACTTCATCACCAAGATCAAAAGTCTTATGTCTTCTTGATCTATCAGCTCTGTCTTTGTATTTATGATTACTCTTTTCTAGTTTTAGCTTGATATCTTCATGCAATGTCTTTATGTACTCATAAAATTTTACTCCTTTAGCACTTCTCTTTCCTTCATCATCAATGTCTCTCAAATCAGATATACCTCTCAATTTTATGCCATTCACAATCTCAAATGGTTTTTTTCCTGTACTCCTATTCACTAAATTATTGTATGCAAACTTTACTTGTGCCAAAACATAATCCCAATTACCTGGTGTGTCTCCAACTAAACATCTCAAAAGATTTCCCAACCTTCTATTCACAACTTATGTCTGTCCATGGATTTGTGGGTGAAATGTAGAACTATATTTCAACTCGGTACCCAACTTTCTCCAAAGATTCTTCAAAAAGTATCCAACAAATTAACTATCTCGGTCAGAGATAATACTCCTCGGTAATCCATTCAATCTTAAAATTTCCTTAAAGAAAAGATCTGCTACATGTACTACATTTGATGACTTTCTACAAGGTATAAAATGTTCCATTTTAGAAACTCTATCCACAACAAAAAATATAGAATCATTACCTCTTACTATCTTGGGTAAGCCAATAACAAAATCCATACTAATGTCAATCCAAGGACTCTCAGGTACAACAATCGGTGTATACAATCCAATATTTTGACTAACTCCTTTTGCAACTTGACAAATTCCACAACTTTTCAAAAATTTCTAAACATGTTTATACAACTGTGGCCAAAAGTATTTTTCCTTAAGCAAACTCTATGTCTTATTGACACCAAAATGTCCTGCCAAACCACCACTATGTTTCTCTTTTATCAAATTATTTCTCATAGTTCCTCTCGGTATACACAACTAAATACCTTTGAACAACATACCTCCTTGCATAAAATATTCATCCCATTTAGTACTCTATTGATCTTGAATAGGTGCTTTGCACTTTCTCCATGGCTCAGAAAAATCAGGATCAAATTCATAAGAATCTCTCATGTCATCAAAGCCTAGAATTCCATTTTTCATCTCAGTCATCAAAGATCTTCTTCTACTAAATGCATTAGCAACTCAATTAGTGAATCCACGCTTATGCTTTATCACAAATGTATAACTCTATAAATACTCAACCCATTTCATGTCTTTGATTCAACTTATTCTGACTACCCAAATATTGTAAAGCCTTACGATTGGTATACAACACAAATTCACTCAGTATCAAATAATGTCTCCATTTCTTTAGTGCTTGAACAATAGCATAGAATTCTTGATCATACACAAAATATTTCCTTTTTTCATCATTCAACTTTTCACTAAAGAAAGCAACAGGTTTACCTTCTTGAATCAATACATCTCCAATTGTACTTCCACTTGCATCACATTCCACTTGAAATACCTTATTGAAATCAGGCAATGCCAAAACAAGCAATTTAGAAACCTTCTGCTTTAGAGTCTCAAAAAATTTATCAGCTCCATGTGTCCACTTGAATTCTCTTTTGTCTCCTCTTACAGTCTCAGTCATAGCATTACAAATTGAACAAAAATTCCTTATGAACTTTTAGTAAAAAATTTCCAAACCATGAAATGATATTACCTCACTAGCATTCATAGGTGTAGGCCAATTCAAAATAGCTTCAACCTTTTTAGGATCCATTTTCAAACCATCAGCTAAAATCACAAATCTGAAATATACAATCTCCTCTTTCATGAATGAACACTTTTTCAGATTTATCAGCAACTTTTCTTCTTTCAATCTCTGCAAAACTTCTCTAACATGCAACAAATGTTCTTCTCCAGTCTTACTGAATATCAGAATATCATCAAGATATACAATCACAAACTTACCCAAGAATTTCTTCAAAACTTCATTCATCAACCTCATAAAAGTGCTCAGTGCATAGTTAAACTAAAAGTCATAACCAACCACTCATACAGACCTTCTTTTGTCTTGAAAGTAGTCTTCCATTCATCACCTTCTTTGATTTTGATCTGATGATACCCACTTTTCAAATTAATCTTGGTAAAATACTTTTCTCTAGTCAAACTATCTATTATATCATCCATTCTCGGTATAGGAAACCTATACTTCACTGTTATCTTGTTGATTTCTCTACAATCAATACACATTCACCATTCTGCATTCTTCTTAGATGCCAATACTATAGGTACTTCACAAGGACTTAAAATTTCTCTGATCAAACATTTCTCCAACAACTCTTGAATCTATCGGTTCAATTCCTATTTCTCAGTAGGTGTCAACTGATGAGGTGCCTTATTCGGTAAACTAGCTCCAGGAATTAGATCCATGCAATGACCAATGCTTCTTTTTAGTGGCAAAAGATTAGGTACATTATTAGAAATGATTTCACTATACTTGGTGAGTAACCTATTAATCTCCTCAGGGACATTATCCTTTATTTTCTTACTCGGTTTGTTAGGAATCACAAGAAAACATACATCATTTCTCATTAAATCCTTAACAAACTTTCTTCTTTCCATCAAGTAAATTTTCACAAATTTGGAAACATTACTAATAGGTTCTTCCATCAAAGGTAACAAGATTTGTCTCTTTCCATCAACCACAATAGTATACTTATGCAATCTTCCATCATATATGGCATGTCTATCATATTGCCATAGTCTACCCAACAAAATATGACAACAATCCATAGGCATGATATCACATAACACCTTATCATAGTATTTTCCAATCTTCAAATTCACATAACATTGTTCACTTACCAGGAGTGTATGCTCATCTTTGATCCATGAAATTTGATAGGGCTTCGAATGTTTCAACCTTTCCAACTATAACTTTGTGACCATCTCTTCAGATGCCAGATTCTCTAAGCTACCACTACTAATGATTACCTTCCAAAATTTGTCAAAAACTCTATATCTGGTCTTGAACAAACTCTTCCTTACCGAATCTTCCTTTTTACTTTCATTCCATAGTTCTCTTCTTACCATCAAGTTATTATCCTTCTCATGTTCATTTGGTGACTCTTGCTAGAATAATTGAGAGGGGGGTGAATCAATTATCCATAGTCCCAATCACAAAATGTATATCCAAAAATAATTTACTAAAAATTTTGCAGCTTGGTAAACTAAAATAGTATTTTGTCTATTATTTTACCGATTACTAGTTAATAACATATAATGATTACCGACCAAATCCAATATGCAACATGTAAAGTATGATAACAAACAATCATCACAATCAACACATAACACAAGAGATTTAACTTGGAAACCTTGTGAAGGGAAAAATCACCTAGGACCGGCAACCCAAAAATTGTTCACTCTTTTGAAGTAAGGTCGGTGAAGACCCAACCCTATTAAAGGTTACAAAAACACTGTGAGATGTGACCTTGTTAGAGGATTTTAGACCAACGATTATTTTCTAACTAGCATTCACTATGGGGTTGACAGGATAACAAATGTACAATCTATGAGTGACATTACAAGACTTTCTAGTCCACTCTGTTAAGAGATTTCTCTATTTACAATGGTTAAAATGTAACAATAGTTCATCTAATTACAACACAACTTCAATTTCAAATTATAAGATCTATGTTAAGCTCATTCAAATCCTCTGATCAATATTTTAATTTGGTTTCAATCAATATTCAGTAACTTATTGTCACTCGGTAATAGCTTTCTGATGCTTGGTACTCTGCAGTTCAGTTCTCCTTAACTAGTCTGATCAGGCATGCATGAAGCTTGTTCACGCAATATCTTCTATAGTCTCCTTCTTTTGGCATGATTTCATCATGAAATCCTAGTCTCTTAAAGAGACAAGTAAACTATTTTAATTCCATCCATCAGATTTTGCCGCTTAATCTCCTTTGTTTATTTTGCCGCTTAAACCTTCCTCGGCTGATGTGTCAATAACACATTTTATTTCAATCCATTAGATCTTCTTCAAATTATGTTAGCCATCGATCTTCGTAACAAACATTATCTTCATCTCTGATTTTGATGTACTTTACAACTCATCAACTTCATCGGCTAAACTAGTCATTTAGTTCTTTTCTTCAGCTTGATTAGCAAAGAAATGTGTCGGTGAACACAAGCTTAGTTTATACTATGATCAGTATACACTGCACTGTTTCAGTGTATACTAAATGGTTCTTTAACCAACAACACTGCCTTATGCATTTTTCTCTATCCTTCATCATAGATGAATGCAACATAATCAAGTCAATAACATAAGGTCATAGACTCATCCATAAGTTATCCAATGTGTTTCTTATCCTTATCTGTCATATCCATCTTCCTCATGTAGATATATTATGTTCTTCATCTCTTTTCTTCTTCTTCTACAGATGTTTGGGTATAGTAACTTACAAGATAAGTACTGTCAAAACTAGTTGACATCAATGACAACATATTACTAATTTAATCATCTTACATATCTAATCAGCAACTCAGTGATCTTAAATCATAGATCTTCAAGTTATATAATATATTCAAATCAGTTGTAGTTCATCAATCTCTCCGTTTGGCATTAATGGAAACACAAGCAATATGAAATATGCGATACACATACCAAGCATGTATTCTACAACTTTGTCAACAAATGTTGTAACTTAGTTTGCAAGGTGCAGACTAAGTTCTGCAGATATGATCTTTTGAGCTCCCTTTTTTGTATCTCTCTCCCTTTGTCTTTGGCTCCATATTCTTCATATTTATCTCTCTCCCTTTGACAACAATGTGAAAGAACAATACAAACATACAACTTTGTAGTAGCCATGTAACTCTTTATTCTCCAGTGCATTCTTTGTATCTTGATATACTATTATGCAAATCAATTCCAGTACTTCAATCTTTCACAACCTTAGATAGAAATCCAAAGTGTGAACTTTGTTGCATCAAAATGTATGATCTTCTGATAAGATTAGGCTGATGCAACCTCTAGATCACCTTAGTGACCGGTAGATAGGGGATGGACCCCAAGTCTAGTCCTCAAGTATTCATATGTATCCTTTGGTAGAGGCTTTGTAAATATGTTAGCAAGTTGTTCTTTTGATGTAACAAATTCTAGCTTAACTTTCTTCTCCTACACTTGTTCCCTTAAGTAGTGATACTTAATTGATATATTCTTTTTTTTAGAGTGCATCACCGGATTCTTTGAAATATTAATAGCACTAGTGTTATCAATATATATAATCATCAGCTTAGTGATTACCTCATTCATTACTTCTAATACTTGCTTGATTATAAGCAATATTTGAATAGTTAGTAGTAGAAAAAACATACTCATATTTAGCTGTAGACTGAGAAATGCACACCTATTTCTTACTTGTCCATGTAACAAGTCTTTCACCAAAGAAGAATGCTTCTCTAGTGGTACTTTTTCTATCATCCACATTTCTAGCCCAATCAGCATCAGTGTATACCTTTAGTTCAAACTTGCCTTTCTTAGGATACCATAGTCCATAATCTTCATTTTCCTTTAGGTATCTTAATATTCTCTTTATAGCAACCATGTGTGACTCTATAGGGTTTGCAGAAAATCTAGCAACTATTCCAACAACATGTGCTATATCAGGTCTACTTTGAACTACATACATTAACTTACCAATCATGGATTGGTACAGTTTCTGATTTACCTCAGTAGTTCCATCTTCTTTAGTCAGTTTATATCCATTAGCCATGGGTGTTCCCACAGGTTTAGCATCTTCCATGCCAAATGTCTTCAAGAATTCCTTTATATATTTAGATTGTGTGATGAATATACCATCATTTTGTTGAATCACTTGTAAGCCTAGAAAGAACTTAATCTCTCCAAACATAGACATTTCAAATTCACTTTTCATTTTATCAGCAAATTACTTACAAATTTGATCTTGTCCTCAAAATATTATGTCATCCACAAATATCTCAGCAATCAAGATAGTATCATTAGAATTTCCTTTCATGTACAGATTATTGTTCTCACTTGTTCTAACAAATCCAATACCCAGCAAATAGTTATACAGCGTCTCATACTAGACTCTCAGTGCTTGCTTCGAACCATATAAAGCTTTATGTAATCTACATACCATGTCTTTGTTTTCTGGATCAACGAACCCTTTAGGTTGTTCTATGTAGATTTCTTCTTCAAGTATCCCATTCAGAAAAGTTGATTTGACATCCATTTGGTAAAATTTGAACTTTTTGTTTGTAGTATATGCAAGTAACATTCTGACTCCTTCCAATCTAGCAATAGGTGCAAATTTTTCACCATAATTTATTCCTTCATCCTATGCATATCCCTTGCATACTAACCTAGCTTTGTTCCTTGTTACCTCTCCATTCTCATTAATCTTGTTTCTGAATATCCACTTACTACCAATAACATTCTTATCCTTAGGTCTGGGTACTAAAATCCAAGTTTTGTTCTTCTCTATCTGTTCTATTTCCCATTTCATTGCATTAACCCATTCATCATTTTCTAATGCAAATTTTACATTCTTCAATTCATATTCAAAAACTAGACATGTACCTTGTCTTGCTTTGCTCCTTGTTTGCATGCTAGTTTGTATTTTTCTAATGATTTGTGTCTCAGGATGATGTCTTTTGAAAATTTTTGCCAGTATCAGATCTCCTCTTTCTTATTCATCCTATGCAGGTTCATTTTCTTTCTTGGTGGGTGCTTCCTGCTCCCCGGTTTCTTTTTCCTGTTCCTTGGTATTATTTTCCTGTGGACCAGTTGTCACTGTCTGCTGCATCGGTAGGTACTCTAGTTGTTCAATGTAACTAAATCTACCATAGTCTTTTGGTTATTTTGTGCTTTCCTCTACATTCTTGTCATCAAACTCATCAACTCAAACATTAGTACTTTCAATCATTTTATTAGTTACCTTGTTAAGACACTTGTATGCTTTACTTTTAGTGGAATTGTTAGGAATAGTCCCAAGAGATAACTAAGAGGGGGGGGGGGGGTGAATCAGTTATCTACAAGATTCAATTATTTATCCAATTAAGTATACTTAAACATAAAGCATAACCACAAGGAAAGAACACATGAACACAACACCAATATTCTGGTTACGGGGAAATCCAAATAGGTAAAAGCCCTAGTGGGAATTGACACCCACTAATATTCTACACTAGTGTATTATGATCCTTGTTAGAAGATCCTTAACCCTGTTAGGAGTTGCTTTACAATATATTTAGTATAGTAGACCTGGTCAAGGGTCAGACCCTATTAGGAGTCTTTTACAATTGTCCTTGTTAGGGGAGAGGACACACTATCTGAGAGCACACTGCTTAAAGGGGTGAAGGATACAACCTTCTATTTAATAGATACACACTATATCTAGATCTTGGTGAACTCCAATTTGACCTACTATCTGGATTAGTTCCAATGAATAGCACAAATATTTTACTTGGTCACATAGACCTTCTTCTAATGGCTCAACACTTTGCACACTCTACTCTACTCTACTTAATCAACTATGAACCACACTCAAGCAATCATAAATGATTGCCTATAAATATATTTCCTCCAAATGATATAATCAAGTTGGCCTGTTAGAACCACCTTGAAATAATATTAGAGAAACCATAAAAAACTTTGATAAACATTATGTTGGCTATACTATGCATGCAACATAATTTGGGACTTGTGTAATAAGATAATTGTAGATGCACGCTACACACTATCGGCTGTACCAAAACAATTGGATCTTTCTCCTCAAGCTGAATTACTTCATGCACTCTTAAACGAACATTAATAACTCTTCTCTAAGATTAAATCCAAGGGCACATACCCACATGATAGGCGCAACTCCAGAACCAATAAAATCTCTGTCAGCTCTTCTGAATAAACACAAGAAACTGCTACTGGTGAATAGAAACTGCATAACTTCACTTATACTGATTATCAGACTATGCATCCATAACTGAAAAATCACTAACATGTCTTCAAGATATATCCAAGCGCGCAAGTTATGTAGTCAAGGATGGCAGATCCAATGAAGGACAGTCCAAACCTTGCAGCCAAAATAATTACATAGTGGAATACTCAACAAAATAGGCAACACCAAAAATGTTTCAATCAGTTTGCATTAACATGCCCAGCTATAAGGCCTTCCGGGTTAGGGCCAAATACAAAATGAAACAATTCTACAAGATCCACAACTAGATCCAATACAAACTTAGCTAGTTCAACTCTGAAGACAATCAAAAACTGATGGAAACCCTAAGGCAGATCTAAACTTGAGCTTGCAAGCCTCCAAGCAATCTCCTTGTTTCCAAGCATGAAAACCCCTAGCTCTTCAACAAGGAACTATTAGATTACAATCTAATCTACAAGAACATCAAGAACTTTTCCACAACTTCACCAACTCCAACTTTTAGAATGTCAGATCTGTCTCACTAAGTTTTCTAAGTCATGAATCTTTCACCCTTAATTCTCTTCCTCTATTCCTCCCCTAAACATCTACCCAAGCCCTCCTTAAATACTAATCATCAGCCACAAGTCAGTTGGATGAAACCCTTAAATCCCCAAAACAAATAATTAAATTCCATACAAGTTAGCTTACAAATGTATACAAACATTTAATTTTGCATGTCGGCCCAAGACAATGGCTACCAAAAATTAATTCACCAAGTCGGCTCACAAATCACACGAAAGTCTAATCGGTAAGTTTGAACTACCGAGCAATAGTAAAAATTATCAAGCACGCCAGGCATCACTGACCACTAGTATCGACCGAGCACCACAAGCATGACCGAGCAAAAATTTCATTGAGCGCCAGAGACTATTAAGTTTCTTCAGTGACCGAGCTTCCTTCAATGATCGAGACCTTTGGTCAAGGCTGCAATCGAGTAAAAACTGACCAAAGCACAAACACTCCATGAAATTTATTGAGGACATAGAATGCCCCTGCCTTAACCTTGGATGCCCTTGTATCAAACACCCCAGTTTCCAAAAGATGTTCATATGTGAGAAAAACATCTTTTAGGATTCAACACATAAATCCTAAACTGGTTCTTCACATATAAGTCCTCCACCTTTTCTACTTGCAAAGTCTTCCACATCAACTTCCTGTGTCTTTTCAAGTCTTTTCTGGACAATGTACAGGTTGGTTATTTATATTGATCATTCATTTTCTCAAGATCCACAACCTCAACTCAGCTACCAATACTCAGGCTTCTCCTATTGAGCATTGCATCCATAAAAGGCATCAGTGAAAACTTCCTATAATTCTTCTCAACAATAAACACATTCGTAACACAGTCATAAATAGCTCTACAATCATATTGCCAAGGTCTACTGAGCAATATATCACAACTATTCATCTTCACAATGTCACAAAGCACAAGATCCTTGTACTGGCCAATCTGAACATCGATGAAGCATTGTTCCCTAACTACCAAAGCATGAACATCTTGCAACTAGCCAAGCCTATAAGGACAAGGATTTTTCATTCTACTCAAACCAAGTTTCTGAACTAGGTCCTGAGAAACAAGGTTATCAGTGCTACCACTATCAACAATAACATCACAGAGTTTACCTTCAGTCTTGCATCGGGTCCTAATCAAGTTACTCCTTTGACAAGGTTCATCCTTTGTACCAAGTAATGTTCACTGAAGCAGCAATTTCTTTGATTCGGGTTCATTCTGAATGTTCTCATTCATCACAACTATCTATCAATCAACCTTCTTCTGTGTACACTCAAAAGAATGGTGTTCTTCCTCTCCATAGTTATAGCAAATACCCTTAAAGATAACTCTACTAGTCTTCTTCTTTGGTTCCACAGGTTTTGGCTCATCTTCTGCATCAGTCAGTTTCTCCTTGTCCAAGTGATCAATCTTTTCTTTCCCTTGGGAGTTACTAGGCTATTTCCTCTTCAACTTATCTTTTGCCTTTAGAGCATACTGATAAGAATCTTCAACAGAATCAATCTTTAGCATACCAAGCTCATCCTAAATATTGAATCTCAGACCATTCACATATCAAGCTACCTTTTCCTTACCAAGCTCTTGGTGTTTAGAATGAATAGTAAGTTTGTAGAAATCCTCGGTATAATCTTCAACAAACAATTCATGCTGCTTCAGATTTTTCAACTTCTTAAACAAGTCAAGCTTATAGTCAGCCGGTATGAACTTAGCTTTCAACTTAGTCACCATCAATCTCCACCAATTGATATTTGTTTCACCTTCATCTTCTCAGTCTCTCTATAGTTCTTTCCACCAAAGAGAAGCATGTCCTTTCAACTTTGTCTATGTTAATCTCACCCGAAGAGGATCTTCAATTTCTTCTAGCTCAAAGAAATCTTCAAGTTCACCAATCCAGTCAATCAGATTGTTGGGCTTCAAAGTACTAGAGAAAGTAGAAACTTCCATTCAGTAATTACCAAACTAAGTAGAAGGTCTAGGTAACTAAGCAGTTCTATCTTCACTAGATCTGTTCCTCCAGTCATCACCACTAGATCTAGCAGTTTCAAATTCTTCAGCAGCTTCTTCATAGCCATCTTCAGTACCAACATTCTGAGGTATACCAGCAATAGTTCTCATGATCTCGATGACTATATCATTCTTCATCAATTCCATCTCAGATCTGAAATTTGATTTCACCTTCTCTGTGATCCTGGATTCAATAATATCACAAAGTTTTAAAATAACTCTAGGGTCCAATCTTCTCAGAGGCATCCTTAAAGATAAGAGAAACCCTCTGCAACAAACCCTCACCGACCACATTGTGACAATTTCCAAGTTGCAAAAAGTCAGATCTCAACTTGCAACCTTGTAAACAACTAGGACACAATTTCACAAGTTCAGTGCTTCAGATCTATAATCCAAATTGTGCACAATCTCTGCTCCAATAAGATCAACTTCACAAGATCAGCCTTGCTAGGTCAAACTTCTACTTCAACAAGATCAAAACTTGCTCCAACAGGAACAAATCTTCAGTCTGATACCACCTTATGCATTCAAGGATGGTGGATCCAATGAAGGATAGTCCAAACCTTGCAACCAAATGAATTCCACAGTGGAATACTCAACAAAATAGGCAACACCACAAATGTTTCAATCAATTTGCATTAACATGCTTGACTGTAAGGCCTTCCGGGTTAGGGCCAAATAAAAAATGAAATAATTCTACAAGATCCACAACCAGATCCAATACAAACTCAGCTAGTTCAGCTCTGAAGACAATCAGAAACTAATGGAAACCCTAAGGAAGATCTAAACTTGAGGTCGCAAGCCTCCAAGAAATTTCCTTGTTTCCAAGTATGCAAACCCCTAGCTCTTCAACAAGGAACTATCAAATTACAATCTGATCTGGAAGAACATCAAGAACTTTTCCACAACTTCACCAACTCCAACTTTTAGAACCTCAGATCTGACTCACTAAGTTTTCCAATTCATGAATCTTTCACCCTTAGTTCTCTCCCTTTGCTCCACCCCTAAAAATCTACCCAAGCCCTCCTTAAATACTAATCATCAGCCACACGTCGGCTGGATGAAAACCTTAACTCCCCCAAAAAAATAATTAAATGCCATACAAGTCGGCTTACAAATGTATACAAAAATTTAATTCTACATGTCGGCCCAAGACAATGGCTACCAATAATTAATTCACCAAGTCGGCTCACAAATCACACAGAACTCCAGTCAGTAAGTCTGAACTACCGAGCAATAGTAAAAATTACCAATCATGCCAGGCATCACTGACCACTAGTATCAACCAAGCACCGTAGGCCTGACCAAGAAACAATTTCACCAAGCGCTAGATACTACTGAGTTCCTTCAGTGACCAAGCTTCCTTTAATGACCAAGACCATTCATCAAGGCTGCAATTGAGTAAAAATCGGCCAAAACAAAAACACTCCATGCAATTTATAGAGGACACAGAATGCCCCTGCCTTAACCTTGGATGGCCCTGCATCAGCAAGGCTCCATGATAACTATATGAACAACCATACACAAATAACTATCTATTACTCTGTCAGGAACACTAGTGACACAAGCTGCTGTATAACTATCTATACTAATAGTTAACCTCTGCACCCATGATATCATGCTAATATCATGTCCATGCTTCATATACTAAAAGCTTACTGCATAAGACTTCCAGGCATGCTACTTTCCATATGTTGTCATCAAAGACAAACATATAGTCAGTACTGGTCTACTGGCAAATCTCCAACAATCTCCCTCTTTGTCATTGATGGCAACATGTGGAATAAAAAACCACCACCAACCCAAATGAACATTTCTTTTATAGCATTCTCCATTTCATCTTCAAAACTCCCCCAAAAATGAATCCTCCATCTACTACAATAATTTCCAATATTCTCCATTTCCTCAATTGAACTGCTGTCATAACTGAATCCTGCTCCCCCTTAGTATATTACTCCTTTTTACTTCTATTTTTCATGAATCTGTATATTACTCCCCCTTTGACATCAATGGCAAAGGGTGCCATTCATTTTAAGCACTGGTACTACTCCTGAGGTAGAGTAGTCAACCTTCCATCAGTCCTTGAGGACTGATGCCTTTCCTTCTTTCTTCTAAGATGAATCAGGGAAGGGAATTACTCCCAACTTCTCCCTGAGATACTCAAAAGTATCATTAGGCAAGGGCTTTGTGAATATATCTACCAACTGATCTTTAGTACTCACATAGTCCAACTTGACTTCTTTCTTTACCACTTTCTCTCTTAGGAAGTGATACTTGATCTCAATGTGCTTTGTCTTTGCATGTATCATAAGGTTCTTTGACATATTGATAGTGCTAGTGTTATCACAATGAATAACAATAGGACAATCAATCTGATTTCCAAAATCCTTTATCATCTGCTTGATCCAAACAATTGTAGAAAAATTCAAGGTTTCTACAACATACTCCGCTTCTACTGTTGACTGAGAAATACAATTTTGTTTCTTCCTTGTCCAAGTGACGTGTATATCACCAAGAAACACTGCTCCACCTGAAGTACTCTTTCTATCATCAATACATCCTTTCCAATTTGCATTAGTGTACACATGAAGCTCAACATTTTCTGAATTAGGATACCATAGACCATAATCTATAGTGCCCTACAAGTATTTGAATATTCTCTTTACTACCATGAGGTGACTTTTCTTAGGTTCTGCTTTAAATCTTACAACTATGCCAACTGCATTGGAAATATTAGGTCTAGTCTGAGTAAGATATATGAGTTCACCAATCATAGACTTATACAATGTTATATCTACTTCCTACTGGTGTAACACCCCGCCAGGCAACCCAAGAGGACAAGACATAAAACCTCTATAAAATGAAAGTAGTGAATTTTTTTTAATTAATTTATTTATTTTAACTAGAATAATATTCATCATTACACTTCATATTTCTAAAAGAAGAAATAATTTTCTACTACTTGAATGTAAGATTTATACAACTTAAGTCCTCCCGGGTTCCCTAACGTCGCTACCTAAGCAACATCATATAAACCATTTACATGCATAAGATATTCACGGAATCATGAGCTTAAAAGATCTACATTCATTTTAATGCACCAAGTTAAATGTCCCTAACTTATTTCTTTTATTAAACATAGGTTAATCATCCAACATCATTATTCCTTTTATCAACTCATTCTATAAATTCATATTGATTTCATCTACATCTACTATCCTTTATATCACTTTTCTCTAATAATTTAGGTAAGAGATTAATATTCATTAAGGTAGGCATTATCCTAGGTATTTCATTAACATGAACCAAGTATTAACATTATAATCAAGTTACTATTTTATTGCATTGTTTGATAACCATTCATTGTTAATAATTCTAATCACTAACCTATCATTTCTCAATAATTTCCTTGGATCCTTTCATCAAGAGAGAATACATTATTTTTGTGATACATCATTATATATAACTATATTTAAGATTATTTCATTTACATATGGACAACATAAAAGGATAGGAGAAATAACATAAACAATTTCTTTTAATGCTAGTAACATGTCCAATATTCCACATTATTTTCCCTTTCTTTTACCTAGAACTACCCATTCCCTTATGCATTGCTTTGAATTAAGATTACATCAATACTACAAGACTCCTTTTAGGAGATTAAAAATTACATGAATTCAAATACATAAGTACATCTCAACATATTAAAATATCCAATAAGAAATTTTCAACTGCAGATCTGGAAAGGAATATGTGCTAGGATCATCCAGAAAATCACGAACAATACCTCAATATAAATATTAACCACCCAACCACGTGGAACCAATAGGCCCACTCCCCCGAGCTAGGAGATAGAACCAAAGGCCATACAAGAGGTAACAACTAGAAAATTCCTAAGGTGGTGATCAAAGTTCCCCAAAGTCACAACAAAAAAAGAAAAGACAAGAAGACCACAAGGAATACCAGAGGCATGATCAAATTTGATAGAGACTCTAAGCTACAAGCTAGCTGAGTGTCATCGCATAGCCCTCACCCCTTGGGTTGTCCTGGTACTAGCCACTCTTGGCCCCGGCCCCCAAGTAGGCACATGCGGAACCGAATGCCTCTCGTACAGACAAGGTCATTCAGTTGTACCTACGCATAGTTACCTTTTCCCACTCCCATCCTTAGTCTTTACTAGCACTAAAGGCATGGGTGAGGCACAATTAATCTTGATTAATGTGTAATTTTCCATTCCAATAATCTCTCATTCCCAATTTATTTATTTAGGTTATCACTTGATTAAATAACTCATAGTAGGTTATCCTGGTACTAGCCACTTAGGGCCCCGGCCCCTCACTATGAGCCACTCACCTAGTGTACTTAGGTTCCCTAACATACATATAAAAATCATAAGAACATAATAGATTCATCATCAAGAATTCATATCAATTCCATAACAACATTTGATTGAGTTTAGGAAAACATATGTTGTCCCTAGTCCACTTGACAACCCTCAACCCAATATGGCATTCAGAATGTTCCAAACATATAAGAAGAAATCCAAGTGATATTATAAACATATTCAGAGTATACAGAGATCCAATTAACCAAAAACAAATTCTAATAGCCTCTGGTAACCATACGAAACTTTAAAACTTAATGATGTTCTTAAATTGAATTATTTCAAGCAAGGATTAAATGCAAAGAATAGTCATCATAGAACAGTCATCCATATCTTCCACAAAACATAAAATAAAGGAAATCGCTTCAGTGGATATTTAGATAACATAATTATGGACTCTTAATTTTATTTTGAGGAAGATCCAACGGTGGGAAAGAAAGTTATGACTTCCGGTTTAAAACAGAAAATTCTGGTTAGGGTTCAGACCTGCCTTCACTAAAACTGTTGTAATTTTCACAAAACATAATTAAAATTCACCAAACCAATTGAAAATGAAAGATCAGACTCAAGAGAATATCTTATATCAAATTTAGACTTTTATATAATCATATCAGCCTGTATCATATGAATACATTTGACAGAAAATTTGGAATCAAGAATGGACAGGCATAGTCTGCCAAAATGTCAAAAATAAGGCATTAATTCGACCCTAAAAATAAAATCAAAGAGATACCCATTTGAGATCTGTGAATTTTACTTCCATAAAATCAATTTAGTAAAACCATAGATGCAATTTAAATTGTTATAATAACAGATCTCCAAAAATGGGTTGCTAAAAACCCTAGGAAAACACATGCCAATTCTTACAAATAAAAACTCAAAACTTTAAAATAACCATACAAATGAAAAGTACAGATATAATAAATAATGATAATATATAAATAGATCTATAATCTATTAGATACATCAAGTAACTAAAATATTCAATCCATACCTTATGTCCTACAAAGGTTGAATCGAAGAAGGAAGGAAACAAAAGAGAAGACAAATCCAAACTTGAGATGCATCCTTCAAACCCTATCCACTTTCAGAAATCTCCATGAAAGAAAGAAATAATTCCACAGCAAAGAATCCCTCTCTCAACTATTGAAATTTTCACAAAAATGTTTCTCTCCCAAAAGCAAAGATAACCAAAAATTCTTAAAGACATATGCTTACAAACTCTCCTTCACATCTCCAAGTTTTCTCTCCAAAATCTCCATGAAAAGTAAGGCCATCCTCTCCTCAATGCTTCAGTCCCAAAATCCCCCCTCTTCAAATGAGAAATTAGTGCATATAAATATATTTCCAAAGGTTGAGAGGAAAAGTAACCAACTCCCAACTAACTCTTAACTAAAGGGTATTATAAAATAACTTAATATCATACAACTATATTACTCAAATATACAATAAAAAATTATTTGTATTCATTCATACACATATGTAATATTATCCTAACATATATGCATATGCCATCATTAATTACATCAATATCTATATATATAACCTATTCTCATTATTAATAATTAACAATTGAGAATAATATACCTCGCATTATTTAATATTTAATTATTAATAATATTATACTTTACATTAATCCCAAAATATACACCATCAACAATATCTACAATAATTAACATATAATCACATATAAATTATATATATATAAATACATATATGTGTGCACCCATATATATATTTCCATATATATATATATATATATATATATTTATATTTATATAGATACATGCCAAATACCAAACACTATAATCAACAAGGAAAGTCAAGCCAAACTCCTGAAACACAACATAGAAATATTAATTAAGAATCATACCAAGAAGGAGAAATAAATAAAATGAGTAAACAAATCATACAACCAAATGAATTCAAGTGGTCACAAGGGACTAACTACAACCATGCCCAACCGGGTGCATTGGATCTGGGTTTTTGACCCAAAGGTTGACTGACAAAGAAAGAACCCTAATATTCCCAAATTGGAATAATGACAAAGGAAGACTCATGTAGGGGCCTTAGTACTATCTCCATAACAACAACCATTGAGGATTTGAGGGCATGCTCAGACCTGTGAAGCCAGGTGAAGTCAATGCCCAGTACCTGCAAGCCTGCATCACAAAGAAGAAATACATATGCACGGATATACATATAAAAGAAAACATTGCAGACAGATGACCAGGATCGATACATCATGTGGACCTCAGCTATGTGAGTAACTACGACTTCATCCTAAATTATGAAAACACATCATGTATATATATACACTCAAAGCATATAGCATCATCATAATGAAGGTTAGAATCTCAAGCATTGTGTTAGTCTCTTATCAATACTAATAATAAATTAACATAATCAAATCATCAAGTGAGATACAAGATTCATCCAAGGTAACCTTAATAGAAGAAAATATAAATAACCACTTATATATATCTATCAAGTACATATCATATAACATCCTAACTATGTTCATAAAGGTCTTGTAGGTACTCAATACATACATGGAGATAAATACATACAAAAATGATACCTTTAGATAGTATGTCTGATATTAGAATCATTGAGTACTAGCTTATGAAATTATTATAAAAAACTATAGGAATAGATCAAATAAGTATCATGTACAACTTAAGCTGTAAGAAAATATCAAAGGATCTTAATTCTTTCAAAAACACAAAACTTATATTAGGGTTAGAGGGGTATTACAACTGGTTTGCAATCATCCATTTTGAATTTCTTCAGTATCTCTTTCACATACTTGGAGTGATTAATAAAAATTCTTTTTTCTATTTGCTGCACATTTAGTCCAAAAAAATATTTGATAAGACCAATCATACTCATCTCAAACTCATTCTGCATTTCTTTGGAAAATTCTGCACTTAGTTTGTCATTACCTCCAAAGATAATGTCATCAACAAATATAGCTACAAGTATTAGACCTTTAGATGTATCTCTAATGAATAGATTACAATCTACTGCTCCTTTCTTGAATCCAATCTTTGTCAAATATCCATCTAGTCTTTCATACCATGCTCTAGGGTCTTTCTTAAGTCCATAGAGGGCCTTCTTCAATTTGCATACCATATCAGGTCTATCGGATAAGGTGAATCCTTCTGGCTACTCAATGTATACTTCTTCTTTCAAATCTCCATTCAGGAATGCTGACTTGACATCCATTTGATATACTTTGAATTTTTTGACTGTAGCATAAGCTAGAAACAACTTAATAGCTTCTAATATGCTCACAGGTGCAAATGTGTCTAAATAATCAATGCCTTCTCTTTGCGCATATCCCTTACATACCAACCTTTCTTTATTTCTTACTATTGTACCATCTTCATTCATCTTGTTTCTAAATATTCATTTTGTTCCAATCACATTCTTATCACTAGGTCTTGGGACCAGTTCCCAAGTGTCATTCTTAACAATATGATCAAGTTCTTCTTTCATAGCATCATGCCAATCTGAATCATTACATGCATCTTCAACACTTAAAGGTTCAATCTGAGATAGTAAACATACCGCTTCACTACTAGCTGAGTTCTTTTCTTGTGATCTTGTTAAGACTTTGCCGCTCTGATCTCCAATGATGTCTTTCTTGGAATGATTTCTAGATGTAAACTTTGGAACTTTAGGTGATGCTGACTCATCAGCCTTAGGAGTTTCTTTTTCACTTGTCTTAGAGTCATTAAATAACACATCAATACTATCAAACATTTCTTCAATGATTGTCTCACTAGTGGAGGGTCTGGGTTCTTCTTCAATCATGGGTGAGTAATTATGATATCTTTCTTGAACCATAAATTTTTTATCAATCTTAACATGAGCACTTTCAATGATCTTTTTCAATCTTAAATTGAAATATCTATAAGCTTTACTTTTATTAGAGTCACCAAGGAAAATACCTTCATCACTTCTTGCATCAAACTTTCCTAATGCTTCATCCCTCTTGATGTAGCACTTGCTTCCAAATATTTTGAAGTATTTTATTATGGGAATATTACCAAACCATAGCTCATATGGTTTTTTTTTCAGCACCTAGGCTTAATTGAATTCTATTGATGGTGTAGACTATTGTATTGACCACATCTCTCCAATAGATGTGTGCAACTTTTCCTTCAATCATGATGGTGTGCGCTATATCAAGGATGATCCTATTCCTTCTCTCTCTACAATTCTATTCTGCTAAGGGGTTCTAGGTGCACTTAACTATCTCTTTATGCCATGTTCTTTGCAGTACTCATAGAAACTGTCAAAGGTGCATTCTCCTCCTCTATTCGATCTCAAACATTTTATCTTTAGGCTAGATTCATTCTCAACCTTAGCTTTGAATATTTTGAACTTCTCAAATGCTTTTGACTTATCTTTCAAGAATGCAACCCACATCATCCTAGTATAATCATCAACAAACAAAATGAAATACCTTTCACCATAGTATGATCTTGTTTGAGTTGGACCACATAGGTCTATGTGAATCAGATCCAAGTTGTTCTCTATTGAATTTTTCTTTCTCCTGAATGAATTTCTCACATGCTTTCCCATTACACATTCCCTGCATATAGTATCAATAGGCTTTGCTATGATAGGTAGATCACCTACTGCCTTTACATTACTTATGTTTACTATGTTATCAAAATTGATATTGTTAGAAAGTAAAGTCCACCAAGATAACTGAGAGGGGGGGGGGTGAATCAGTTATTAGATAATTATAACCTTTATCAACTTCAACAACATTTAACCATGTAAGAAATGTAATTACCAACCATAAAGAGATATTCATACACAATGACACAATAACACAAGATATGTTGACTAGGGAACCTCTTGATCAAAGAGTAAACCCTAGTGGTAATGATGCCCACAAAAGATGCACTAATATAAATATTCCTTGTGAAAGGATGGACTATGTTAGGAGTCTTATGAAATACATTTAGTACATATGAATCCCTGTTAGGAGATTTTGAATCCCTGTTAAAAGATTCTAACCCTGTTAGGAGTTATGGAAGACAAAAGGACCCACTACCTAAAAAGCTTCAGGGTAAGATCACTGAACACATTGTCCAAATGAACTTAATATTATTTAGCAAAATAATATCAAATATGTTACCTTCTTACTATGCCAAACCGCACTCACTGCTACATCAGATCTCAATTCCAGATCTTTGTACTTCACATGTCTTCCTTCACAATTTCACTTTCACAACTTCATTAGCTCTTTTCTTCACTTCATGCTTACATTCGCATTCATCCATACCATTCTCACACTTCTTTCACATTGCTGCTACTTTCACAATAAAGAAAAACATTCCTTCATTTATACCACACTCAAATAATTACAAATGAGTTGGCACACAAATACAAAATAAAAGTTTCCACGCGCTACATCAGAATTACACAAAACTATTGGCTTCCAGATGTAATAACTCTTCACTCATGTGACCTCAAAGTTTGTGTTGTGAATCATGTCACTGTCAATGTGTCTCAACATTCCCTTTAACTGTGCAAAACTAGATTCCATCCCGATTAGGAGATATAATCCGATTTCCACAAACCGCTACTCAGGAACACTGCCTAAATACTGCTTCCACCAAAATGCTCATAACTTTTATGAATAAATGAATTTTTGTCTATGCTCTTAACCATAGACAAATAACATATCAAATAATATAACCTCAACATCACATATCTCTATCTACAATATCCCACGTGCGCTAATCAAAACACTGTCTGTTTCTCTGCTAGTCTCCAGAAGATCACTGTGTTGACATCAATGACAATCCTAGTCATGAATGCAACAACAACTGCTACAGAATGACTGCCAACATCTTGCATTCATTCTTTAAAATCTCCCCCATTTGCATTGATGGCAACATAGATGAAAAACATCCAATGTTCCAAAAATCCAATACTGCTACTCAGACAAACATTTCAAATCTTGCTTCATTATCCTATTTAGTTCTCTCCAACAGATGGTACAAGTGGTTTTTCATGTACACTTCTCCACCATTAACATCAATGATAGAAATTTCATCACTATGTCAAAAACAACTCAATGTCAATAGACACTATTCATAAAATACATTCACAAGAGTCCTCATGACTCAACTCACATATTCCCCCATAGAGGAAGTACCAACATCCAATATAGAAGAAAGATAGGGCTCATATACCACTAGATGGATGCAACCAACTACATCATTACTCAAAAGTAGGCTAGGGCATAACCCCAAGCATACCTCTCAGATACTCAAATGTATCCTTAGGCAAAGGCTTTGTAAATATATCTGCTATATGTTCCTTTGTGCTTATGTACTCTAGTCTAACTTCTTTTTCAGCAACTTTCTCTCTTACAACATGATACTTGATCTCTATATGCTTAGTCTTAAAATGTAAAATAGGATTCTTAGACATACTAACTGTACTAGTGTTGTCGCAATGTATGACAACAGGCTCAACAAACTTAATTCCAATATCCTTCAACATCTACTTCATCCAAATTATCTGGTTACAATTGTTTGCTACTGCTACATACTCTACTTCTGCTGTGCTTTGTGAAATACAATTCTTCTTCTTTCTTAGCCAAGAAACTAATCTTCCTCCAAGAAAAAAGGCTCCACCACTGGTGCTTTTCTTGTCATCAACACTACCTCCCCAATCAGCATCTGTATATGCACATAGGGTAAAATCATTAGATTTTTCATACCACAATCCATAGTCCATTGTACCTCTTAAATATCTCAGTATCCTCTTTACTGCAGCATAATGTGGCTCTCTAGGTTTAGCTTGAAATCTTGCTACCATTCCAACTAAATGTTGTATATCCAGTCTAGTATGTGTTAAGTACTGCAATCATCCAATCATGGATATGTAGTTCTTCTGCTCAACTGCTAGTGTTTCATCTTTGCTAGATAGTTTACATCCTGTAACCATAGGTGTTCCAACTAGTTTACAGTTCTCCATTCCAAATCTTTTTAGAAAATCATTCAAGTACTTTGTCTAACATACAAAGATACCATCACTGTTCTATGTTATCTATAATCCCAAAAATTATTTCATCTCACCAATCATACTCATTTCAAATTCAGTCTTCATTTCATCAACAAATTTGTCACTAGCTTCATCTTCTCCTCCAAAGATAATGTCATCAACAAAAATAACTATAATCAACAAACCATTTTCAATTTCTTTTGTATACAGATTTCTATTAGCTATTCCTTTAGTAAATCCCAATTTCAACAAATAATTATCCAGTCTAGCATACCAAGTTCTAGGTGCTTGCTTTAGTCCATATAATACTTTTTTCAATTTACATACCATGTCTCCTTCTTGAGTCAAAGGAAAACCTTTAGGCTACTCAATGTAGACTTCTTCCAATTCTCCATTTAGAAATGCTGACTTCACCTCCATCCAATACACTTTGAATTTCTTAAAAGATGCATAGGCCAAGAACATTTATTACTTCAATTCTTGCTACAGGTGCAAAAGTTTCTTCATAGTCATTCCTCAGCTAATGCGGTTACCAGATCACAAGCTCAGGCTCATCTGAAAGGACAAACACCAAGTTCATCTAATGTCCCTAAGATACCTTTCAATCTCACATCTGCTTCTAAATAGAAGGCTGCCTCAAAATCTTCCAATCCAAAGGATACAAGACCTACATCTTATAGCATCGTCCAACAACTCCAACATAACAATGCCAAAATCTCTATGTTTGAGTTACTTCGAATATCTCCAGTTCACAGAGATACCCTAGACAAAGCTTTGCTTGGCTCTAATGTTCCTGATGATTTAGACCTAGACAGGTTCCAGACTATGGTTGGTCATCTAATGTCTCTGCAATATATCTCCTTTTCAGAGGAAGATGACAACTCCCTAGGTCACCCACATAATCAGCCCTTGCACATAGAAGTCTTGATCCAGAACCGTCGAGTCAAATGTGTGTTGATAGATGGGGGCGTAGGCCTCAACATTTGTTCTTACAACTTAATCACACAGTTGGGATTCTCAAAGATGGCTATTGATCCTTGAAAGAAGATCACCATACAAGCCTATGATGAACAAGAAAGAGCTTCTAAAGGCACCATTTTCTTACCTATCCGAGTGGGTCCGGTCATCAAAGATACCACATGTTAGGTGATTGATCTACCATTGGCTTACAATATCCTTCTAGGGAGACCTGGA
Organism: Chamaecyparis obtusa; assembly: GCA_027943335.1. NCBI lineage: Eukaryota > Viridiplantae > Streptophyta > Pinopsida > Cupressales > Cupressaceae > Chamaecyparis > Chamaecyparis obtusa. The sequence goes on along the minus strand of BSBK01002161.1, from coordinate 632,208 downwards.
TACATGAAATGCAAGCCATTCCTTCTACATACCATCAATGCTTGAAATTTCCCTATGAAGGGGTAGAAGTTACTATCCCAGCAGATCTTAGTACAACTTGCAATACATTGAAGGAAAGTGCCGATAAGCTTGTTCTCAATAACAGAGAATCTTCCATCAAGCAGCTAAATGTTGCTTCCACATCTAAGATGGATGACATTGCTAAAGAGATCAATATCAAAGAAAATGGGATGGGAGAATACACTATAGAGCCAGTCTTGTCTCTGAAATCTCTCCCAATCTCACCTAAGTCATATGGACAATCCTTGAAGCAGTCTAAATCAGAACCTAAGGAACCTATGGAAGCATACAAAAGAAATTTTGTGGCGGAGAAAGTATCCAAACAAGAATTTGAAGAGGATGAAGCTATGCTAGCATGGCTATATAAAGAGGATTCTAAATCTAAAATTATTCAACCTAGAGAATCTATAGCACCTACAATCCCTTCTAATTCATATGGTCTAGGAAACAAATTGATAGCCAAGATGGGATATTCCGGTCAAGGACCTCTAGGAATCAGAGGAAAGGGTCTTGTAACACCCATTTCACATATTGGTAGAGCCAACAAAGATACTGGTGGCTTAGGCTTTAAGAAGAAACCCTATCATCTCAAAGGTGGTTGTTCTCATGTCATAGAACAAATTGCACCAGGAGAACCCCTTCTTAAGAAAGAAGAAATAGAACCCTCTGATGATGATTTAGATAGTTCAGAACTTATCCCCTATGAAAAATTGCCTAAAGAGATCAAAGATCTTCTTGATGATAAAGATGATCCTATCAGAAGAATTAATGTAGTAGAAACACAAGAACCTACTGTAGCGCAAGAGATGGTTGCACCACAAGAACCAGCCAATCTCAAAGGTAATCAAACTGATCAAGAAGAAGGGGGTAGTTATTCTGACATTGATTCCCATGAATATGAATTCAAGTCAGAGACTGAGGGTAATCCTTCTTGGGGTATTCATCCTGATTTCACACATTTTCTAAGATTTCCTAGAGATCCTGAATCAGAAGCTGAGTCAAATGACTATGAATGGGGTGCCATTCCAGAAGAAGATGAGCTTATAATAGAGAAATTTATTGATGTTATTCACCAATATGTATCCCAACCCAATGTAGGTCTAGAGCGAAACAATGAACTTAACATGTCTGATCCACCTATGGCTGAAAAGGACTCCCATGATGATGTTGAGCCTATTCACAAATTGAACATTTTGAGCTATAATATCACCTTTGAACTTGAGCATCAGGTTAGGACCAATGATGACATATCCACATCTATGAACACCATATCCCAATCCTTTCCCGCTTTGACTATCCAACGCCCTGATCTTATCGGCCAAACTTCCACAAACCCAAACCATGGTATGTATACCTTCCCAAGTGACTATGCCCTTGCTTGTTACCTCAATGCAGTCGAGCCTATGAGGACTTCCATCAGCAAACTGAGCGTCAGCATGACTGAGTCAGACATCAAATATCTTAGTCAAAAAAATAAAAAGAAAAAGAAAAAGAGTTATGAGGGTGAAAACCACTTTGTGGCAGTCTCAGATCCTACAAAAGTAAAAAGAAAAGACGTATCTAAAGGTGAAAACCTCTTTGAGACACCTAAGGATGAGATATTTGATGTCCTTTCGATTCATTTATAGGATTGATCTCCAGTTCTGATTGAGCCCACTCAATCCATCAATTTGGGTACAACAGAGGAACCACAATTGGTACATGTAGCACAATCTCTATCAGAAGAAGAGACACAAAAATTCACTACATTCTTATCAGAAAAAAAGATTAATTTTGCATGGAAATATTCAGATATGCCAGGATTGGATCCCAATCTCATTATGCACCATCTATCCATTGCTCTTGGAGTAAAACCAATCAAACAAAAATTGAGAAAGATGCATCCTCATGCTGCACTCTTAGTCAAAGCAGAACTAAAAAACTCCTAAAAGCTAGATTCATCCATGTCATAGACTATGCTGAGTGGATCTCTAACATTGTACCTATTTCAAAACTAGATGGTTCAATCAGAGTGTGCACGAACTTTAGAGATGTGAACAGAGCATGCCCTAAGGATGATTTTCCGCTGCCTAACATTGATATGATAGTGGACATGACTGCGGGCTATGAAATGTATTCCTTAATGGATGGATTTTTCGGGTACAACCAAATCAAAATTGCTCCAGAAGATCAAGAGAAAATAGCTTTCATATGTGCGTGGGGAACCTTCTGTTGGAATGTTATGCCATTCGGACTCAAAAATGCTGGAGCCACATATCAAAGAGCAATGACATCTATTTTTCATGATATGATGCATAAAACAATGGAGGATTATGTGGATGATACCTTGGCAAAATCCATGATTAGAACTGAACATCTAACAGACCTGAGCATGATCCTAGATAGAATGGAACAGTTTAGTCTCCGACTAAATCCTAAGAAGTGTGCTTTTGGTGTCACTCCTAGAAAGCTCTTAGGATACATAGTTTCAAAGAAAGGCATTGAAGTTGATCCGGCTAAAGTCAAGGCTATCATCGAGATGTAACCTCCCACAAATATCAGTCAAATGAGGATGTTGCAAGGCAGAGTTTAATCTATCAGAAGATTCATATCACAGCTAGCGGACATATCACAGCCTTTTACAAAAACATTACATAAAGGTGTGACCTTTTCCTGGAATGAATATTGTGCAAAGAATTTTGATCATATCAAGAATTATCTCTCGAATCCTCCTATCTTAATGCCTCCTATTCATGGGAAGCCATTAATATTATATGTCTCCGAAACAGATACATCACTGGGGGCATTGCTAGCACAGCATGATGAGAACAAGAAAGAAAGAGCCATCTACTATATCAGTAGAACTTTAGTGGCCTATGAGAAGAACTACTCAATGATAGAGAAGGCATGTCTAGCTATGATCTTTGCATCGCAGAAACTGAGACACTACATGTTAGCTCATACTACTCATTTGGTAGCTAAAATTGATCCACTGAAATATCTCCTAAGAAAAGCTACCCTCACAGGTAGACTAGCTAAATGGGTCATGCTCTTGAGAAAATTTGACATTGAATATGTTGAAAGAAAAGCTATCAAAGGACAGGTCATTTCTGATCAATTAGCTGAAGCACCACTATTTGATGATACACCCATGCAAATGGAATTTCCCGATTCCTCTATCATGCACCTCTCTTCTAGAGCATGGCGGTTATTCTTTGATGGCTTCTACACAGAAAATAGATCTGGAGCAGGCATATTGTTCATCACTCCTCAAGGATACTCGATACCCAAAGCATTTAGACTAAAGTTTCCTTGCACAAACAATATTGTTGAATATGAGGCACTTCTCAATGGTATGAAAATGGCAATACAGTGGAGAGTTACAGAGATGCACATCCATGGAGACTCACAACTTTTTATCCACCAAGTCAATGATGTGTACCAAACCAAAGATGAAAAGCTCATTCCTTACAAGAGAATGGTAGATGATTTAAAGAAATACTTCATCTCTATCACATTTGAGCAAATACCCAGAATGGAGAATAAGGTTGCCGATGTAATGGCGACATTATCTACTCTCTTACAGCAGCCCGAACATGAACTACGCTATGAGTTCCTGGTGTAAGCCTTATCCTATCCTGCATATGACTCCCCTGAAACCCGCATGATCTGCACTGTTGTAGGTTATGACTCATCTCGCTACAAAAATTTGTTCTCCTATCTCCATGACCAAATCATCCCTGAGTCCTTTAACCGCTTTTAGAAATGAAACCTTATCCGATCTGCATCCCGATATGTCATCATTGGTAATGATCTATACAAATGAGGTCTAGATGGTACACTACTTAGATGTTTAGAATGGGAAGAGTCTCAATGTGCATTAGAGGAAGTCCACGAGGGTATATGTGGGTCACACTTGAACGGTTTAACGTTAGCTCAAAAACTTATTAGGGCTGGGTACTATTGGCCTGAAATGGAGAAAGAGGCTATTAAATTTGCTAAAAACTATCAACAGTGTCAAGTACATGGCAACTTGATTCATGCTCCAGGGAGAGCTATAATTCCCTTTACTACACAATGGCCTTTTCAACAATGGGCATTTGATCTCATAGGCACTATCCATCCACACTCTTCTAATGGACATACCCATATCATCACAGCTACAGATTATTTTACAAAATGGGTAGAAGCAGTTCTTCTAACACAAGCAACAGGGAAACAGATCTCTATGTTCATCCTGAACTACATCATTTGCAGATATGGGATCCCTCATTCCATAGTCATAGACAATGGGGGACAATTCAAAAACAAGGACCTAGATGACTTATGTGCCAAATTCAAGATTACTCAACATTGGTCATCTATCTACTATCCTCAAGGGAATGGACAAGCTGAAGCTTCAAACAAAAATCTCTTGAAAATCTTGCACATAATAGTGAATAAAACAGGAAGAGACTGGCATCTCATGATCAATCCAGCTCTTTGGGCATACAGAACTAGTATCAGAACACCTATAGGGGCTACACCTTTTGCTTTAGTTTATGGGTCTGAAATGGTACTACCTATTGAGGTTGAAATCCCATCACTCAGAATCAGAATGCATGGACTTGTCACTGATGAAGACTACAGAGTGTCTAGGTTACAAGAACTTGAATTACTAGATGAACACAGGCAAGCAGCGTATGATCATCTCAGAGTGTATCAGAAAAGAATGTCTAGAGGCTACAACAAGAAAGTCAGACATAGAGAATTTCAGGTTGGCGATCTAGTGTTGAGAGAAAATCCTAAAAATCAATCACATCGAGAACGCAAGGGGAAGTTCAAACCCAATTGGCTGGGTCCCTTTGTTATCACTGCTACTTTTGGCTCTAGTGCCTATCAACTCTCAACAACTGAAGGAGAACAGCTTCGACAACCAATCAATGTTCTCCATCTGAAGAAATTCTACACCTAAGGCATTCAGTCTATGGTAAAATGTCCTGAAAAAATCTTAAAAATCAGGAAAAGTCCTGAAAAAATGAACATCTTGGTGAAAACCTAGCAATAGGTGCCTTGATGATTCACGAAAAAAATAAAAAATATCAAAAGTACAAAAAAATTGAAAAAAATGAAAAATACAAAAAAATGAAAAAGAAAAAAAAGTGCCTTGGTGAAAACCTGGAAACAAGCGCCTTGGTAGCAAAAATAGAATCTCTACCAAGATGGTGAAAACTCGGCAAACTGGCACCACTTGTTCCAAAATGCTCCATCTATCAGCACAATCTTGGTCTTTCCCAGCTTTCAGTCTTGCTTTAGTTTGTACATATCTCCCAGTTTGTTTCTGCATATCCTGGTTTCAATAAGTTGGTCTGTACACCAATCAACTTGAGCGTCTGTATCCTATCAATGTTCAAACTTGGGGGCAATCAATGTCATATCCTATGGCCTCCAATGTATCTTAGATGGATCATATCTAGTCAAAGTCCTTTGAAGGTTCATGTGAGTCAGTCATTCAGTCTTGTCTCCAGAAAGGATTTTGCATCTACAACAACGCAATCAAACATCAAAACTCAATTGAAAACAATCTATGCTTTTTACATGCTTTTATCTCCTTGTATACTTACTGATTCGCATTGAGATTTTTGCATATTGTGTCCCTTTGAGCTCTTCGATGATGTCCTTTATAGGATTTAGAGAGTGATGACTAGGGGCATAATCTTTTCTTTGTCTTTTTCTTGTATGTGAAAATCTAACAACTTTGGAAATTCCGGATTGAAATGGTGTCTGACTATAAGAGCCTCTATCTCGAATTGGGTGGCCATGCGTACCTCGACCATTGATACCCAGACAATTCAAGGAAGTTTGATCTAACTATTGTCTTTTTGAGTAAGTTCTTTCTCCTACTGTGGAACGCGATCTTGCCTAAGGATGTGAACGATAAAGGGTCACTACAGGTAATTCACATTGGCTTTAGAATGATCTCTTGACTATTTGATGTATTTCCAATGCAAGGCGTATTCATGTCATCATGACATTTATGTTTTGATGCTTATACAAATTGCTATATCAAAATGGACATGATATTTAGGTCATCCTGGCATTTGTGCCTTGGTGTTTATATCTAATCCAACATTCCGAAAACAAATCAATATTCATATGTCCATGGTTGTATAACCAGTGGGTGTTGTATTGATTCTTGCGCATACAAATCAATATTCATATGTCTATGGTTTTTTTTTAACTAGTGGGCATTGTATTGATTTATCTGGTTACCTAAAAGTTCAATGATGATAACAAATTGATACATGATCAGTGACTAGGTCCTAGGTCTTAGGTTCCATTTCATTTTGCATGTCTCATTTCATTTTACATGTCTCATTACATTTTGCATGTTTGCATGATCTCACAATGATTAAATAAACTTCAATGCTTAAATGATTCTTCAAATCGCATCTTCAAGTCTAACAAGAGTTGAATCTCACAAGAAGGTTCCTCCAATGAAATAGCAAGTAGAATCCTTTTTCGGGATCAAAATTCAAATCTGAGATCATTCATATTATTAATTGCTTAGATAATCAACCTTCAATCATCACAAAAATCTAGTATTCAACTTAACTGATTAGCTTTCATCAAACTATCAAAATTTCAACTTGGTCAACCATGGTCAAACCTAGTCAAATTCGGTCTCCAGGACCTCCAAATGATGTAGAATGCATTCTTGAATGTGTATAACCACTTCTCAAATCAATTAACATGCTTCTAAACTCTCAACGCTGACTTTTCTTGTCAGATTTCAATTTTAATCCCGAAGGGGGCATGGTATGGCATATCATTCAAAGTCTGTAATCAAATTTGAAATCATATCTTTATGGAAATCAATATCTTTCATCAGTAAACAAGATAACAATCACGTCTAGTTACTGATTCATCAAAAAAGTCCTCATCGCTCGGGGCAAATCTATCATCACTTGGGGCATATCAGATTCATCAAGATCCATATCAATCTGGTATTCTCCTAATCTTGTAAACTGTATTAGTTTTTGCAACCATATGATCATAGTGTTCTTTCCTTGGTTCTTTGGCAACTGAAGGATTCGAATGTGATACCTGCTAGTTCTGCTAAGACAATCGAGTCTAGAACGGGTCACTCACTTCTTTGCAATCCTAAGGTTTGGAATCAGGCATTTTGACACTTTTTCGCAATCATAGGTTCACTTGTTGCTACAGTGGACATTATCTTTGGTCATTCAGGACCTATTATCTTCATATCAAATCAATATCAATCAGCTTCTGTCTCATATCAATTATCAATTTCAAACATTAGTTTCATATCTTTATCAAACACAGACTATCTTTGAACCACTATGCTTCGCACAGTAATTCAAAGAGGGGCAAAATGTAATACCCCAAAAATGGGCTATAAGTTCATTAATATCCTGCATCTACATATCGAACAAAATCGACATCGAAGTCCTAACAAAAGGCACATCTAAACATCATCGAATCTAATTGATTATCTTAAATTCTACATCAGGGAATATTCCTAGCAATATTCCTAATCATCATAATTATCTTTAATTTTATAATTATTTGGCAATAAATCACATTTATCCTAAAGTTTGATTAATTGAATATTTTCATATTTAATTAATTAGATTTAATATTTGCCACTTAATTGTGTAATTAAATTTAATTCTATCTATTATCAATTGTATTATTTAATTTTGACAATAAATCTAATATCATATGAATAATTGATTAAATTCTTATTTAATTAATTAAAGCAAATTGTCATTATTTAATAATATAGTTTTTAATAAAATTTTGATTAAATAATTGATTAACCCATAAATTAATTATTTATTTTCAAAAAATCAATTAAGTTGGAAATAAATCACTTTATTATTAAATTAATTCATAAATAAAACATGCACAATCATAAAAGCAAACAACTATCAATTATCAATTAAAGCTAAACTCTGTTTTGAGTTAAAACTTAGCTTTTGCATGTTTCTGTGAGTTAATTATCCTTTATTTAAAAATAACTCAAAAATCAACCTGAGTTATTTGAGTGATTTATGGCTTTTTTTCATGCACCTCCAAAGCCCTGAATTTCTATAAAACCAAGGCTTTAGCTCATCTCTCATATCTCTCAATCATCTCGCAAATTGCAAACTTACTCTATAGGAATCATAGCATATCAGATTTGGAGAATTTGCACAATTGGAGCTTGAAAGAATCAACTTGCGAATTCAAAGCTTTGTGAGATCAATTTCAATTGCATATTTTTCATATCATAGCATAGAATTTCATAGCTTTGCATATCATTGTTAGATAGATCAATTCATAGCATATCAATTTCATCTAGCATAGATTCATATCGGTTTTTATCATTCTTATTGCATAGAAAATATCAAAAATATAGATTAATTGCATTCAATTTCATATCCATCTTTTGCATTCAAATCTTTCATTTAGGTGTCATCCAGGTCACTGATCTCGATTACAATCTGAGAACATCAATCTCGCACCTATTAGAAGGCAGTAAATCGCTTGGTTACATAGTTTTCAATTTTGCACGATTTTGATTTTTGCTAACCTCTAATGTTTTACTAAGTGTTGTGTCTACAGATCAAGTACAATTTTCACACACACACTAAGCATTAGTTTGAGGGGCTTATGTGAGTCTCTTGGAACTGTGTAAGTTCCCAACAAAGGCCCAAAACCAAAGGGGTGTGGGCTGTAGGCAATCTCCAGATTTACACACAAGTGCACTCCTTATCCCTCATGCATTTTGGTGTGCTACATTGTTCAGTATGCACAAATTAATATGAGGGCTACTAGTTCAAACATGCACATGCCTTTGCAGGGGCCAAGGAAGATGTACGCCTAGTAGGAAAGTGGAATTGGGGGCCTTGCGTGAGCATTAGTGGAAGGATTGCGTAAGCTCCTTGTTTAGTTGCTTCTTGCAGCACGAAGGGAGAAGGCCAAGCAGAATACCCTATGGTGTTATGTGTCCCCCAACCATGGAAGATTACCCTAGGGGTGTACTCCTTTGCGTACCTTTTTCCGCAGGCCTCAAACAAATTTATAAGTCTTGCGCATGAAGGAGGATTCTTGTGTGGTGTTTAAGTCCCACATACGCAAGAAAAATATGTGTTGATAATATTTAAAAGGAAGAGCAAAAAGGTTAATAATAAAGAGCTAAGAAGAAGGACCATGTGGTGTGGGCCCACCTAGTTGGGTACCCACTATGGATACATTTTGACATAAAAACTATTATAAACTAGGAACCTAATATCCCACATTCACGCTGCGTGAGAGGAGTAAGGAGTTTATAAGGAATAACACACAATATGTTATTGTCTCAAGTGGATGCAAGTCAAAAGAGCTCACATACGTGCGGAGACCGAGGTGGATGGTGATGTGGATTGCGGGCCCAGATGGAAGGTAACAAATTTTTGATAGCATGCAGATCTGAGCTCCTCGAGATGCATGCCCAAATGGACGGTCGTCACCAAAGTGCCAAGATAAAGTTGCATAGAGATTAATATAGTGGTATAGTGACCTGCTGACACCTGTCACCTGATGACATGGCCCAAGAAATACAAATTGGCACCAAATGGATTTGCTGACCAATTAAAATGTGACACTTGGCAGTAAAAGGTGACGAGGTGATGACAAAGCATGATTGAGCAGATGGTCAACTACCTTGGGATGTGTGCCAATCTGAAAGTCATTGAAAAAGTGTAGGGTTGAAGATGCTTGAGGTTTAACCATGGAAAAATGGTGACAGTGTGACATGTGTCCTAAGGTGAGCTATCGGGTGGATACACAGTCAGCGAAGTGGGCCAATCAGAGAATGAAAAGTGGCGGAGGGAGTGCTGGAAGGTGTGACATGGTAGATGAGGTGGACCAACAGACAAATTAGGTGATGCCAAGTGACATGGGCCCCACCTTGAAATTTGAGGTCTCCATAAAGTTAAAATTTGAATTTGATAAACTCAATTATATCAAAAGGTCAAAAATTTAAATAATGGAGGTTGTTCACGGGGAATAATGTTTGAGGGCTTTATTTTTACCCAAATATGCAAGTGTTATATGTTTTCAGAATTGGCATCAAATGAGATTTTCAATGGTAGTGCTAAAAATTAGATTTGACAAAGTTGGTGAGAGAAGTAATGGACTATGTAATTTCGAGGCCAATTTTGGGTAAAGATGCAGATTTTTGTAAAAGAAGTTTCTAGATTGTAAATAATATCAGAATTGTCTGAGATATTTTTGAGAGTCTTAGGGTTGACTGTGTTGCCCTAAAAATTCCCTAAATGATATTTTTGTTGTATCCTTGTTCTTATAAAAAGATTTTTGTAATCATTTAGAAGGGGCTGGCTGGAAATTCTTGACACAGGAAGCTAAAAAGCTAAGTGTGTATCCTCAGTCCTGATTGTAATATGTTTTTCTAAGTTGTGTCAATACAGTGGAAAAACCTTTTGTATCTTTTGCATATTGTCTAGGTGTTGTATTCTGAAATGGTTTGTAATACAGGAACTTGAATCCTCATACTTAATGCAGTTTTCAATTTTTAGATCTCTCATTTAGTTGTGTTTCTTGGGTTTTGAGTTTTCTGACTCTTAGCATAGGGTTTACTTATGTATATGTTTTATCTCTCAGCCTTGATCTAGGATCAGGTTAAAAGCCTCTAAGTGAAGCATAGATTCATTTGGTTCAATCAGGAAGGATGTTTGTAAGCAGTGTATGAATCTGGTTTGTTGTGTTTATGGCTTGGAATCTGTGTTCTTATATTTTGTATCTATCTCAAATATATTACCCAATGGATAAGGCATTGATCATAAATTAGTATCTCCTCTACTGATGCAAGTTTGGCATGGTTGTTTACATTCTGCAAGAAAACATAATCAATACCAGTTATTTTGCTTTCATTTACTTTATATGTTGTTCTAACCAATGATGGAGAGTCAATGAGTAATAAGTTGTTACTTAGTACTTTCTCATTGTTATCTATTGTAAGCTCTAGTATTAGATAAAGAACAGAGTTATATCTATTGGATCAGGTGTACCTGCCTTGGTTTTGCAGAGCCAAAAGTGAAGAGGGTAGTCTTGTCCCTATAGTTGGTCCAGTTGCCTAGAGATTTCTCATATTTGGAATTAACCAATCCTTAACATCAGTCATAGGCATATTGGTATCTCATGGAGTGTAAAATCCTATCCAGGAACCAACACCAATATCATCATCTCTCTTTATATAACATTTTCTTCCAAAAATTCTAAAATACTTAACTGAGTGTGCATGTCCAAACCATAATTCATAAGGTGTCTTGTCTCTATCTACTCTGATTTGTACTTTGTTCATTGTATGTACTATTTTATTCACTACTTCTCTCCAAAATGTCTTCACCAAATCATTCTCAAATAACATAGCTCTTGTTGCTTCAGTCATTGACTTGTTTCTTCTCTCTGCAATACCATTTTGTTCAGGTGTTCTAGGGGCTAAAAACTATCTCTTAATACCATTCATTTGACAAAAGGTGTTAAACTCGCTAGAAGTAAATTCTCCATCTCTATCATATTTCAAACATTTAATCTTCATTCCAAATTCATTCTCAACTTTATTCTTAATGATCTTAAACTTATCAAATGCTTCAAATTTTTCTTTTAGAAATACAATCCACATCATTCTTGTAAAATCATCAACAAGAATCATAAAATACCTTTCTCCATAGAATCCTCTAGTCCTAGTAGGACCACTTAAGTTTGTGTGAACAATCTCCAACTTCTCTGTTGATGTGAACTTCTTACTAGGGAATGAACTTCTCTTTTGCTTAGCCATCACACATCCTTTGCAAATCATGTTAGTAGGCTTCATAATTTTAGGAAAATCCCTTACTGCAAGTGTAGTACTTACTTTCACAATGTTATCAAAGTTTATATGACAAAACCTTCTATGCCACAACCAAATATCATTAATTTTAGTAATCAAGCATGTCATCTCAATAGGATTCAATTGAAATACATTACCTCTAGTTCTAGATCCAGTTCCAATCAGATTTCCATCTTTATCCTTTATCACACAAGTTTTCTTAGTAAACCAAACTTGATATCCCTTATCCACTAACTGTCCAACACTCAAAAGATTATGTTTCAATCCATCAACAAAATAAACATCATCAGCATTAGTCTTTCCATCAAGAGTAATAGATCCTATACCTTTAATCAAACAAGGTGCATTGTTACCAACTCTAACAATTCATCCATCATAGTTGTTAAACTTTATGAACTTCTTCATGTCACCAATCATATGATGTGAAAAACCATTGTCTATAATCCAATCAGCTTTCTTTTCAACTTGGGAAACTAATGCTTTTTCCTCCTTAACATCGTATTCATAATTCTCTTCTTTAATTGCTACAAATCCTATTTCATCATTAATCTCAATATCACTTTCACTCAAAGTTCTTTCTATGCTAGCTTCAAGATCTTCATCATTAGCATAATAACATTCCTTAGATCTTCTAGGCTTAAAATTATTTATGTAGTTCTTAACTCTCTTAGGACACTTAGATGCAAAATGACCATATTCTTGACAAGTCCAACATTTAAAATTTTTATTACCGTCTGGTTCTCTTTTCACAAGTAAGGCAATACCTTCTTCAATCTTCTTATCTTTTTCATTTCTAGATTTTCTACTGCTAGCATAATCTCCACTCACACTGGTACTTCTTGACAAAGTAGGATGAATATTAAGAGCACTAAATGCTATCTCCATTCTAGGTAAGTTTCCTGATACCCTCAGGTTCATTTCTGCTACTTCCAATCTTCCATGAAGAGTCTCTCTTGTAAAGTTTTTAGTACAAGGTATAACTTGTTCAATCATCTGTGTTGTCTGCTTAAATACAAGAGTCAATGTCCTCAAAATTTTCCATATTACTTCATTCTCTGTCTTTGTTCCTCCACAAGATTTTATTCCTACAACAATTTCTAACATTCTACCAATATATCTTCTAACAGATTCATCTTCCATCATTTTTATATCTTCAAATGCACATATCCAATTATGTAATCTAGCTCTCTTTGCATGTTCATCACCTTCAAAAGTAGAGTGTAAATCTTTCCAAATTTCATGGGCTTTTGTTAAACATTTTACCTGACTGTATTCATTCTCCGGAAGTGCTGTCAAAAGTGCTTCTCTTGCAAGTATGTTACACATGAATAGATCTAGCTCATCTTTAGATCCTGTCTCAAGATTATCTTCTCCAATGATAGTCTTCTCATTCTTTGTAATCAACCAGTAACCTGGTCCTAAACATAGTAGATGTGTCTTCATCTTCTCTTTCCAGCTGTCAAAATTTACTCCATCAAACTTAGGGGTTTTTTTCTTAGAATTCACCATGGATCTCCTTAAGCTATTAAATTTTTTTTTCAAGGACCTACTGCTCTAATACCAATTATTAGAAAGTAAAGTCCACCAAGATAACTAAGAGGGGGGGGGGGGGGGTGAATCAATTATCAGATAATTATAACCTTTATCAACTTCAACAACATTTCACCATGTAAGCAATGTAATTACCAACCATAGAAAGATATTCATACACAATGACACAATAACACAAAATATGTTGACTAGGGAACCTCTTGATCAAAGAGTAAACCCCTGTGGGAATGATGCCCACAAAAGATGCACTAATATAAATATTCCTTATGAAAGGATGGACTCTGTTAGGAGTCTTATGAAATACATTTAGTACATATGAATCCTTGTTAGGAGATTTTGAATCCCTGTTAAAAGATTCTAACCCTGTTAGGAGTTATGGAAGACAAAAGGACCCATTGCCCAAACAGCTTCAGGGTAAGATCACTGAACACACTATCCAAATGACCTTAATATTATTCAGAAGAATAATATGAAATATGTTACCTTCTTACTGTGTCAAACCGCACTCACTACTACATCAGATCTCAGTTCCAGATCTTTGTACTTCGCATGTCTTCCTTCACAATTTCACTTTCACAACTTCATTAGCTCTTTTCTTCACTTCATGCTTACATTCACATTCAACCATACCATTCTCACACTTCTTCCACATTGGTGCTACTTTCACAATAAAGAAAAACATTCCTTCCTTTATACCACACTCAAATAATTACAAATGATTCGGCACACAAATACAAAATAAAAGTTTCCACACGCTACATCAAAATTACATAAAACTATCAGCTTCTAGATGTAATAACTCTTCACTCATGTGACATCAAAGTTTGCACTATGAACCACATCACTATCAATGTGTCTCAACCTTCCCTTTAACTATGCAAAAATAGATTCCATCCCTATTAGGAGATATCATCTGATTTCCACAAACCGCTACTTAGGAACACTGCCTGAATACTGCTTCCACCAAAATGCTCATAACTTTTATGAATAAATGAATTTCTATCTGCACTCTTAACCATAGCCAAATAACATATCAAATAATATAACCTCAACATGACATAGCTCTATCTACAATATCCCATGTGTGCTAATCAAAACATTGTCTATTTCTCTGCTAGTCTCCAGAAGATCACTGTGTTGACATCAATGACAATCATAGTCATGAATGCAACAACAACTGCTACAGAATGACTTCCAACATCTAGCATTCATTCCTAATAGATATGACATAGTATTTTATGCCACAACCAACTGTCATCAACTTTAGCAACAAAACAACTTGCTTCTGAATTGAGTTGAAAAACATTACCTCGTCTTTGAGCCTGATGCAATCATAACACCATCCTTGTTGTTAATGATGCATTTGTCATCTTTAAATTCCAACTGATAGCCTTTTCCATGTAACTATCCAACACTGAGAAGGTTATGTTTCAAACCATCAACATATAGAACATCATCAGTACTATTCTTTCCATCCAAGGTGATGGCTCCTCTACCAACAATTGGTTTAGGAGTGTTGTCTCCAAATCTAACCATACCACCATTGTATTTGTCTAGATGAACAAATATATCTTTATCAACTATCATGTGATGTGAACAACCACTATCTATAATCCAGTCTATTCTTATGTCAGCTTGTGAAATCAATGCTATTTCTTGTCCCTTTTTATCATCTTTGTGATTTGTCTTGTTATTCATTTTGTCTAAAATAATAATGAATCCAATTTAATCTTCACCTGATTCATCATCTAAAACTCCATCTCCAACATAATAGCATTCCTTAGAATACTTAGGCTTTTAATCCTTTTTGAACTTTCTAGCTCTAGTAGGGAACTTAAATGCAAAGTGATCGATCTTATTACATGAAAAGCACTTAAATGGTAATTGAACTTCATATTTTCCTTTTCCTTTCTTTTATCTTTTGGTAATCATAGAAATGAAATCATCTAGTGTTTTCTCTTCATCATCATCAAAATTACCAAAAGTGTTTGCAGATTTATTACCACAAACTGTTGCTTTAAAGGGTATTTCACTCTTTGGTTCTGTCTTCAATCTTGAAATCTCAAAAGCTGAGATTTTGATGATCAAGGTCTCTCTCTTGAAATTAGATGTAAGCTGCATGGTCTCATCAAGGATGTTGATCTTGATTTCATATTCAGGAGTGAGAGTAGTCATTAACTTGTCCATAATGTCCTCCTTTGAAATCTCTCCACCATTGTTTCTGATTCCAGCAACTGCTTCATTTATCCTTTGATTGTAAGCTCTGATATTTTATCAGGAAGCATGTCCAATGCATTGTATCTTTTCTTCCATGTCTTTCAGCCCGCATACTTTGCTTTTTTGTCTCCTTCAAATATGTTTTCTAGGTGCTTCCATATTTTGTGGGTTGTATCTACCTTTTTTATTTCTAAAAACTCACCATCAGATAGGGCACTAATAAGGGCTTCTTTAGCAATAGCATTCTGATGAAATAATTCCTTTTTCTTCTCATTAGCATCATCATGTGCAAGGTCTTCGAAGGAAGGGATCTTGACTGCTTTGATAGTTACATCAAAAACTTCAAAACCAATGCACTGCAAATGAGTCACCATCTTGTTCTTCTAATCAAGATAATTCTCTCCATCAAAATTAGGACTTTCTTTCCTAAAGTATTCCATCTGATCAACCTCAACTTGTTAAACTTTCTCTCCGAGGCACTTGGCTCTGATACCAATTGTTAGGAATAGTCCCAAGAGATAACTGAGAGGCGGGCAGGGGGGGCTGAATTAGTTATCTACAAGATTTAATTCTTTATCCAATTAAGTATACTTAAACATAAATCATAAACAAAAGGAAAGAACACATTAACACAACACCAATATTTTGGCTATGGGGAAACCCAAATAGGTAAAAACCCTGGTGGGAATTGACACCCACTGATATTCTGCACTAGTGTATTATGATCCTTGTTAGAAGATCCTTAACCTTGTTAGGAGTTTCTTTACAATATATTTAGTACAGTAGACCTAGTCAAGGGTTGGACCCTATTAGGATTCTTTTACAATTGTCCCTATTAGGGGAGAGGATACACTGTCCGAGAGCACACTTCTCAAATGGGTGAAGGCTACAACCTTTTGTTTAATAGATACACACTATATCTGGATCTTGGTGAACTCTGCTTTGACCTAATGTCTGGATTAGTTCCAATGAATAGCACAAATAGTTTACTTGGTCACATATACCTTCTTCTGATGGTTCAATACTTCGCACACTCTGCTCTGCTCTGCTTAATCAACTATGAACCACACTCAAGCAATCACAAATGACTGCCTATAAATATCTTTCCTCAAAATGATATAATCAAGTCAGCCTATTAGAACCACCTTGAAATCATAATAGAGAAACCATAAAAAAATTTGATAAACATTCTGTCGGCTCTACTATGCACACAACATAATCTAGGACCTATCCACTAAGATAATTGTAGACGCACACTACACACTGTCGTCTCTACCAAAACAATTGGATATTTCTCCTCAAGCTAAATTACTTCATGCGTTCTTAACCGAACATTAATAACTCTTCTCTAAGCTTAAATCCAAGGGCGGATAGCCATAGGATAGGTGTAACTCCAGAACCAATAAAATCTCTGTCGGCTCTTTTGACTAAATATAGGAAACTGCTAGTAGTGAATATCGACTACATAACTTCACTTATACTAATTATCAGACTATGCATCCATAACTAAAACATCACTAACATGTCTTCAAAATATATCCAAGTGCACAAGGCTCCATGATAACTCTAGAGACAACCATACATAGAACACTGTCTGTTACTCTATTAGGAACACTACTGACACAAGTTGATGTATAACTATCTGTACTAATAGTTAACCTTTGTGCCCATTATATCATGTTGATATCATGTGCATGCTTCATATACTAAAATCTTACTACATAAGACTTCCACGCATGCTACTTTCCATATGTTGTCATCAATGACAAACATACAGTTAGTACTGGCCTGCTAGCAAATCTCCAATAGGAATATCACATAAATATCTCTTCACCACCTTTTGAGTCAAACTTCCCATTTCTTTCATCTTTTAGAATAAAGCATTTACTTCCAAAAATCATGAAATAACTTACTGTGGGTTTGTGACCAAACCATAACTCATAGGGTGTCCTATTAGTGTCCTTCTTCAGTTGTACTTAGTTTAGAACGTAAATAGTTGTGCTAACAGCTTCCCTCCAGTATGTCTGAACAACATTCTTTTGTAACATCAGTGTCCTTGCACAGTCAATGATTGACCTATTGCTCCTTTCAGCTATTCCATTTTGTTGTGGTGTACTCGGTGTAGAGACCTATCTTTTAATACCATGCTCAATACAAATGTTAGTAAATCCATCAAAAATAAATTCACCACCTTGGTTAGATCTTAAGCATTTCAATTCTTTACCAGTCTCTTTCTCAACTTTTTCTTTATACCACTTGAACATCTTAAATGCCTCTGATTTTTCTTTCAAGAACATGACTATCATTAATATAGTATAATCAACAAAAAAAAGAATAAAATATTTTTCTCCATAGTAACTTTGAGTTCTGATAGGACCACATAGGTCGGTATGCACTAACTCAAGTAATTTCTTTGTTGAATAATCTTTTCTTTTGAAACTAGATTTTGTCATTTTACCTTTCTAACATTCATGACACATAACATGATCAGGCTTAGATAAGTTAGGTAGACCTCTAACCTTTTTCTTTTTACTGATCTTAATCATGTTATCAAAATTCACATGACATAACCTCTTATGCCACAACCATGCATCTTCATCTTTCATCATTAAACAAGAAGACTGATCATTATCAAGATAAAATAGATTACCTCTCGACTATGTTCCAGATCCAATAAGTCTTCCTCCATCATCATATATCTTCACTTTCTTGCTCTCAAAAGAAACTTGATGGCCTAAATTGTTTAGTTGTGCCACACTTAGAAAATTATAGTTTAGACCTTTTACCCAATAAGCATGATCACATCTAATTTTATCATTTATCATCAAGGATCCTTTTCCCCTAACCATGCAGGGTGCATCATTACCGATTCTAACAGATCCTCCATTGTGTTCTTCAAGATGATCAAATTTCTTTTCATCACCAGTCATGTGATGTGTATAGCCACTATCTACAATCCATGCATCATTCTAATTAATCTTAGAGATAAGTGTTGTCTCTACATACCTCTCATCTTCTTCTGATTCATCCTTCATTGCAACAAATACTACCTCCACATCTTCATCAGTGTCGGTATCACTGACATCTTCTTCTACAATGTAGCACGCCTTCTTTCCTTTTTCATTATTGTCTCGGTTGTCTCTATTGTAGTGTTGGTAACTTCTATTGCCTCTTCTCCCATAGCTTCCTTCACTAGATCGGTCTTTGTTTTTGTCATCATCTTTCCTGTGTGGACATCTAGCAGCAATGCAACCAACCTCTTTACAATTAAAGCATGCTAAAGGTAATTTACCTCTATACTTTCCTTTACCTTTAGGTAACCTTCTAGCCACAAGAGCTTCAAGTTCATCAAGCTCATCATCAATATTGCTATCACTATCATCATTCTTATTTCTGCTAATAGACTTACCAATCTTATGAGAAGACATAAAAGAAGATTCAATAGATGGTACAACACTATTGTCAAAGTTATTTAGTTCAAAGGTTGTAAGATTACCAATCAGATTATCAAGAGTAAGGTTGTTACAAGATGCAGACCTTGTTTCATGAATTGCAGATATTCTGATTGCATAAACATGCAATAAGGTTCTGAGAACTTTTCTTACCATTGTCTCTTCATCAATAACACCATCAGATACTCTAATAGCATGTACTACCTCTTTCAGTCTATTTGTATACTGCACAATATTTTCACCTTCCTTCATCTTCATATTATCAAATTTACCCCTTAAGATTTCAGCTCTAACTCTTTTGACATTCACATCACCACTATAAACTTGAGCAAGTTTATCCCACATGCCTTTACTAGTACTAAAATTTCTAATATCTTCAAATTTGGCATCGGTACAAGTAGCAACAATCTCCATCATAGTCTATCTCTCAGTTGATCAAGGGTCAAGGGACCAGTGGGTGGTTCAATGTAGCCATTCTCCATTAGTGTCAGGGTAGAATTCCCAATTCCAAATACATATAGCTTCATTCGGCTTTGCCATAATGTGAAGTTATCTTTGTTCAACTTTGGCACTTCCCTCTTATACATTTTGAAATATTTGTGCTGAAGTCCTCAAAACTCTATTCCAAGAAACCAACGCTCTAATACCAATTTTTAGAATAACTGAGAGGGGGGTGAATCAGTTATCCACAATCCCAATCACAAAATGTATATCCAAAAACAATTTACTAAAACTTATGTAGCTCGGTAAACTAAAATAGTATTTTGTCTGTGCTTTTACCAATTACCAGTTAATAACATATAATGATTACTGACCAAATCCAATATGCAACATGTAAATTATGATAACAAACAATCATCACAATCAACACATAACACAAGAGATTTAACGTGGAAATCTTGTGAAGGGAAAAACCACCCGGGACCAGCAACCCAAAAATTATTCACTCTTTTGAAGTGAGGTCAGTGAAGACCCAACCTTGTTAAAGGTTACAAACACATTGTGAGGTGTGACCTTGTTAGAAGATTTTAGACCAACCGTTATCATACAACCAGAATTCACTATGGGGTTGACAGGATAACAAATGTAAACTCTATGAATGACATTACAAGAATTTCTAATCCACTCTGTTAAGAGATTTCTCTATTTACAATGGTTAAAATGTAACAACAGTTGATTTGATTACAACACAACTTCAATTGTATATTATCGGATCTATGTTAAGCTCATTCAAATCCTATGATCAATATTTCAATTTTGTTTCAATCAATATTCAGTAACTTACTGTCTCTCGGTAATAGTTTTTTGACACTCAGTAATCTTTGTAGTTTCGTTCTCCTTAACCAGTTTGATTAGGCATGCATGAAGCTTGTTCATGCGGTATCTTCTGTAGTCTCCTTCTTTTGGCATGATTTCATCATGAAATCCTAGTCTCTTAAATAGATGAGTAAACCATTTTAATTCCATCCATTAGATTTTTCAGCTTAATCTCCTTTGTTGATTTTGCCACTTAAATCTTCCTCGGCTGATGTGTCAGTAACATGTTTTGGTTCAATCCATTAGATCTTCTTCAAATTATGTTAGCCATCGATCTTCGTAACAAATATTATCTTCATCTCTGATTTTGATGTACTTTACAACTCATCAACTTCATCGGCTAAAGTAGTCATTTATTTCTTTTCATCTACTCGGTTAACAAAGAAATGTGTCAGTGAACACAAGCTCAGTTTATACTATGATTAGTATACACTACATTGCGTCGGTGTATACTGAAATAGTTCTTTAACCAAAAACACTGCCTTGTGCATTTTTCTCTATCCTTCATCATAGATGAATGCAACATAATCAAGTCAATAACATAAGGTCATAGACTCATCCATAAGTTACCCAATGTATTTCTTATCCTTATCTATCATATCCATCTTCCTCATGTAGATATATTCTATTCTTCATCTCTTTTCTTCTTCTTCTATAGATGTTGGGGTATAGTAACTTACAAGATAAGTACTATAAAAAATAGTTGAAATTAATGAAAACATATTACTGATTTAATCATCTTACATATCTAATCAGCAACTCTGTGATCTTAAATCATAGATCTTCAAGTTATACAATGTATTCAAATCAGTTGTAGTTCATCAACTCTTCTTGGACCAAAGCATTCCTACTATTACCCGCCTTCTTACTTGCATGTGTACACTCAAATGATCTATGTCCTCCTCTCCACAATTGTAACAAGTTCCTCAGAAACTTCCTTTTCTATAACCACCTCAGTAGTTACTGCCTTTGCCTCTAGATGAACTTTCACCCTTCCACTCGGTCTTGCCTTTATCCAAAGTTGTCTTTTCTGCTTCAGATCTACTATTTTCACCACAAGATCTACCTCTTCCTCTAGGGAATCTACCATCTCTACCTCTTTGTCTTTGCTCATGTCTCTTGTTCAATTTCTCCTCACCTTTCAATGAAAATTGATAAGCCTCTTCAATGTTCTCCAATTTGACCAAATTGATTTCTTCTTGGATGGAAACTCTCAAATAATTTAAGTATCTAGCAATTCTTTCCACATAATCTTCATCATGTCTAGATCTGATATCTAATCTATAGAATTCTTCAGTATACTCCTTTACCGAGCTATCTTTCTGCCTTAAACTTTGCATTTGCCTAACTAGGTTAATCTGATAATCACAAGGTAAGAACTTTCCTTTCAATTTATTCACCATTTTACTCCATACCTTGATTTTGGCTTTGCCTTTCCTCTTTTTATCCAGCTGTAGATGTTTGAACCATAAGGATGCATGACTTTTCAACTTTGTGCTTGCATTATTCACTTTCTTGTCTTCCAGTACATTTTCATACTCAAAATACTTTTTCATCTATGTGATCCAATCCACCAATTCATCAGAATCCAACTTTCCACCATAGTCAGGAGGATTAAAGTGGTGTAGACTTCAGACTTGTCAAAGCCTTCAAGAATATTTCCTCACCCTGATCCATCACATGTGCAGGTTCTACATCACCTTGTTCTACCTCAATTTCATCATCACTAACATCTTCAAGATGTCTTCCTATTCTCTGGGTTGTTTCGACAACTTCCTATCTAGCATCAATTTGTCTCAACATGTCTGCCAGTCCTAGATCCACATCTCACCTCCCACAAACCATCCTAAAAACCCTCTGCAACTGTAGGTTAGATCACAATCTTCTACCCCACAACAATTCAACTAGTGCTTCACAAGAAGGAACCTTCAAATCTAGATTTTTAAACCTAGATTCAGATCTCACCTCACTCTGATACCTCCTAATGTAAGAGAGGGCAGGAGGGGCCAAGAAATGGCACTCCCTAACCTAAAACACCTTGGTTAATGATACGCGAAAAAAACAACAACATAGTGGGAGAGAGAAAATGTAGGATCTTTCATATATTAACTCAAATTAATTCATACATGTCAAGCTGTAAGGCCTTCCTAGTTTCGGCTGATTATTACAATGAAATACATAAGTCCTCAAACATACAAGGATCTACAAATTATCTCCATCTTCTATCTTCTACCTTCTATCCAAACTTCCTCAAACTAACTCTCTAAACTCTTACCAAACTGATTCGGCCTTCAGATCCATAATCAATGAAAGGATCGACCAGATCTGGGACCACACACTTCCTAATGATGGATACCAACATTAAATCTATGACCTATAATCAATGCACAACTCGGCCTCAACAGAAACTCAAAAGAAACCCATTGGTAAGAAAAGCCAACTCAGCACCAGAAAAGCATCACCAAGTGCCAGGGAAATTACTGAGTGCCAAAGAGATAACCGACCAACATCGACGACCAAAGAAAATCAAGAAACACCAAACCAACTCGGTCAAAGTAGGAACCGAGCAACACAAACAAAATCGAATATGTTTTTGGTGACACAAGATTTCCAAGGACCCAAGATGCTCTTGCATGACAACACTAAATCATAGTCATATACAATAGTATAGTGAACTTGCCAACAATCTCCCCTTTTGTCATTAATGGCAACAAAGGAATATGGTGAAGTTACTAACTGTATCTTTATACAAAATTTTCTAACATATACTCTATATTATATCTCCCTTCTACTATATACTCTACTCTCCTTTACATCATATTCATATCTCCATATTATCCCTTCTACTATATAATATACTCCCCCTTTGACATTAATGACAAAGGTGCACAAAAATGTATCTACAAGTACTTACAAAGTGAGTACATCCGGATATGCAATCTTCAAGTTTTGGATCTCTTGCTGCCAAAATGTTGTCAGTTCATTTACAGTATGAAGATGGGCGCACAAATAATAGGTCAACTTCTCCATATTTTCCAAATCTAAACTCGGATCTTGATCATATGTCACCATTGTGGCATCAATCTTCTTGATATTCTGATTCAGCACATCCAAAGAGGGCACAAGTGCATTTCTTAACTGAGTTGCCTTGCCATTATCTTAGCCATTTCTTTTTCTCTTTGCTCTATCTTATCCACTTGTTCTTGTAATACCCCAAAATTGGGCTATAAGTTCATTAATCTCCTATATCAACAATTCGAATGAAATCGACATCAAAGTCCTAACCTAAGGTACATCTGCACATCATCGAATCCTAATTGATTATCTTAAATTCTGCATCGGGGAATATTCCTAGCAATATTCCTAATTATCTTAATTATTTAATTTAATAATTATTTGGCAATAAATCACATTTATCCTAAGTTTGATTAATTGAATATTTTCATATTTAATTAATTAGATTTAATATCTTGCCACTTAATTGTGTAATTAAATTTAATTCTATCTATTATTAATTGTATTATTTAATTTTGACAATAAATCCAATATCCTATGAATAATTGATTAAATTCTTATTTAATTAATTAAAACATGTTGTCATTATTTAATAATATACTTTTTAATAAAAGTTTGATTAAATGATTGATTAACCCATAAATAAATTGTTTTATTTCCAAAATCAGTTAAGTTGAGAATAAATCACTTTATTTATTTATTAATTCATAATTATCCATGTGCACAATCAAAGAGTAGTTAAACTCCAAATCAGAAAATCAATTCAAGTTATTGACTTTTTGGAACTCAACATCATTTTTGAGTTTTAAAATTATAGCTAAACTCTATTTTGAGTTAAACTCTGCTTTTGCATATTTTTGTGAATTAAATTATCTTTATTTAAAAATAACTGAAAAATCAAGTTGAGTTTATTTGAGTGATTTATGGCTTTTTCCATGCACCTCCAAAGCCTTGGATTTCTATAAAATTAAGGCTTTAGCTCTTCACAAATCATCTCTCAAATTTGCATCCATAGAATCTCATAATTTTGCATAATCACGTTGGAGAATTGGAATTGGGAGAATCAAAGCTTATTGCGAATCAAGGCTATTGTGAGATCAATTTTTTTTTTTAACATTCATTTAGATTCTTTTTCATATCATTGTTAGATCATTTTAGCATATCAATTTCCATATTAGCATAGATTCCATATCAAGTTTATCATTCATATTGCATAGAAAATATAAAAAAATATAGATTAATTGCATTCATTCCATATCCATCTTTTGCATTCAAATCCTTCATTTAGGTGTCATCTAGGTCACTGATCTCGATAACAATCTGAGAACATCAATCTTGCACCTATTAGAAGGTAGTAAATCACTTGGTTAGATTAGATTTCAATTTTGCACTATTTTGATTTTTGCTAACCTCTAATGTTTTACTAAAGTGTTGTGTCTACAGATCAGGTACAATTTTCACACACATAGTCCTTGGTAGACATTGTTACACATATCTAAATATGTGGAGGGATCTTCCACTGATTTCCTTACTGCATCTATCATAGCTTCTACTTCTTGAATTTTTTATGCAGGAGCATCTCAAGTCCTTGGCAATCCTGTGTTACCAAAAACATATTTGAGTTTGTTTGTGTTGCTCAATTCCTTCTTTGACCAAGTTGGTTTGGTGTTGCTCTATTTCCTTTGTTCGCTAGTGTTGGTCGGTTATCTCTCTAGCGCTCAGTGAATTGCCTTGGTGCTCGATGATGCTTTTCTGGTGCTCGATTTCCTTTCTTACCGAGTTTTTTTTTTGGATTTCTTTTGAGGTCAACTTGTGCAGTTAATTTTGGTCATGAATTTAATGTTGGTATCCATCATTGGGGAGCATGTGGACCTAGATCTGGCCATTCCTTCTATTGATTGTGGATCTGAAGGCCAAATTGGTTTGGTAGCCTCTTGTATAAATGTATTTGTTTGGTTAGAGTTTTGAGGAAGTTTTTTAGATAGAAGATAGAAGATAGAAGTTTAGAGATTGTTGATAGATCCTTGCATGTTTGAGGACTTATGTACTTGATTGTAATAATTGGCCTAAACCGGGAAGGCCTTACAACCCAACATGTATGAATCAATTTGAAGATAATATATGAAATTTTCTTGCATTCTCTCTCTCACTGTTGTGTATTGTTGCTTTCACATGTTGTTGAAAAAGGTGGATCTGGTTAAGGTATGCCATCTCCAGCCCCTCATGTCCCCTCCTGCATCAGGTGTTATCAGAGTGAGGTGAGATCTAGATCTAGGTTTGCGATTCTAGATTTGAAGATTCCTTCTTGTGAATCCCTAGTTGAGTTGTTGTGGGGTAGAAGATTGTGATCTGACTTGCAATTGCAGAGGGTTTTCAAGATGTTTCATGGGAGGTGAGATGTGGTTCCAGGATTGGTAGACATGTTGAGACAACTTGCTGCTAGATTAGAAGATATGAAAACAGCCCAGAGAAGAGGAAGACATCTTGAAGATGTTAGTGATGATGAAATTGAGATATAACAAGGTGATGTAGAGCCTACACCGGTGATGGATCAGGGTGAGGAAATATTCTTGAAGGTGTAATACCCCAAAAATGGGCTATATGTTCATTAATCTCCTATATCAACAAATCAAACAAAATCGACATCAAAGTCCTAACCTAAGGCACATCTAAACATCATCGAATCTAATTGATTATCTTAAATTTTGCATAGGGGAATATTCCTAGCAATATTCCTATTTATCTTAATTATCTTTAATTTAATGATTATTTGGCGATAAATCACATTTATCCTAAGTTTGATTAATTGAATATTTTCATATTTGATTAATTAGATTTAATATCTTGCCACTTAATTGTGTAATTAAATTTAATTCTATCTATTATTAATTGTATTATTTAATTTTGACAATAAATCCAATATCCTATGAATAATTGATTAAATTCTTATTTAATTAATTAAAACACATTGTCATTATTTAATAATATAGTTGTTAATAAAAGTTTGATAAAATAGTTAATTAAGCCATAAATTAATTATTTTATTTCAAAAATCAGTTAAGTTGAGAATAAATCACTTTATTTATTTATTAAATCATAATTATCCATGTGCACATTCAAGGACCAGTTAAACTCAAATTGGAAAATCAATGCAAGTTGTTAACTTTTTGAAACTCAACATCTTTTTGAGTTTTAAAGTTGATCTAAACTTCTAATTCAAGTTGAACTGTGCTTTTGCATGATTTTTGTGACTTAATTATCTTTATTATCAAATAACTCAAAAATCAAGCTGAGTTAATCTGAGTGATTTATGGCTTTTTCTCATGCACCTCCAAGGCCCTCAATTTCTATAAAACCAAGGCTCAACTCTTCATAATTCATCTCACAAATTGCAAACTTACTCTACAAGAATCATAGCATATCAGATTTGGAGAATTTGCACAATTGGAGCTTGAAAGATAAATTTGAGGATTCAAAGCTTTGTGAGATCAATTTCAAATTCATAGCTTTCATATTATTGTTAGAATTTTCATTCTCATATCATATCATTTCTAGATTAGCATTGCATATCAATTTCCATATTAGCATGGATTCATATCAGTTTTCATCATATTATTACATAGAAAATATAAAAAAAACTAGATTAATTGCATTCATATTTCATATCAATTTGGCATTCAAATCCTTCATTTAGGTGTCGTCTAGGTCACTGATCTTGATAACAATCTGAGAACATCGATCTCCAACCTACTAGAAGGCAGTAAATCGCTTGGTTAGATTAGATTTCAATTTTGCATGATTTTGATTATAGCTAACCTCTAATGTTTTACTGAAGTGTTGTGTCTACAGATCAGGTATAATTTTCACACACACATTTTTGGCACCCACTGTGGGGCCCTGAAATGGGTTTCCAATTTAATTCTATCAATTTCTATCTTTTTCTCCTCGGTTTCTATGCCAAAATACAATTTTTATTTTTGTTCGTACAATCTTCGTACGAGTTTCTGACAAAAGTCGTATGATTTTGAACCCACTGTCGTACGATAGTTGACCGAGTGTCATTTCATTAGGCACCCACTATCATTTGGAGGCTGGATCATCATTTCATCAGACACCTAGTGTCGTATGAGTTTCTGGACTGTCGTCTGGTAATAGACCCAGTGTCGTACAAGTTTCAGCATCAGGTTCAATTATCATCTGGTAATAGACCCACTATCGTACGAGTTTCAGTACCAAATTTCAATTGTCATTTCATTTTTGCAGGCAGTTTGTCAGATTTGATTTTTGGATTTTGACTGACAGCTAACCCTAACAATTGAAATTTACTATTCTGATTGATTTTTGCTAGTTTTGATTGGAAAAAGTGCAAGAATTGCTCAAAATCAGGTAAACATCTACTAAGCGCGTTGCAAGGATCTCAGGTATTCCACTTGTGCTGATAATATTTTGATTTGGGGCTTAAAATAAATCTCTTGTGTGTCTAGCTTGGGTGATTCTTTTCATGCTTTTGTTTTACACACTTGCATAATTGATACTAGGTTATGACCCCTTAAGGATTCATTAAGTAGTCTCAGATACTTGTGATTGATCTTGATTGCTATCTTGGGTTATTGGACTTGCTAATCCACCGGCCCCTCATTCCACCCTGTGGTTGCAATCTCAGTGCCATAAAGGGGAGGGGTCAACAGGCCAAAAGCATTAAGTGTTCCACTTGGCAACCCTTTTGTGCTTTTAGGAACTCACTTGTTTTCTAATTTGGGGACTCATTTTCAGCTTGTGTGAGGTGTTAAGTGTTTCACCTTGTGGACTCATCTCATATTCTCTTTAAGCGTTAAGTGTTCCTCTTTCTGCTTTTTGGATACTTTTGGTAGATTTGCTTTTGGAAACATACATTTGTGCTCACATAGTAATTAGGCCCTATGAACACTATTCATGATTGTTGAGAGATTGGATTCCCAGCAAAATCCTTCTTGACGATAGAATCCTTGTAGGTAGGGAGGATACTTAGTGTGTTTCACATTCAACTTGGTTAGTGTGTCTTCTCTTATTGATCAATACATTCTCTCCCTGGAGAGGTTGATAGATCACATGGGGTTGACATCATGAGCTTTGGTGAATCAAAAAATTTTAGTGCACCTTCTCTTATTGATTGATACATTCTCTCCCTGGAGAGGTTGATAGATCATGTGGAGTTGACATCACAGGCCTTGGTGAAACAAACTTTGTCTTAGCATGTCGGATTAATCTACTTGCTTTGTTTGGGTTAAAAGTGAAGAGGTATCAAAACCTTGGATCTGGAGCCAAGTCCCCTTGTGGTATCATACTATGAGTCACCTTTAGAGAGGGTTAACCGTAGTGGACAATCCCTTCACAGGGCAAACTACATTGACAAAACCTCAAGCGGTAATAGCCATTTTCATCATGGTAGTGACAGCCGCTATATAAATGTCCTTGTGGAAGAAATCTCCATGGGTATGGTTCATTGTTGGGTTGTTAGATCTCCCTAGCAGCTCCTGAAGATTAAGTTCTCGGACTATGTCAAAACCGTGGTGCGCTAGGATTGGAGTTCACCCCTTTGGATCATAAAAGTTGTAGAGTCAAACCATTACTAAAAACACTAGCAAGGCCAAATTTTCATTTTATAGGGTATATGTGTGTTATTGCAAAACATTTTTGGAACATACACAATTAGCACTTCTAAGGATTAGAATGAATAAGTCACTTGATTGTTCATGCGCAAGGTTGCTTTTGCCCTTGTTCATTGTTTTCAGACATGCTTGAAATCACTTGCTTGCTATTTTGCGTGCTTGTTTATCTATCTAGTTATTGAAAACAGACAAACCTGTTACAATCCTCAAATCTAGACATTGAAATTTGCAAATGATTCAAAACTAAAAACTCAAAATTTGCAAAATCTAAAGTAAAATCCTTTTCTGGAGTCAAAAGTCATCTCAGGAGGTCAGAAAGTCATACAAGTTTTTCCA
Source organism: Chamaecyparis obtusa (assembly GCA_027943335.1). NCBI lineage: Eukaryota > Viridiplantae > Streptophyta > Pinopsida > Cupressales > Cupressaceae > Chamaecyparis > Chamaecyparis obtusa. The sequence goes on along the minus strand of BSBK01002161.1, from coordinate 602,755 downwards.
AGTGTCATTTCATTACAACCCATCTATCATATGATCAAGTACCTAGTGTCATAGGAGTTTCCATGCTAGAAAATTCTCAAAGTCAAAATCTTGCAACTATCGTATGAGATTTTCAACTGTGGTTTCATTGATACCCAACTGTCGTATGATAACCAACCCAGTGTCGTATGAGTTTTGATGCCAAAAAATTCTAAGAGTCAAAATTTTTCTTGCAATTGTCGTATGAGTTTTGTAACTATCATTTCACAGCATACCCACTATTGTACGAGTTTGCAGAGTGTCATTTGGGAAATTTTTGAAAGTTGTCAAAAAATTGTCAAAATTGCCAAATATTTAGCTTTTTCAGCCTAATTTCAGAATCTATCGAATGAATCACTGTGTCAGGAACAGAGCAGTAGCTATTAAGAGTCCAATGATTTTCCTAAAGTGGCCTTTTGAATTCAATTCAACCTTCTATTTTATCGATTTGAGTCCTTATCATCCTATGTCAAAACCTTGTCATAACTATCAATCTTCGATCAATCATCAAAACAACTAAGTGTTGTGATATCTTGTCCGCTATCTTTTGGGAACCTACCCATACATCCAGGGCATAGTATCCTTCATCCACATCTAATCAAATCTTCAAATCAATCAAACCTTGAAAAGGTTGTGTCATCTGATCATCTTGATTCAATTCATTCTTTGGTTATCTGGATCTTATTCTTTTGTTTCACTTGAGGTGACTGGTGGAGACTAGAGCTTCCTCTCATAAGAAATCTCTCACCACTCTCCAAACTCCAACTCTTAAGCAACTCATCAATTCTAGTCTTTACGAGGATGATGGTCTTGGCAACTATCGATTGAAATCTGGTTACATACCTCCTCCATCAACTCATAGAGGAACTCAACACACCCCTCATAAATCTAATCCAGGGAGTCCATGAAATCCTACCATGTCTCAAGCAGGGACAAATTTTGGCTCTCAAAGAGCTCAATCTCAACATGGTGCAGATCAGGAACCCACACCTGAAGAAATTGCTCAATATCAAAATGATGATAACTTCAAACGAATGATGAAGCATTTCTTGAAAGAAGATAGAGAAGCATACTTATTACAACTAGCTCATAAAGGAGCTAAACTTCCTCCCAAATTTAATGTTGAAGATATCATTACGCATGAGGAAGAAACTCCACTCACAGCTATGATGAAATAGATACATGCTTTACAATTCAAATTTAATAGCCTTGAGAAAGAAAAGGAACCCAAAGAGTTCTCCATGGAAGCTCTATGCCCTTTTCCTTTTGACAAAAACTTGTATATGCCACCATTTCCAAAAAGAGTGGAGATGCCAAAGTATGATAAGTATGATGGACACTCTAATCCTCAAGATCATGTCAAAGATTTCTGTACGCAATCCATGGAATTCATGCATGAACTGACCTATCTGATGCATCTTTTTCCTAGATCTCTGGGAGGAGCATCCATTCAGTGGTTTTCAAGATTGCCTCCTATGATCAAGATGTTTGAGGAATTGATTAAATTGTTCTACCAAAATTACTCCTACAATATTCAACATCCCGTCACCATGATTGATATTTGTAATCTCAAGCAATATCCTGGAGAATCATTCCTAACTTTAATCAAGAGGTGGTGAAAGAAGTTCTCTCTATATGCTAGACCAATTCCCGAAATGGAGAAACTTGAAATCTTTATCAATAACCTTGTTCCAGAAATCATTTATCCCTTACAAATGCAAGATCATACATCTTTTGACAAGATGGTGGATAATGCTATCAAAATTGAAAAAGTGGTTGTAAAAAAAGGAGAAATCACACTTCAAAAAGACAAGTATGAATCTGGATCCAGTTCTAAAGACAAGAACAAAAATTAGAATAAGAACAAAGGCATCATCACAGATGGCATTGTTGACACTATCCATGCCCCATCAAAGGCACCAGCCTACAATCTCACTCTTGGCACTCAAGCCATTAAAGCTTCAGAACAAAAGTCTTCTCAACCATCTCAAAGGAAGCCAGAATACAAAAAATGGAATAAACATAAAAAATTTACTCCTCTAGGAGAGTCTTTAGAATCAGCTATGAAAACTCTACTAGCTGATAACATCATCTCATTAACACCAATCCAACTGAATGATCAGGACCCTAAACTGATATGGTGGAAGGAAAATGAATTCTATGATTTCCATCGGAGTAAAGGTCATAAAACTAGTAGTTGCTACCACTTGAAGCATACCATTCAAGATCTAATCGATAGTGGAGACATCACAATTTACAATCCCAAGAGCAATAACGATCATACAGTATTCACAGAACCATTTCTGAAACATGGTCAAGAAGTTTCAACTTCTTAGCCTAATATGGGGGCAAAAGTCAACTATGCCTACCCTGGAAATAATGCTATCATCAATATGGTTGCACCATGTCTCTCTGAAAGTTGCAATGTCATCACAATTGTACGAAGAGACATAAATCATTCCTCCACTAACATATTTACTTGATCACAAGCTCAAATGCATCTGAAAGGACAAATCCCAGATTCATCAAATGTCCCTAAGGTGCCCTTCGATCTTTCATCTGCTTCTAAATAGAAGGTTGCTTCCAAATCTTCCAATCCAAAGGATACAAGGCCTACATCTTATAACATTGTTCAACATCTCCAGCACACTAATGCAAAACTCTCCATGTTTGAGTTGCTTCGAATATCTCCAGCTCATATAGCCATTCTCGATAAAGCTTTGCTTGGTTCCAATGTTCCTGATGACCTTGATTTAGACAGGTTCCAGACTATGGTTGGACATCTTACATCTCTGCAATATATTTCTTTTTTAGAGGAAGATGACAACTCCTTGAGTCACCCACATAATCAGCCTTTGCATATAGAAGTCTTGATCTAGAACCATAGAGTCAAACGTGTGTTGATAGATGGGGGCATTGGCCTAAACATTTGTTCTTATAGCTTGATCACACAATTGGGATTTTTAGAATTGGCTATTGATCCTAGAAAGAAAATAACTATCAAGGCCTATGATGAACAAGAAAGATCTTTTAAAGGCACCATTGTCTTACCTATCAGAGTGGGTCCAGTTATCAAAGATACCATTTGTCAAGTGCTTGATCTACCTTTGGCCTACAATGTCCTTCTAGGGAGACCGTGGATACATGAAATGCAAGCTATTCCTTCTACACACCATCAATGCTTGAAATTTCCTTATGAAGAAGTAGAGGTTACTATCCCCGCATATTTGAATACAACTTGCAACACCTTGAAGGAAAGTGTAGATAAGCTTGTACCTAATAATAGAGAATCTTCTATTGAAGCAACTAAAGAAGCATCCACATCTAAAATGGAAGATCTTGCAAAAGTGGTTAATATCAAAGAAAATAGTATGGGAGAATATACTATCGAGCTAGTCTTATCTTTGACATCTCTCCCTATCTCACCTAAATCTTATGGGCAATCTTTGAAACAATCCAAACCAGACTCTAAAGAACCTCTTGAAGCATATAAAAAGAATTTTGTAGTAGAACAAGTATCCAAGAAAGAATTTGAAGAGGATGAGGCTATGTGATCATGGCTGTACAAAGATGAACCTATATCTCAAGTTGTTCAAATTGGTGACTCTACAGTCTCCAAACTCCCTTCCAAGTCATATGGTCCAGGAGATAAATTAATAGCTAAGATGGGATATTCAGGTAAAGGACCTCTAGGAATTAGAGGAAAAGGTCTTGAGGTACCTCTCCCACATACTGGTAGAGAAAATAAAAACAAAGTTGGCTTAGGCTTTAAGAAGAAACCCTATCACCTCAAAGGTAATTGCTCTCATGTCATAGAGAAGATCACACCAGGGGAACCTCTTCTTAAGAAAGAAGAAACAAAACCATCAAATAGTGATTCAGATAGTTCAGAACTCATCCCCTATGAAAAATTGCCTAAAGAGATCAAAGACCTTCTTGATGATAAAGATGATCCTATCAAGAGAATTAATGTAGTAAAAACATAAGAACCTACTATCAATCAAGAGATAGTTGTAACACAAGAACCAACTAATCTCGAAAACAATCAAGAAAAGGGAAGTGGTAGTGATTCTGAGATAGATTCTCATGAGTATGAATACAAATCAGAATCGGAGGGTAACCCTTATTGGGGTATTCACCCTAACTTTACTCATGTTCTAAGATTTCCTAGAGATCCTAAATTAGAAGATGAATCTAATGACTATGAATGGGGAGTCATCCCAGAACCAGATGATCTTATCATAGAGAAACATGTTGATGTTATTCACCAATATGCACCTCAAACCAACGTAAGTCTAGAGCGAAATGATGAACCTATCGAGTCTGATCCACCTATGGCTGAATTGGAATCCCATGATGACATTGAGCCTATTCATGAATTGGATGTCTTAATTTGTAGTATCACCTTTGAACTCAAACATCAGGTTAGGACCAATGATGACAGATCCATATCCATAAACACTATCTCCCAATCTTTCCCTACTTTGACTATCAAATATCTAGAACTTATTGATCAAACCTCCATGAATCTGAGCCATGGTATTTATACCTTCACAAATGACTATTCCCTTGCTTGCTACCTCAATCTAGTTGAGCCTATCAGTACTTCCATCAGTGAACCAAGCATCAACATGATCGAGTCGGACATCAAATATCTTAGTAAAAAAACAAGAATAAAAAGAAAAAGAAAAAGAGTTCTGAGGGTGAAAACCACTTTGTGGCAGTCTCAGAACCTACAAAAGTAAAAATAAAAGAAGTATCCAAAGGTGAAAACCTCTCTGAGGTGCCTAAGGATAAGATATTTGATGTCCTTCCAAGTCATTTATAGGATAGATCTCCAGTTCTAATTGAGCCTACTCAATCCATCAATTTGGGTACAATAGAGGAACCACAATTGGTACATGTAGCACAATCATTATCTGAAGAAGAGAAGAAAAAATTTACAACATTCCTAATAGAGAAGAAGATCAACTTTGCATGGAAATATTTAGATATGCCAGGATTGGATCCTAATCTTATAATGCATCATTTATCTATTGCTCCAAATGTCAAACCTGTCAAGCAAAAATTGAGAAAGATGCATCCTCACATTGCACTCTTGGTAAAAGCTGAATTAGAGAAGCTCCTAAATGCCAGATTCATCCAAGTTATTGACTATGTAGAGTGGATCTCTAATATTGTACCTATTTCTAAACCAGATGGGTCAATCAGAGTGTGCACATACTTTAGAGATGTGAATAGAGCATGCCCTAAGGATGATTTTCCACTACCTAACATTGATATGATAGTGGACATGACTGCGAGTTTTGAGATGTATTCCTTAATGGATGGTTTCTCTGGATATAACCAAATAAAAATTGCTCCAGAGGACCAAGAGAAAACTGCTTTCACATGTGCATGGGGCACCTTCTGCTGGAATGTCATTCCATTTGGGCTTAAAAATGCTGGAGCTACATATCAAAGAGCAATGACATCCATTTTCCATGACATGATGCATCGAACTGTGGAAGATTATGTTGATGAAACATTGGCAAAATCTATGATCAGAACAAAACATCTAAAGGACTTGAGCATGATCCTAGACAGAATGGAAAAGTTTAGTCTCTGACTAAATCCTAAGAAGTGTGCTTTTGGTGTCACTTCTGGAAAGCTCTTAGGATACATAGTTTCAAAGAAGGGCATTGAAGTTGATCCAGCTAAAGTCAAGGCTATAATAGAGATGCAACCTCCCACAAATATCAGTCAAATGAGGATGTTGCAAGGAAGAGTTCAATCTATCAGAAGATTCATATCACAGCTAGCGGACATATCACAACCTTTTACAAAAACATTACATAAAGGTGTGACCTTTGCATGGAATGAAGAATGTGAGAACAACTTTAACCATATCAAGAAGTATCTATCAAATCCACCTATCTTGATGCCTCCTATTCATGGGAAGCCATTGATCTTATATGTCTCCACAACAGCCACATCACTAGGGGCATTGCTAGCGCAACATGATGAAGAGAAAAAGGAAAGAGCCATTTATTATATAAGTAAAACATTGGTGGCGTATGAAAAGAACTATTCTATGATTGAGAAATCTTGTCTCGATGTGATCTTTGCATCACAAAAATTGAGACACTATATGTTAGCTCATACCACGCATCTAGTAGCAAAAATTGATCCACTAAAATACCTACTAAGCAAGGCTGCCCTCATAGGTAGACTGGGTAAATGGGTCATGCTTCTAAGAAAATTTGACATTGAATATGTTGAAAGAAAAGCTATAAAATGTCCATCTGAAGAAATTCTACACCTAAGGCATTCAGTCTATGGTAAAATGTCCTAAAAAAATCTTAAAAATTGGAAAAAGTCCTGAAAAAATGAACATCTTGGTGAAAACCTAGCAATAGGCGCCTTGATGATTCACAAAAAAATAGAAAAATATCAAAAGTACAAAAAAAAATTTAAAAAATAAAAAATAAAAAAAAATTAAAAAAATGAAAAAGAAGAAAAAAAAGTGCCTTGGTGAAAACCTAGAATTTGGCGCCTTGGTAGCAAAAATTGAATCTCTACCAAGATGGTGAAAACCCAGCAAACAGGTGGCACTTGTTTCAAAATCCTCCATCTATTAGCACAATCTTGGTCTTTCCCAGCTTTTAGTCTTGCTTTAGTTTGTACATATCTCCTGGTTTGTTTCTGCATTTCCAATTTTCAATAAGTCGGTCTGTACACCAATCAGCTCTAGTGTCTGTATCCTATCAATGTTCAAACTTAGGGGCAATCAATGTCAACTCTTATGGTCTCAGGTATATCTTAGACATATCATATCCAGTCAGAGTCCTTTGAAGCTTCATGTGAGTTGATCAATCAGTCTTGTCTCTAGAAAGGATTTTGTATCTACAACAACGCAATCAAACATCAAACTGAAAACAATCTATGCTTTTTTTTACATGCTTTTATCTCCTTGTATGCTTACTGATTCGCATTGAAAAATATTTTTTGCACATTGTGTCCCTTCGAGCTCTTCGATGATGTCCTTTATAGGATTTAGAGAGTGATGACTAGGGGCATAATCTATTCTTTATTTTCTGCTTGTATGTGAAAATCTAACAACTTTGGAAATTCTGGATTGAAATGGTGTCTGACTGTAAGAGCCTCTATCTCGAATTGGATAGCCATGCGTACCTCGACCATTGATACCTAGAAAATTCAAGGAAGTTTGATCTAACTATTGTCTTTTTGAATGAGTTCTTTCTCCTACTGTGGAATACGATCTTACCTAAGGATGTGAATGATAAAGGGTCACTACGGGTAATTCACATTGGATTTAGAATGATTTCTTGGTTGTTTGATGTGTTTGTCATGCAAGGTGTATTCCAGTCATCATGATGTTTATGTTTTGATGTTTGTACAAATTGCTATATCAAAATGGACATGATATTCAGGTCATCCCGACATTTGTGCCTTGGTGCTTATATCTAATCTGACATTTCTAAAACAAAATCAATATTCATATATCCATGGTTGTTGACCAGTGGGTGTTGTATTGATTCTTGCCCATACAAATCGATATTCATATGTCTATGGTTTCATAGCTAGTGGGCATTGTATTGATTTATCTGGTGACCTAAAAGTTCAATGATGATAAAAAATTGACATATGATCAGTGACTAGGTCCTAGGTCTTAGGTTGCATTTCATTTTGCATGTCTCTTTGCATTTTGCATGTTGCATGATCTCACAATGGCTAAACAAACTTCAATGCTTAAACAATTCTCCACTCGCATCTTCAAATCTAACAAGAGCTGAATCTCACATGAAGGTTCCTCCAATGAAACAACAAGTAGAATCCATTTTTGAGATCAAAATCAAAATCTGATATCATTCATATTATTCACTACTTGCATAATCAACCTTCAATCATCACAAAAATCTAGTATTCAACTTAACTGATTATCTAACATCAAATAATTGAATTTTAAACTTGGTCAACTATGGTCAACTCATGGTTTAACCTAGTCAAACTTGGTCTTTTGGGACCTTCCACCGATGTAGAATGCATTTTTGAATGTGTTTAACCACTTCTCAAATCAATTAACATGCTTCTAAACTATCAACGCTGAATTTTGTTGTCAGATTTCAATTTTAATCCCAAAGGGGGCATGGTATTGCATATCATTCAAAGTCTGTAATCAAATTTGAAATCATATCTTTATGGAAATCATATCTTCATCAGTGATCAAGACAACAACCACGTCTAGTTGTTGATTCATCAAAAGTCCTCATCACTCAGGGCAAATCTATCATCACTTGGGGCATATCAGATTCATCGATCCATATCAATTTGGTGTTCTCCTAATCTTGTAAACTATATCACTTTTTGCAACCATTGGATCATAGTGTTCTTTCCTTGGTTCTTTGGCAATTGAAGGATTCAGATGTGATACCTGCTAGTTCTGCTAAGACAATCGAGTCTAGATCCGATCACTCACTTCTTCGCAATCATAAGGTTTGGAATCAGGTGTTTTGACACTTTTTCGCAATCATAGGTTCATTTGCTGTTATAGTGAACATTATCTTTGGTCATTCAGGACCTATTATCTCCATATCAAATCAATATCAATCAGCTTCTGTCTCATATCAATTATCGATTTTGAATCAGTTTCATATCTCTATCAAACACAGACTTTCTTTGAACCACTGCGCTTCACACAGTAATTCAAAGAGGGGCAAAATGTAATACCCCAAAAATGGGCTATATGTTCATTAATCTCCTATATCAACAATTCAAATTAAATCAACATCAAAGTCCTAACCTAAGGCACATCTAAACATCATCGAATCTAATTGATTATCTTAAATTCTGCATAGGGGAATATTCCTAGCAATATTCCTATTTATCTTAATTATCTTTAATTTAATGATTATTTGGCGATAAATCACATTTATCCTAAGTTTGATTAATTGAATATTTTCATATTTGATTAATTATATTTAATATCTTGCCACTTAATTATGTAATTAAATTTAATTTTATCTATTATTAATTATATTATTTAATTTTGACAATAAATCCAATATCCTATGAATAATTGATTAAATTCTTATTTAATTAATTAAAGCAGGTTGTCATTATTTAATAATATAGTTTTTAATAAAACTTTGATAAAATAGTTAATTAACCCATAAATTAATTATTTTATTTCAAAAATTAGTTAAGTTGAGAATAAATCACTTTATTTATTTATTAAATCATAATTATCCATGTGCACATTCAAGGACCAGTTAAACTCAAATTGGAAAATCAATGCAAGTTGTTAACTTTTTGAAACTCAACATCTTTTTGAGTTTTAAAGTTGATCTAAACTTCTAATTCAAGTTGAACTGTGCTTTTGCATGATTTTTGTGACTTAATTATCTTTATTATCAAATAACTCAAAAATCAAGCTGAGTTAATCTGAGTGATTTATGGCTTTTTCTCATGCACCTCCAAGGCCCTCAATTTCTATAAAACCAAGGCTTAGCTCTTCATAATTCATCTCGCAAATTGCAAACTTACTCTACAGGAATCATAGCATAACAGATTTGGAGAATTTGCACAATTGGAGCTTGAAAGATAAATTTGAGGATTCAAAGCTTTGTGAGATCAATTTCAAATTCATAGCTTTCATATTATTGTTAGAATTTTCATTCTCATATTATATCATTTCTAGATTAGCATTGGATATCAATTTCCATATTAGCATAGATTCATATCAGTTTTCATCATATTATTGCATAGAAAATATATGAAAAAAAAGATTAATTGCATTCATATTTCATATCAGTTTGGCATTCAAATCCTTCATTTAGGTATCATCTAGGTCACTTATCTCGATAACAATCTGAGAACATCGATCTCGCACCTACTAGAAGGTAGTAAATCGCTTGGTTAGATTAGATTTCAATTTTGCATGATTTTGATTATAGCTAACCTCTAATGTTTTACTGAAGTGTTGTGTCTACAGATCAGGTACAATTTTCACACATAGAGAAGGCTTTGACAAGTTTGAATTCTACATTACACATTAATCCTCCTAAGTATGGTGGAAAGTTGGATTCTAATGAATTGGTGGATTGGATCACTGATATGGAAAAGTACTTTGAGTATGAAAATGTACCTAAGGAAAAGAAGGTGAAAAGTGCAAGCACAAAGTTGAAAAGTCATGCATCCTTATGGTGGGAACATCTACAGCTGGACATGAAGAGGAAAGGCAAAGAAAAAATTAAGGTATGGAGTAAAATGGTGGATAAATTGAAAGGAAAGTTCTTACCTTGTGATTATCAAATTAACCTAGTTAGGCGAATGCAAAGTTTAAGGCAAAAAGATCGCTCGGTAAAGGAATATACTAAAGAATTCTATAGATTAGATATCAAATGTAGACATGATGAAGATGACATGGAAAGAATTGCTATATAGCTGAATGGTTTGAAAGTTTCCATCCAAGAAGAAATCAGTTTGGTCAAATTGGAGAACATTGAAGATGCTTATCAAATTGCATTGAAAACTGAGTAGAAATTGAATAAGAGACATGAGAAAATACAAAGAGGTAGAGATGGTAGATTCCCTAGAGGAAGAGGTAGATCCCATTGTGGAAATAGTAGATTTGAACCAAAAAAGACAACTCTAGATAAAAGACCGAGTGGAAAGGTGAAATTTCATCTAGAGGAAGAGGTAGTAACTACCGAGGTGGTTATAATAGAGGTGGTTTCTAAGGAACTTGTTATAATTGTGGAGAAGAATGAAATAGATGATTTGAGTGTACACATGCAAGTAAGAAGGTTGGTAGTAGTAGAAATGCTTTGGTGCAAGAAGAGTCACCAAATGAACCTGAGAAGGAAAATAACTTGATGGTAAGAAGAGCACTTTGGAAAGAAGGTAAAAAGGAATATCTGGTAAGGAAAAGTTTGTTCAAGACTAGATGTAGAGTTTCTAAATTTTTTTGGAAGGTAATCATTGATAGTGGTAGCTCAGAGAATCTGGCATCTGAGGAGATGGTCACAAAGTTGTACTTTAAAAGGTTGGAACATCCAAAGCCCTATCAGATTTCATGGATCAAAGATGATCATACACTCTCGGTAAGTGAACAATGTCATGTGAATTTTAAAATTGGAAAGTACTATGATGAGGTGTTATGTGATATCATGCCTATGAATTGTTGTCATATTTTGTTGGGTAGACCTTTCCAATATGATAGACATGCTATATATGATGGGAGATTGCATAAGTATACTATTTGGGCTAATGGAAGAAGACAAATCTTGTTACCTTTGATGGAAGAACCTGTTAGTAATGTTTGCACGTCTGTGAAAGTTTTCTTGATGGAAGGAAGAAAGTTTGTTAAGGATTTAAAGAGAAATGATGTATGTTTGGTTGTGATTCTTAACAAACTAAGTAAGAAAATTGAGGATAATGTCCCTAAGGAGATTGATAAGTTACTCACTGAGTACGATGAAATTATTTTTGATAATGTACTTGATGGTTTGTCACCAAAGAGAAGGATTAATCATTGTATGGATCTCATCCTTGGAGCTAGTTTACCGAATAAGGCACCTCATCAATTAACACCTATCGAGAATCAAGAATTGAACTGACAGATTCAAGAATTGTTGTAGAAAGGTTTGATCAGAGAAAGTTTGAGTCCTTGTGTAGTACCTATGGTATTGGCACCTAAGAAGAATGGAGAATGGTGAATGTGTACAAATTCCAAAGCAATCAAACAAACAACAGTGAAGTATTGGTTTCCTATATTGAGAATGGGTGATATAATGGATAGTTTGACTAGAGAAAATTATTTTACAAAAATCAATTTGAAAAGTGGGTATCATCATATTAGAATCAAAGAAGGTGATGAATGGAAGACTGCTTTCAAGACAAAAGAAGGTTTTTATGAGTGGTTGGTTCTACCTTTTGGTTTAACTAATGCACCGAGGACATTTATGAGGTTGATGAATGAAGGTTTGAAGCAATTCTTGGGTAAGTTTGTGATTGTATATATTGATGATATTTTGATATTCAGTAAGACTAGAGAAAATTTTTTTTTACATTTTGGACAATTTTTGTAGAGATTCAAAGAAGAAAAGTTGCTGATAGATCTAAAAAAGTGTTCATTCATGAAAGAGGAGATTGTGTATTTAGGATTTGTGATTTCAGCTGATGGTTTGAAAATGGATCCTGAAAAGGTTGAAGCTATTCTGAATTGGCCTGCACCTATGAATGCTAGTGAGGTAAGATCATTTCATGGTTTGGAAAGTTTTTACCAAAAGTTGATTAGGAATTTTAGTTCAATTTGTAATGCTACGATTGAGACTATGAGAGGAGACAAAAGGGAATTCAAGTGGAGACATGGAGCTTATAAAAGTTTTGAAACCCTGAAGCACAAGGTTGCTGAATCACCTATTTTGGCATTGCCTGATTTCAATAAGGTATTTCAAGTGGAATGTGATGCAAGTGGAAGTGCAATTGGAGTTGTGTTGAGTCAAGAAGGTAAAACTGTTTCTTTCTTTAGTGAAAAGTTGAATGATGCAGAAAGGAAATATTATGTGTATGATCAAGAATTCTATGTTATTGTTCAAGCACTAAAGAAATGGAGACATTATTTGATGCTGATTGAATTTGTATTGTATACGGATCATAAAGTTTTACAGTATTTGGGTAGTCAGAATAAGTTGAATCAGAGACATATGAAATGGGTTGAGTATTTGTAGAGTTATACATTTGTGATAAAGCATAAGAGTGGATTCACTAACCAAGTTGCTGATGCATTGAGTAGAAGAAGATCTTTGATGACTGAGATGAAAATTGGAATTCTTGTCTTTGATTTCATGAGGGATTCTTATGAATTTGATCCTGATTTTTCTGAGCCATGGAGAAAGTGTAGAGCACCTATTCAAGATCAATAGAGTACTAAATGGGATGAATATTTTATGCAAGGAGGTATGTTGTTTAAAGGTATTCAGTTGTGTATACCGAGAGGAGCAATGATAACTAATTTGCTAAAAGAGAAATATAGTGGTGGTTTGGCTGGACATTTTGATGTTGATAAGACATTGAATTTTCTTAAGGAGAAGTATCGATTGCTATAACTGAGAAACCTTGGATTGACATTAGTATGGATTTTGTTCTTGGCTTACCAAAGATAGTAAGAGGTAATGATTCTATATTTTTTGTTGTGGATAGATTTTCTAAAATGACACATTTTATACCTTGTAGAAAGACATCAGATGCAGTACATGTAGCAGATCTTTTCTTTAAGGAAATTGTAAGATTGCATGGATTACCGAGGAGTATTATCTCTGACCGAGACATTAAATTTGTTGGATACTTTTGGAAGACTCTTTAGAGAAAGTTGGGTACTAAGTTGAAATATAGTTGTATATTTCACCCACAAACCGATGGACACATAAGTTGTGAATAGAAGCTTGGGTAATATTTTGAGATGTTTAGTTGGAGACACACTGAGTAATTGGGATTCTGTGTTGGCACAAGAAGAGTTTGCATACAATAATTCAGTGAATAGGAGTATTGGAAAAATACCTTTTGAGATTGTAAATGGCATACAACTGAGAGGTATATTAGATTTGAGAGACATTGCTGATGAAAGAAAGAGAAGTGTTGAAGGAGTAAAATTTGTTGAGTACATGAAGACATTACATGAAGATGTGAAGCTTAAACTAGAAAAGAGTAATCAGAAATACAAAGACATAGTTGATAGATCAAGAAGACACAAGAGTTTTGATGTTGGTGATGAAGTGATGGTTCATTTGAGGAGAGGTAGATTTCCTATTGGAACATATGGGAAGCTGAAGATGAAGAAGTTTGGACCTTACAAGATTTTGAGAAAATTTGACAATGGAAATGCATATGAGGTTGAGTTATCTGATGACATGGATATATCACCTATATTCAACATTACTAATTGGTATGAATTTCATGAACCTTAAGAAGACATGGCAATACTGATGGATTATCCTAAGAATCAAAATGAAGAAATTGAAAAAAATTTGGAGCAAAGAATTGGCAGAAGTACAAGAGGAAAATAGTATATGAAATATCTGGTAAAGTGGAAGAATAGACCAATTGAAGACAGTCCTTGGATTTCATAGTCTGAGTTGGATGTAGCTCAGATCTTACCTATTTCATGATTCAGAGAATCATTTCAAATAACCCTAGGTGTCTGATGCAAGAGCATCTTGGGTCCTTGGAAATCCTATGTCAACAAAAAAATATTTGAGTTTGTTTATGTTGCTCAGTTCCTACTTTGACTGAGTTGATTCGGTGTTGCTCAATTTCCTTTGTTTTCTAGTGTTGGTTGGTTATCTCTCCAGTGCTCAATGAATTTCCCTAGTGCTCGGTGATGCTTGTATGGCACTCAGTTTCCTTACTTACCAAGTTGTTTGTTTTGGATTTCTTTTGAGGCTGACTTGTGTAGTTAATTTGGGTCATGGATTTAATGTTGGTATCCATCATTGGGAAGCATGTGGACCTAGATCTAGTCATTCCTTTTGTTTATTGTGGATCTGAAGGCCAACTTGGTTTGGTAGCCTCTTTTATAAATGTAGTTGTTTGGTTAGAGTTTTGAGGAAGTTTTTTTGATAGAAGATAGAAGTTTAGAGATTTTTGACAGATCCTCGCATGTTTGAGGACTTTTGTACTTGATTGTAATATTTGGCCTAAGTTGGGAAGGCCTTATAGCCCGACATGTATGAATCAATTTGAAGATAATATATGAAAGTTTCCTACATTCTCTCTCTCATTGTTGTATGTTGTTTCTTTCACATGTTGTTGAGCAAGGTGGATCTAGTTTGGGTGTGCCATCTTTGGCCCCTCCTGTCCCCTCTTGCGTCAATTTTCTTGTAAATATCTGTAGTAAGTTTGTCTTGATTCATACAATCTACAATTATCTTTCTTCCCTTAGCTGCAAATTTTTTTAGCAATGTTTGACTAACTTTTAGAGAGCTAAGATCTAGTGTGAAGTTACCTATCAATTCACTTAGCCTCTTCTTAAGATATTTCTCTTTTTCAACCTTGGATGCATATTCTTCTAGGCTAAAAAAGTTTGTTTTTAAACTTGATAGGATGGAGCTGACTATTAGGAATAAATGTTGAATATATCCTATGGGGGAGTATTCACAACCATTTTGTAGCAGTTGTTGTTGCATTCATGACTGTGATTGTCATTGATGTCAACATAGTGATCTACTAAAGATTAGTAGAGAAGTAGACAATGTTTGAGTTAGTGGACATGGGATATTGAAGATGAATCTATGCAGAGTTGAGGACTTACTCTATAATGTTCTATAAGATCATGGTTAAGAGTGTGTATGAAAATTCATTTATTCATGACAGTTATGTGGAAATTAGTGGTAGTAGTATTCAGGCAGTGTTCTTGAGTAGCGGTTTGTGGAAATCAGATGATATCTCCTAATCAGGATTATATCTGATCATGTGAAGTTGAAAATCAGTTGAAGAGATGATGATAGTAATGGGGATGTGAGTACAAGGTCTGAGGTCACATGAGTGAAGAATTATCTTAATTTGAAGCCAACAGTTTTGTGTAACTTTAGTGTAACGTATGGAAGATTTTATTTTGTAATTTGTATGCCAACTCATTTTTAATTATTTTATTATGGTATAAAGGAAGGAATGTTTTCCTTATTTTAATATGAAATTGTGTATTATATTTGAAAGTGAATTGCGGAATTGGGCAATACTTGTTGGAAGAGGATATGCAAAGTATAGATATATGGTATTGAGATCTAATGAAGCAGTTGGTGCAGTTTGGAACAGTTAGAGAAGGAGTATTGAGTTGTTGAGATTAGTAATCTTTTGGTATTATTCTATTGAGTAATACAAAGATCATTTGGATAGCGTGTTCAGTGATCTTACACCTAAAGTTGTTTACGCAGTGGGTCCTTCTGTCTTCCATAACTCCTAACAGAGTTAGAATCTTTTAGTAGGGATTAAAAGTCTCCTAATAGGGAATGATATGTACTAAATGTATTTCATAAGACTCATAACAAAGTCCATTCTCTCACAAGGAACTTTCATATTAGTGCATCTTTTGTGGGCATCATTCCCACTGGGGTTTACTCTTTGATCAAGAGGTTCCCTAGTCAACATATATTGTGTCATTATGTTATTGTGTATGTATATCTTTCTATGGTTGTTGATTACATTGCTTACATTGTTAAAATCTATTAAAGTTGATAAAAGTTGTATTTATCTAATAACTGATTCACCCCCCCTCTCAGTTATCTTGGTGGACTTTACTTTCTTACACTGAAATCCTCCACTGAGTATACACTAGACATTTTCTTGTCCTCAAGCAATAAGCTATTCAGGATGTTAAATGATTCAAAAAATAATGGATTCCTCATAACCTATTTCTCTTTTTCCATTTACATTGCTAGCACACTAATCTTAATCAGGTCTTCTTCTCCTCATGAGTCTAGACTTGTTGTGTCAGGAGTCAAACTTGACAACAATGATAATGATGGTTTGGGAGTGAGAGGTGTGTTGTCCATAACTTTAGTCTTAACCTTTACTTGCATTCCAATTGAGGGCTCTTCTTTAGGTTCATCTACTTTTTCTTCTTCAGCTTCTTCTTTATCCTCTTCTTCTTCTTCTTCTTCTTCTTCTTCTTCTTCTTATCTAGTTAGATCCTCAATTTGGACTTCCTCTTGCTACTTAGGTGAATTATCACCAAATAGAATTTCAACCTCTTCTATACTTACAAAGGCTTCCTCAAACTTATCCAAGTCCTTATCTGTGACCACCATTGATATCTCCACATTATCAATCATAATTGTATCATCTTTTTTTCTAGCCATGGGCGTAGACTCTATTGCATCAGTAGACACTGTCACTATGGGTGTTGAATCTTACAGACCTATTATAGGTGCATTAAGGACCTCTAATGCTTTTTCTTTCTCAATGGGAACTTGGGTTGTAGGTGTTGATGATGGATACATGTGTTGTTCTAAGAATACCTTCTCAAAGCCTTTCTTAGCCTCATTTGCAATCAGCTCATAGTCCTTGTTCATGATGTGTAGAGTTCTCATCTTGGTTCTAAAGTGCAGCTTTACCAAATTCATTAACAAAGATTTTTCTTCAACTGAACATACTGGTATATTATCATCCAGTATTTTCTCTCTTATTCTGAAATCTTCTTCAACTTCTTGTCTTTTTAATGTATCCAAAATTTTCCAAACTTGATCTAGAATGGCTATCTTGAGTTCTAGAATAGTATTCTTAAACTTGATCATATGTTTAATTAGTATATCATGGATCTCAGAATTGTCTATCTCATGATATCTATCATAGAAGTTAGTTATCTCATCAATTCTACCTTCATCTACTACTCTTGTTCTCAATACTTGCAAACTTGGTAGGAATCCTACCTCAGGAGGTGGTTGAACATTTCTACCTCGGCTTCTTGTGGATCTAGAGGATGGATGGTTGGTGACTATCTGCTTCTTCCTCTTGTAATACCCCAAAAATGGGCTATAGGATCATTGACCTTCTACATCAACAAATTGATCAAAATTGACCTTAAAGTCCTAACCTAAGGTACATCTGCACATCAGATCATTGAAATCCTAATTGATTTTATCCTAATTCTGCATCGGGGAATATTCTTGAATATTCCTAATTTATCTTAATTAAATATTATCTGGCGATAAATAATATTTATCCTAAAGTCAATTGATTGAATATGTTGAATAGTTGATTAATTAAATTTAATTATGCCACTTAATTAATTTAATTAGATTTAATTCTATTTATTCCTAATTAATATTATTTAATTTTGACAATAAATAAAAAATCCTACAAATAATTGATTAAATTCTTATTTTATTGATTAAATCAAATTGTCAATATTTAATGATATATTTTTTGGAATAAAGTTTTATTTAATAATTGATTAACCCATAAATCAATTATTTTAATTCAAAAATCAGTTAAGTTGAGAATAAATCACTTGGAATATTAAATAAATTCATATTAAATCATGCACATTCATAAAAAGCAATTAAACTTTAAATCAACAAATCAATTCAATTTATTAACTTTCTAAACTCAACATGTGATTGTGAGTTGAAAAAGTAGACTGAACTCTTGATTTGAGTTAAAAAGCTATTTTTGCATGATTTTGTGAGTTAACTATTTCTAATTCATTGATAACTCAAAAATTAAGCTGAGTTCATCAAGGAGTGATTTATGGCTTTTTTCATGCACCCTCAAGCCTTGGATTTCTATATAAACGAGGCTCAGTCCTTCGAAAACACACTTGTGAATTTGGAGAATCGAGCTTGTGTGATCTGGCAATATTGTGAGATTGTGCTAATTCTTGATTCTTGTTTTTCATCATTTTCATAGCATAGTATATCATTGTGAGATCAAATTGCATCCATTCATTTCAATTTTAGATCAATTTCATATCAATTTTTCATCATATTGCATAGAAAATCCAAAAATATAGATTAATCTGCATTCATAATTTCATTTCTTTCATCATTTAAAATCCTTCATTTAGGTATTGCATTGTCACTGGTCTCAGTCATAATCTGAGAATATCAAACTCATACCTGCTAGAAGGTAGTAAATCGCCTGGTTAACTATATTGTTTTCATTTGCAGAGTTCTTGATTTGCTAATCTCTAATGTTTTACTGAAGTGTTGTGTCCATAGCTAGGTACAAAATTCACACACACATTTTTGGTGCCCACCATGGGGCCCTACAATGGGTTTCCATTTTGATTCTATCAATTTTCTGACAATTTCATTCAAGCTTCAATTTTTAATTTTTTTTCCTCCATAAGATTTCGTACGACATTATATAAAGTCATATTAGAGTCGTCTAGTTGTCGTTCAACAAACAACATTCTGGATTGTTGTATGTGTTGTTAGGAAGTGTCCTCTGGAAGCCAAATTTTTATATGAGAGATAACCCATTGTCTTATCATTTCCCAATTATCGTATGAGAAAGGGCAGAAACTCGTACAAGTTTTGATGCCAATTTTGCATAGTTGTATCATGTTTTGAGCAATCTTTTCATATTTTGATTTTAGATGTTTACTAATAGCTAACCCTAACGATTGGTACTTGTTGTTTCTGGTCATTTTTGGCAGCCTAACAATATCTGTGGAGGATGAAGGATGAAGATTGAGCATAAAAACCCATTATTTGGCCTTTCTTGTCTTGAATTCTAAGCCATCTTTTTGTAGATAACCCTACTTTTAGAGAATTCACTGGTCAAAGAAAGCTTATTCTACAAAAAATTCTTATAAGTGGTTTTGTAGGTTGCCTACTATCATTCAAGCAAACATTGTGTCTGATTAAATTACAATTTAATTTTCACAGGCACTTAGTTTAATAGGTATGTGCGCTTATTGCCATTGAGGAAAATACTCATGGGATTATGCTCTTCTCCTTCTTAGGAGAACCAAAAATCCAAAAGGTGTCTTCCTTGGTGCCAGTTTGCATAATATCTCTGGATTAATACTTCTTGGAGTGTCTTGGATAGGGAAAAGGGAAAGGTTAGGGGATTATGCTATTCTCTTTCAAAGAATCAGAAATCCAGATCCTATGGTCCCCAACCTCACATTTCAATTAATCCTTTAGAGGGCCTACTAGAGAGATAAAAATCTCCTAGGAATGATCCAAGTGGGGACAATTCTTACACTGACTCTTCCACCCCACTATAAAATTTTACGCTTCCTTGAGGTTAAATCTTTAGAAGACATAGTTGTATTTGTTCCTTGGCCTTGTACCATGAACAGGCTTTGATACTATGTAGACCGGAGTCGCTTTAATCTTGCTTGCAAGACTACACTTGTCAGAGTGCTCATAGGGTTAACAACCTTAATCCTTCTTGCAAGACTACAGGGGACACTTTTGAATGAATGCCTTGATTAAAAGACTAAGCTAGTTTGCTACCGATCTACCTCCGAAGGATTTGTAGTGCTTGTGCGAGATGAATAGTGATCACCCCAAGAAAATTGTCATATTGAGCCCTCTTCGACATTTAAACTTGGCTAATATGGGCTTCAACATCCATTATGTGTTTTTGTCTCACCATAGTCTGAGGAGTCTATGAGTGTGTTCCTAAGTCAACAAGAAAGTAATACATCTCTTCTCCTAGCTAGGGTAAGATAGGTGTGATTGATTTATTGAGTCAGTTCCCTCTATTTTCTATGATTGTGAGCCTACTGGTATGTTAAAAACCTCAGACAAATCATTTCACAGATCTACAAAAACTTGGATAGAGAAATCTACAACCAACTTGATACTAAAAACACCAAACAGCTGAAAAATTAATCAAATTTGAAGCAAAAATCCTTTCTGGTGTTAACTGTTGTCCCTAAAAATTAAAAGTTGTATGAGTTTTCACAATTGTCATTTCAGAACCCCCAAAAACTCATATGACCTATACTTTTTCATACAACTATTGTCAGAAAACCCCAAAAAAATTCAATACTAGAGTCAAGTGTCGTACGAGTATTGCCAATTGTCATATCAGACTCCATCTTGACTCATACGAGCCCAAAGAAATTCATACGAGAGCTATGTCAAAATTTTTAGAAAGCCTTAAAATTTTTCAGGAATTCAATCATTATAGTCAACCACCAAATTCTATCAAAATATTCACTGTGTCCGGAATAGAGTAGAAAAACTTGAAAAATTCAATTCACTTTTCTAAAGTGGTCTCTTAAGTTTGATCCATCCTTCTAATTTATTGATTTGAATCCCATTTCATCTTGTGTCAAAACCTTGTCAAAATCATCTTCAGATTCAATCCCCCAAAAATCTAAGTGTTTGAACTCATGTCTCCTATCTTTTGGGCATCTACCCATACATCTAGGGTAGAGTATCCTGCACTTACAATCTTTCATCAATCAACCAACCCAATCTTGACAAGGTTGCGTCATTTGATTTTCCCAAATCAGGTCATTCATCAATTATATTAATATTACTCTTCCAATTCACTCAAGGTTAATGGTGGAAACTAGAGCTTCCTCACATAGAAAACCTAAAGAAGAACCAAAATTCTTACCTTTATCTTCTTACGTTGTTCAGTCCATTAATCAACATTATGATAAAACTCATTATGAAGAAGATGCTCTAGGTAATCTACATATGAAAGGTTATTCGAACCCTCCTCAATCAACTCACGAAGGTAATCAATCAACTCCACATCAATCAATCCCTGGGAGTCCTCAAAATACCACAATGTCTCAAGGAGGACCAAACCAAGGCTCCCAAGGTCATCACTCTAATCATGGTGGAGATCCCAAACCAACACCGTCTGAATTTGAACAATATAGAAATAATGATTTCTTTTGAAAAATGATGAAACACTTCTTGCAAGAAGAGAAAGAGGCCTATTTCTTACAAGTAGCTCAACAGGGAGCCAAACATCCTCAAGAATTTAATGTCAAAGATATCATCACGCAAGAGGAAGAAACCCCCATCACAACCATGATGAAATAGATGCATGCCATGCAAGTTAAGATCAACAAGATGGAAAAAGAGAAGGAACCTAAATAATTCTCTATGGAGGCTCTATGCCCCTTTCCATTTGATAAAAACTTGTGCATGCCACCATTCCCAAAAATATTGGAGATACCAAAATATGATAAATATGAAGGAAACTCTGATCCCCAATATCATGTCAGAGAATTTTGTACTCAATCCATGGATTTCATGAATGAACCAACCTACTTAATGTGTCTTTACCCACAATCTCTAGGAGGAGCATCCATTCATTGGTTCTCTAAAATGCTTCCAACTATCAAGAATTTTGAGGAGCTGATCAAACTATTTTTCCAACAATACTCCTACAATATTCAACATCTAGTCACAATGATCGAGATCTCCAATCTTAAACAAAATCCAGGAGAACCCTTCCCGACCTTCCACAAACACTAGAGGGAGAAATTTTCACTCTATGCCAGACAAATCCCAAAAAATGAGAAATTAGAAATCTTTATCAATAAATTAATTCCAAAAATCAATTATCTGTTAGAAATAGGTAATACTGAGATGGGGGGGTGAATCAGTATTCTACAAACTTTTACTTTTTCCCAATTATGGATATAATAGATTATCTTAGTGCATGCATAACATAAGAAACTAAACAACATGCATAGCAATAAAACAAAAGAACTCATAACACATTATTTTTTCTCAAGGAAACCCTAGCCAAGGGAAAACCCTTGTGGGGATGGGACCCACAAAGATCCACTAATCAAAAGTATCATGTTAAGGATGTTGACCCTATTAGGAGTCTATTACATGTATATAGTGTCTTAGTCTTGTTTAAGGGACTATAGGCCTTGTTAGAAGCCTCAACCCTATTAGGAGTTGGTAGTACAAAATATGATTACCAGATGAGCCCACTGCCCAAACAAGTAATATATAATATTCACTGATTACAAAAATAGGTCAAGGTACATAACCTTATACTACTTGCAACTTTGCATTAATATCTCTTCGTTGTTCTTTCACTATCGCTATTAGATACATATTATATATCTTTTTTTCTACATTACATCATTACATCTTTATACAAGTTATTAAGATTAACAACTCTTCCAGTCGGCTTACATAATATAAAATATCTTTACCCAAGGGTTAACATCTAGGATGTTATCCCTTTATATTGTTAAGTCATTATTTTGATAAACAAAATAATCCCTTAACTCTTTACCAATTTTGTCTTCATAATCTGTCATGTCCGCTTAACATTATCTTTAATAAAACTATCATAACTTCTTCCGTACATGCCGTACTAACTTTCACTCTCAAGTGAGTCTTCAATAGTCACCATAGTATCTATTTTCAAGTGTGCAAGCATTGAACTTACTCCAATCAACATTGCTAAACAAAACTGTCATCGGGTACACTAGCAAAAAGACACTGTCTCATACTTAGATAATTTTGCATTGCGCTCTGTCATACTTGCTCTCTGACCTATGTGATCTTCATGTAGAACATATGTTTCCATAATGACAACATCTATGTATCCAACTCAGCCAAATTTCCAACAATCTCCCCCTTTGTCATTAGTGGAAACATATGAGAAAATTGGCTAAGTCTTAGACTTCAAAATATCAAAATTGTGGCCATAGTACAAAATATGTATAAACTATCCTTATTGTTAGGAATGAATGCTAAAGTGTTTGGCACCCATTCTATACTAGTTTTTTTTGCATTCATGACTATGATTGTCATTGATGTCAACACAGTGTTTTACCGAAGACTTGCAGAGAAGTAGACAGTGTTTTGATTAGCGCACATGGTATATTGTAGTTGGAGCTATGTGATGTTGAGGATATACTCATTGATATGTTATATGTCTATGGTTAAGAGCACAGACAATAATTCTTTTATTCATGAAAGTTATGAGTATTTTGGTGGAAGCAATATTCAAGCAGTGTTCCTAAGTAGCAATTTTTGGAAATCAGATGATATCTCCTAATCAGGATGTAATCTGGCTTTTCACAGTTAAAGGGAAGTTAGAGACACATTGATAGTGATGTGGATGATAGCACAAACTTTGAAGTCACATGAGTGAAGATTTATTGTATTTGGAAACTGACAGTTTCATGTAATTTGGGTGTAGCATGTGGAATCTTTTATTTTTTAATTGTGTGCTGACTCATTCATAATTATGAGAGTGAAATTGTGAAGGAAGACATGCGAAGTACAAAGATCTAAAATTGAGATCTGATGTAGCAGTGAGTGTGGTTTGGCACAGTCAGAGAAGAGGTAACATATTATTATATTGAATAATGCAAAGATTATTTGGACAGTGAGTTTAGTGATCTTACCCTGAAGCTGTTTGGACAGTGGGTCCTTGTGTCTTCCATAACTCTTAACAGGGTTCGAATCTTTTAACAGGGATTCAAAATCTCCTAACAGGGATTTATATGTATTGAATGTATTTGATAAGACTCCTAACAGAGTCCATCCTTTCATAAGGAATATTCATATTAGTGCATCTTTTTTGGGCATCATTCCCACTGGGGTTTACTCTTTGATCAAGAGGTTCCCTAGTCAACATATCTTGTGTTATTGTGTAATTGTGTATGAATATCTTTCTATGGTTGGTAATTATTTTGCTTATATGGTTTAATGTTGTTGAAGATGATAAAAGTTATAATTATTTGATAACTGATTCACCCCTCCCCCCCTCTCAGTTATCTTGGTGGACTTTACTTTCTAATAATTGGTAAAACAGCAGCAGGTCCTTGAAAGAGAAGTTTAATAGCTTAAGGAGATCCATGGAAAATTTTAGGAAAGAAAGCCCTAAGTTTGATGGAGTAAATTTTGACAGTTGGAAAGAAAAGATGAAGACACATCTACTATATTCAGGACTAAGTTATTGGTTGATTAAAAAGAATGATAAGACTATCATTGAAGAAGATGATCTTGAGACATGCTCTAATGATGAGAGAGATCTATTCATGTGTAACATACTTGCAAGAGAAGCACTTTGACAACACTTTCAAAGAATGAATATAGTTAGGTAAAATGTTTGAAAAAGTCTCATGAAATTTGGAAAGCTTTGCACTCTACTTTTGAAGGTGATGAACATAAAAAAAGAGTTAGATTACATAATTGGATATGTGCATTTGAAGATATAAGAATGTTGGAAGATGAATCTATTAGAATCTATATTGGTAGAATGTCAGAAATTGTTGCAGGGATAAAATCTTGTGGAGGAACAAAGGCAGAGAATGAAGTGATATGGAAAATTCTGAGGACATTGACTCCTATATTTAAGAAGACAACATAGATGATTGAACAAGTTATACCTTGTACTACAAACTTTACAACAGAGACTCTTCTTGGAAGATTGGAAGTAGCAAAGATGAACCTGAGGTTATCAGGAGACTTACCTAGAATGGAGACAACATTTAGTGCTCTTAGTATTCACCCTACATTGTCAAGAAGCATCAATGTGAGTGGAGATTATGTTGGCAGCACCAGATCTAGAAATGAAGAAGACAAGAAGATTGAAGAAGGTATTGCCTTGCTCGTGAAAAGAGAACCAGACGGCAAGAAAATTTTTAAATGTTGGACTTGTCAAGAATATGGTCATTTTGCATCTAAATGTCCTAAGAGAGTTAAGAAGTATAGAAATAATTTCAAGCCTAGAAGATCTAAGGAATGTTATTATGCTAATGATGAAGATCTTGAAGCTAGTATTGAAAGAACCTTAAGTGAAAGTGATACTGAGAATAATGATGAAATAGGATTTGTAGCAATTAAAGAAGAAAATTTTAAAACTAATGTTAAGGAAGAAAAAGCCTTAGTTTCCCAAGTTGAAAAGAAATTTGATTGGATTATAGATAGTGGTTGTTCACATCATATGACTGGAGATATGAAAAAGTTCATAAAGTTTAACAATTATGATGGAGGAGTTGTTAGAGTTGGTAACAATGCACCTTGTTTGATTAAAGGTATAGGATCTATTACTCTTGATGGAAAGACTAATACTAATGATGTTTAATTTGTGGATGGATTGAAACATAATGTTTTGAGTGTTGGATAGTTAGTTGATAAGGGATATCAAGTTTGTTTCACTGAGAAAACTTGTGTGATAAAGGATAAAGATGGAAATCTGATTGGAACTGGGTCTAGAACTAGAGGTAATGTATTTCAGTTGAATCCTACTGAGATGACATGTTTGATTACTAAGATTGATGACAGTTGGTTATGGCATAGAAGGTTTTGTCATATAAACTTTGATAATATTGTGAAAGTGAGTACTACACTTGTAGTAAGGGATTTTCCTAAAATTATGAAGCCTACTAACATGATTTGCAAAGAATGTGTGATGGCTAAGTAGAAGAGAAGTTCTTTTCCTAGTAAGAAGTTCACATCGGCAGAGAAGTTGGAGATTGTTCATACAGACTTGAGCGGTCCTACCAAGACTAGAGGATTCTATGGAGAAAGGTATTTTATGATTCTTGTTGATGATTTTACAAGAATGATGTGGATTGCATTTCTGAAAGAAAAATTTGAAGCATTTGAGAAGTTTTAGATCATTAAGAACAAAGTTGAGAATGAATCTAGAATGAAGATTAAATGTTTGAGATCTGACAGAGGTGGTGAGTTTACTTCTAAAGAGTTTAACACTTTTTGTGAAGTGAATGGTATTAAGAGACAGTTTTCAGCCCCTAGAACACCTGAACAAAATAGTATTACAGAAAGAAGAAATAGATTAGTGACTGAAGTAGCAAGAGCTATGTTATTTGAGAATGATTTAGCGAAGACATTTTGGAGAGAAGAAGTGAATACAATAGTATATACAATGAATAGAGTACAAATCAGAGCAGACACAGACAAGACACCTTATGAATTATGGTTTGGACATGCACCCTTAGTTAAGTGTTTTAGAATTTTTGGAAGAAAATGTTATATAAAGAGAGATGATGATATTGGAAAGTTTGATCCTAGAAGTGATGAAGGTATTTTTCTTGGATATTCTTTGAAGAGCAAATCATATAGATGTTACAATAAGAGAACTAAAACTATTGTTGAGAGCACAAATGTTAAAGTTGATGAAAAGTTTAAAACTTAGGAAAGAATGCTTGATTATGAATCTGATGAAGAAGCTCATCCTAAGCCTAACACTGGAACTACAAAATTATTCTATGAGACTGACAGTGAATTGTTGAATGAGAGTCATGTTGAAGAGACCAGAGAGGAATCTAGAGAAGAATCTATAGTTGAAGCAAGATCTGAGACTATGACACCAAACAGGTATTTATCAAGACATCATCATGTTGAAAAAGTTATTAGAAGTTTGGACAGAGGAGTTTTGACTTGGAATAAAGTAAATTTATGTTTGATTTCTCAAATTGAACCTAAATCTACTAGTGAAGCTTGTGAAGATGAACATTGGATTAATGCTATGAGAGAAGAACTAGATTAGATAGAAAAGAACAAGACATGGGAATTAGTCCCTAGACCTAAAGACAAGAATGTGATTGGAACTAAATGGGTATTCAGAAACAAGATGAATGAACAAGGAGAAGTTGTAAGAAACAAAGCAATATTGGTATGTAAGGGATACTCATGGCAAGAAGGAATTGACTATGAAGAAAATTTTGCACCAGTAGTAAGAATTGAAGCAGTAAGAATGTTTTTGGCCTATGTAGATTTTAAGAAATTCAAAGTGAATCAGATGAATGTGAAGTTAGTATTTCTGAATGGAGAATTGGAAGAAGTCTACATTGAGCATCTTGAAGGTTTTCCTTTGACTCAAGAAGGAGACATGGTATGTAAACTGAAGAAAGCATTATACGGACTAAAGAAAACACCTAGAACTTGGTATGCAAGACTGGATAAGTATTTGTTAAAGTTAGGATTTGCTAAAGGAATAGTTGATAGAAATATGTACACAAAAGAAATTGAAAATGGTTTGTTGGTTATAGTTATTTTTGTTGATGACATTATTTTTGGAGGAGAAGATGGAGCTAGTGACAAATTTGCTAATGAAATGAAGATTGAATTTGAAATGAGTATGATTGGTGAGATGAAATACTTTTTGGCATTATAGATAACACAAAACAATGATGATATCTTTGTAATTCAAACAAAGTACTTGAATGATTTGCTAAAAAGATTTGGAATGGAGGACTGTAAACTAGTTGGAACACCTATGGTAACTAGACATAAGTTATCTAGCATAGATGAAACACTGACAGTTGAGCAGAAGAAATATAGATCCATGATTGGAGGATTGCAGTATTTGACACACACAAGACCAAATATAGCACATTTAGTTGGAATTGTAGCAAGATTTCAAGCTAAACCTAGAGAATCACATTATGCAATAGTAAAGAGGATACTGAGATATTTAAGAGGCACAATGGACTATGGATTATGGTATGAAAAATCTGATGATTTTACCCTATGTGCATATACATATGCTAATTGGGGAGGTAGTGTTGATGATAAGAAAAACACCAGTGGAGGAGCATTTTTCCTTGGAGGAAGATTACTTTCTTGGCTAAGCAAGAAGCAGAATTGTATTTCACAGAGCACAGCAGAAGCAGAGTATGTAGTAGCAACAAACAATTGTAACCAGATAATTTGGATGAAGTAGATGTTGAAGGATATTGGAATTAAATTTGTTGAGCCTATTGTTATACATTGTGACAACACCAGTACAATCAGTATGTCTAAGAATCTAGTACTACATTCTAAGAAAAAAACATATAGAGATCAAGTATCATGTTGTAAGAGAGAAAGTTGCTAAGAAAGAAGTCAGACTAGAGTACATAAGCACAAAGGAATAGATAGCAGACATATTTACAAAGCCTTTACCTAAGGATACATTTGAGTATTTGAGAGGTATGCTTGGGGTTATGCCCCAGCCTACTTTTGAGTAGTGATGTAGTTGGTTGTGTCTGTCTAGTAATATATGAGCCCTATCTTTCTTCTGGACTGGATGTTGGTACTTCCTCTATGGGGGAGTATGTGTATCTGAGCTGAGTCATGAGGACTCTAGTAAATGTATTTTTCTTCTGAATAGTGTCTTTTGACACTGAATTGTTGTTGACATAATGATGAAATTTCTATCATTGATGTCAATGGGGGAGAAGTATGCATGAAAAATAATATGAGAGAACTGAACAGGATAACAAAGCAAGATTTGATTGATGAAGAGCATTTGAAGAAGCAAGGTTGCAGTATTAGATTTTTGGAACATTGGATGTTTTCCATTTATGTTGCCATCAATGCCAATGGGGGATATTGTTAGGAATGAATGCTAAAGTTTTTGGCACCCATTCTATAGTAGTTGTTGTTGCATGACTATGATTGTCATTGATGTCAACACAGTGTTTTACTGAAGAATTGCAAGGAAGAAAACAATGTTTTGATTAGCGCATGTGGTATATTGTAGTTGGATCTATGAGATGTTGAGGATATACTACTTGATATGTTATTTGTCTATGGTTAAGATTGTAGATAGTAATTCTTTTATTCATGAAGGTTATGGGCATTTTGGTGGAAGCAGTATTCAGGCAGTGTTCCTGAGTAGCGGTTTTTGGAAATCGGATGATATCTCCTAATCAGGATGGAATCTAGCTTTGCATAGTTAAAGGGAAGTTATAGATACATTTATAGTGACATGGATGACAATGCAAACTTCAAAGTCACACGAGTGAAGATTTATTGTATTTGGAAGCTGACAGTTTCATGTAATTTTGGTGTAGCATGTGGAATCTTTTATTTTGTAATTGTGTGCTGACTCATTTGTAATTATTTGAGTGTGGTATAAAGGAAGGAATTTTTTTCCTTGTTGTAGTGATTACATGTGATGTGGTATGCATGAAGTGAAGAAAAGAGCTAAGTATGAGAGGGAAATTGTGAAGGAAGACATGAAAAGTACAAAGATCTGAAATTGAGATCTGATGTAGCAGTGAGTGTAGTTTGGCACAATTAGAGAAGAGGTAACATATTATTCTATTGAATAATGCAAAGATTATTTGGATAGTGAGTTCAATGATCTTACCCTGAAGCTGTTTGGGCAGTGGGTCCTTCTATCTTCCATAACTCTTAACAGGGTTAGAATCTTTTAACAGGGATTCAAAATCTCCTAACAGGGATTTATATGTACTGAATGTATTTCATAAGACTCCTAATAGATTCCATCCTTTCATAAGGAATATTCATATTAGTGCATCTTTTGTGGGCATCATTCCCACCGGGGTTTACTCTTTGATTAAGAGGTTCCCTAGTCAACATATCTTGTGTTATTGTGTAATTGTGTATGAATATCTTTCTATGGTTGGTAATTATTTTCTTATATGGTTTAATGTTGTTGAAGATGATAAAATTTATAATTATCTGATAACTGATTCACCCCCCCCTCTCATTTATCTTGGAGGACTTTACTTTCTAACACTTATGACTGCAAAATCTTATCTATATACTATACTCCCCCTAAGAGTATGTATCATTATCAATTTTTTGCTATATATCTCTCCCCCTTTGACAAAAATCATTAAAAAAGGTAAGGAGGGTGACAAAGCTATGTTCAGATAAGAGTTTTATACCTTCATTCAATATTGCAAAGCCGGTAGGCTTGTAACACAATCTGTAAAGTTAATCTTCATGGCCTCTAACTCTTTCTCCCATGACTTCTTAATTGAATCTGCAACACTAAGTATTGCGCACAATCCATAAGACACAATTTCACATGCTTGGAGATTCTAAAAACTAAACTTCTGAAAAGATGTCTTGGATGAAAGACATTCTTCTAGTAGTCCTTCAACAATGTTCAATTTTATAGAAATATGCTATCTTAAAAGAGCGAATCGCTTCAGCTTCCTGTCCTTGTCATCTTGTAAAATTTTTATTTCATCATAAATCTCGCAAATTTTCTTCTCAACATCAAGTACCTTCACATTAGGGCTTGAAAGAAGGTTTATCTTAGTTTTAATTTCTACTTCCTTAGTCTTCATCTTCTGCACTTCCTCTGCTATCAGTTTCTCTAATTTTGTACACAAAATGTACAAAGATTTTCCTCTTTGTTAATTCCTTCTCAAATCTTTTATGCATATATCAAGATTGTTGATATCATTCCTAATGTTCTAACTTATGTCCAAAAGAATTTTGGCCTCATAGGCTACTTGAGCCTTTACCTTTACAATATCAAATAAGTTGGTAAACTCATCATCAAATGTGTTAATTACTTTCTTTGCTCTTTCCAAAGGGTCAACTTCTGTAATTTGTGTGGTTACAATTCCTTGTAACTTCTCAGTAAGCTCCTTTAGGAATCCTTCAAGGCTCTTTACCTTCTTGTTCTTTCCAATAATCTTGTTCAAAGATGTGATCAATTCCATCTGATCATCATCATCTACTTCCTTTCCCAAATTCTCAAATATAGAACCAATTTGAGTTTTCATACCAGTCTTAGGTGTAAGACTGATTTCTTCAAGAGTGGGAACAAATACTTGTTTCTCTATCATTATAGGTTCTACAATTCTAATTTTTGTCCTCTCTTCTCCTTTGGCACTATCCTGCTCTTCAAAATCTGAATTGTTGACAATGTTTTCAAGGTTCTTAAATAGGTTATCATCACTATCCAAAGTGATCTTTGTTCCTTCAACATTCATAGCTTCATCCTCAATATTGATGGCTAGTGGAGAGGGAATGTCCTACTGTTCTGCTTCTTCTGCTTTCTCTGTAGGTTCTACTGCAACTGATGGTTTTCCAACATTCTCTGTCATAACCTTAAAAATTGCTTGTTTTGTTTCCTTGTCAATTTCTTCATATTTACCTCCCATAATCTGAATAGTTCTCTTCTTGGTTCTCACATGGGTTTTTAGATCCTTCATGATCTATTTGAATTATTCTTCATCTCTCACATCACATAGCTTTCTTACAAGATTTTCTCTTATAGTTATATCTTCCTCTGATGCTCTTTTCTTTCTGTTTACAAGCTTCTTATACAAGTCATTAGGTATCTTACCTTGAATTGTATCAAATTTCTTATCAGACAAAATCATATGCTTCACCACTGCATTTTCTAGATTCAATCTCTCTGCATAATCATATAGATCATAATATTTATTCATCTTTGTAAAGTCTCCATCTTGTATAATCTATTCATTCACTTTTTCAATTCTAGTTAATTTTCTTCTTTACAAGAGTATCTTCATCATCTTTAATCTCTACAATTTTTCTTGGAGTTGGTGGCACTAATGTCTTCTGCCTCTTACCCAGGCCAGTAGTAAAATCTTTCATTCTTTTACTAGGTGTGGAGGAGGTTGATCTAATGGATTTTGTTGCTTCTCGATCTTTCTCTATTTCTTCCACTTTTACCTTTACTTGTGTTACTTCTTTCTGTAATGCAACTAATGATAATGGTGGCACAGACAAAACTTCTTTTTTTTCCAATTTCTCTAATTGTTGTTACTATCTGTTTGGCTATCAATAACTCATGTCCAGTCATTCTTGTATCTTTTAGTATTTTCTTGATTGTACTTTCAACTCTTTTCTTAGACTATTTCTCTTCAAGGATAGTCTTTGCGGAGTTGAAGTTATCCTCAAAGGTTCCAAACCTGTTACTGTGAATGTCTATCTTGATCTTAAGTAGTCTACTCACATATTCTTCTATCTCAATCTCAAAGATTTCATAGCCAAGAGGGTCTATGAACTCTACTCTATGTTCTACTAATTCAATGTATGTAAAGTCAGTATCAACCATGAAACATATCTCATTTTTATACTTTTCTACTAAGGATTGAGGGATCCTTGTTCTACTTGTCGTCAAATTCTAAAATGTTTTGATTACCAACACTGCACTTTCATTTATCTTATCAATAACATGCCTCATATACACTTTGTTAATCCTTTCCATTGTGGTTTGGCCATCATTCCAATCATTTCCAATGGTGTAAGGAAATCTTCTCAACAAATGGAAAAACATATAAGTGATCAATGATGAGAATCTAAACTGAGAATACTCGGTCTTCTTTATCTTTTCCAAATTCTCAAACAATTGAATTCTCAAAATCTCACACATGTCAACTTGTACTCTATCAACACACATTAAATATGTTGCATGTATCATTCCTGCTACCATGTCATCTTCTCTAGAGTTAGCACAAAACTTAGTTGTAAGGATCTTATACAAATATCTAACATCATCTTGCTGAATCTTGCTAATTACTATACCCCTACCATTATAAGATGAATTTGTGTTGTCTATAACTATTTTCCTCATGTTCTTCTCATTCAAAGGAATGGCTCCAATTTTAGAAAGGCCAACAACCTCATGAATTAGGTCAGCTATGATATCTATCACTCTATCATCTAACCAAAACTTCCCATTATGAATTCTGCTTAAAATCATCTTGGTACATTCTTCATTGTCAAACTCATATCGTAAGGCATACTTAACAATCTCATTATCTTTTAAATGCTCAAACCCTACTTTCAATGACATATCCTGATTGTAGATCTTCTAATATTCTTTTTTGAAATCACTATCACTGAGAGTCTCTAGCTTACATCCCATATAACTTCTAATATTTTCTAGATGTAAAAATTCATCAGGTACGGATGATAAAGCTAAGTTAGGATCATCTTCCAAGGGTTCTACTAGTTCCCTTTTCATCTTAGGTCTATTCTTATGTCTGACATTGTGAATCAAAGAAACATCCTCAACTTATACTAATTCCTTAACTGATTTAAAGATCTACCAAGTAAAATACCTCGATTTCACAATTTTAGGGCTTGCGTAGATTCGACACGAAAAATCCTTCACCAAATCCTTGCAAAATGCTTCAAATCACTGGTCTTTGATCTCCTTAACACTTGTATTCCCTTAGATGATCAAATAATACCAATCATAACCTGTTATCATTCCTATCTCACATAGATCTGACATCGCATTCAATTATTTTTCCACTTCTTTCCAAAAAGTTGATTCTGTTAACCTGCAAAACTTAAAAATCCTTGCGATCTCGCAAAACATAATATTTTTCTATGCACTCTTAACAATAGCATCATTACATCATATAATACCTTGCATTAACTATGCAAGACTCAATTCATCATATATCAACTTCTACTCTAATCTAAGTTCCTATTCTACTGTAATTTTCATGAATTAAGTACTTAGAGATGGGTTGGGTAGTGATTCAATCTTACCACTTGATACTTCACCTCTCTGGTTACCTTCACTACTGAATATGTCTCCTTGATTTGTGCTTTTAAAAAACTTCAATTCTTTTGCATTACTACAACATCATTTCTGACTGTTACTTGCATCTTCATTTCACCTTGCATGACTTCTAGGGTTAGGATTAGGATAAAAAACTCTATTGTTCATTCTACAAAACCTTTTTGTATGTCCAATCTTGTTACATATCTAACAAACTATTCCATTGTTTCCATATCTTGGTTCAGGCTGATTTATCTGTGATCTGCAATTTCTAGCAATGTGTCCAACCTTGTTGCATCTATAACATACTACTCCATTTCTTCTGTTCATATCTTCAGTAGGTTTCTTATCTACATGGTTAGTATTTCTAAACATTCTACTACTATTGTTATTCTCAAAAAAATTAGGTTTTCTGCATTCAATAGCTCTATGTCTAAAACCATGACAATTATAACAATAACCATTAAGGGGTTTGAATTTCTTACCTATGCAATCTTTCTTCATATGACCAATAGTATTACAAGCAAAGCATCTACCTTTGAATTCTCTTTGCATACCTTTAGGTGACTCCTCTCATTTAGGTTGTTCTTCTTATTTAGGTGTGTCTTCAGATTTGTCAATTTCATCAGATTTTTTTTCATCTATGCTTTCAGACATTTTCAGATCTGGTTCCTTGCTTTCTTCACTTGCTTTAGTTGTGTTGAATCCAAGACCTGTTTTATCATAGAAAGGTTTTTGATAAGATATTTTTTCATCAATCTTCTCACTAGTTGAATATAGTCTTTCAAGTTGCTATTTAGATTGAGTCAGCTCACCTTTCATAATTGTATTGTATTTCTCAAGTTTGGCATACTGCACATTGACTTTCTCAAGCTCAGATGTTACTTTACCAAGTTTAGATTTTAGTCCTTCATTTTTTATCTTCAGATTTTCATTCTCAGATTTTAGATTTTCTTCATTCTTTCCATTTCCATCTTTCAGACTTAGCTTTAGATTTACTATCTTCAGTTCATGTTTAAGGATCTCATTTTCTTTTTCTAAGTTGTTATCATAATCTTCAATTTTTATTTCAGATTCCTTTTCTGATTTCAGATCTTCCAACTTGTTTTTCAGTTTCTCAATGAGGTTCTTTGCATCATCATATTTTCCTTTTAGAGTGTGTCTTTCATCAGTAAGCATATTAATCTATTCAAGAGCTTCTTCAAGATTCTTCTATAGCTGATCCATAGCCATAGAGATCTTACTCAAGCTGCTAGGCTTTCCTTGAATGATTTTTTTCTGAGTAACTAATCTTTGATACCAATTGTTAGAAATAGGGAATACTGAGAGGGGGGGGGTGGGGGGTGAATCAATATTCTACAAAATTTTACTTTTTCCCAATTATGGATATAACAGATTATCTTAGTGCATGCATAACATAGGAAACTAAACAACATGCATAGCAATAAAATGAAAGAACTCATAACACATTATTTGTTCTCGAGGAAACCCTGGCCAAGGGAAAACCCCAGTGGGGATGGCATCCACAAAGATCCACTAATAAAAAGTATTATGTTAAGGATGTTGACCCTATTAGGAGTCTATTACATGTATATAGTGTCTCAGTCCTGATTAAGGGACTATAGGCCTTGTTAGAAGCCTCAACCCTGTTAGGAGTTGGTAGTACAAAATATGATTACCAGATGAGCCCACTACCCAAACAAGTAATATATAATATTCACTAATTAAAAAAATAGGTCAAGGTACATAACCTTATACTACTTTCAACTTTGCATCAATATCTCTTCGCTGTTCTTTCACTATCGCTATTACATACATATCATATATCTTTTTTTCTACATTACATCTTTATACAAGTTATTAAGATTAATAACTCTTCCAGTGGGCTTACATAATACAAAATATCTTTACCAAAGGGTTAAAATCTAGGATTTCATCCCTTTATAATGTTAATTCATTATTTTGATAAACAAAATAATCCCTTAACTCTTTACCAATTCTGTCTTCATAATCTGTCTTGTCGGCTTAACACTATCTTTAGTAAAACTGTCACAACTTCTTCCATACATGCTGTACTAACTTGCGCTCTTAGGTGAGTCTTCAATAGTCACCATAGTATCTATGTTCAAGTGTGCAAGCATTGAACTAACTCCAATCAACATCACTAAACAAAAATGTCATCGGGTACACTAGCAAAAACACACTGTCTCATACTTAGACAATTTTGCATTGCACTATGTCATACTTGCTCTTTGACCTATGCGATCTTAATGTAGAACATATGTTGCCATAATGACAGCATCTATGTATCCAACTCAGCCAAATTGCCAACATTATCACCTGTAAATGCAGAATCATACTTCTTTTGAGAAAATGGTCAAAAATGTCATAAAGATAAAAAATGTTCTTGGTCATTGTATGTGGTTGAATGTGGACCTCTAATCCAACTACACACACAACATAGTCATTACTCACATGATCGAATTATGAGAGAGAGTATGAATTACTCAATTCAAAATTGATGGTGAAGCAACTTGTTGCCTCCTATGTAGACGGGGTGTTTAATTACTCTCAGAACGAGAGCCAACAACCATAAGACCAGTACTACAATGGAGGATTTAAAAGCTACGAAGACAATAAAATTGAAATTAAGCTAGAGTGAGTGCAATTTAGTCTAAAATTCTTTGAAGGAAATATGATATTAATCTAAATAGCTTTGAAAGAAATATGAAGTGCAGATTTACTCTAAAGAACTTGAAATAAAGATGAGATTAAACTAAGAGAAAATAAGTAAACTAATTATAATGAATATGCAATATTAACCTAAGATGAGAAAATTACACTAATATGCAATAAAAGCTTTGAATTAATTTAGACAAAAAAGTGTTATAGTTTCATTACTCTAAAAAATTGCTCCCTTTTGATGAAGAATGAGGTTTAATAAATAGACAAGCCCGGGGAGAGAATGAAGAGGTTCTTGATTTGAAACTCCTGACTCTTCATTCCCAATTGAGACAAAAAAGCATGAATTACTTAATTAAAAGAATGTTTATTGCCACATAAGGGTGACTGTTTGAATAATTTGAATTATTAATTCAAATATTAATATTAATTCCTTTTTATGTATATTAGCCAGATGCGGTGGGTTTAATTTAATTTAAAGCACTTAGGACTTTAGAATTAAATTAATTTATCATAGGGGTAATTTAGCTAATAAAAGTCAAAGACTTTAGGAATTAATTTTAATATTTGATTAATGTAATTTAGGGTTTTTGCAATTGACATCAAGTTGAATTAAGTCAGGTAGGAGAGAGAAAATTGCATAGTAAACTAGGACTTTGAAGATGTAAAATTGATAAAAAAATGCACCAAAATTGATTGAATTTATTAGGTGCCAATTTTGGGGTATTACATTTGCCCCTCTTTGAATTGATGTGCGAGCAATGCATTGATTCAAAGAATAGTTTGAAGTGATAGATGATGAGAAATTTGGAAGTCTAGGTTAGGTTTCCAAAACACCAAACAGATCAAAGCATGATTTTTTGAAGCCTAAGTTAGATTACGAAGACAATGGTCTTGAGAGAATCGGAATCAGGGTTAGATTGCCCCAATACCAATTGATGAGAGATGCAGACTTAGGAATGTCTCCAGAATCAGGGTTAGATTGCCCCAATACTAATTGATGAGAGATGCAGACTTAGGAATGTCTCCAAAATCAGGGTTAGATTGCCCCAATACAAAGCTTAGCCCTCTGAGACCTGAGTTAGATTGCCCAGATAACGGTCTAAAAGAGATTTTGGGAGCTATCCTTAGAATGAAGATTGACTCCCAGGAATTAGGGTTAGATTGCCCCAATACCCAAAATATTTCAAGAAGCATCTCTAGAACAAAGCTTGATTCCTGAGGATCTGAGTTAGGTTGCTCAGATACCTAAAAGATAGATGATAAGATCACCAGATGCGAGGCACCGAGATGCCCCTAGCAATGAGAAGTGATGATTCAAATTAGACT